>JAAFCF010002710.1:8578857-8759115 GCA_013389785.1 Helicorthomorpha holstii | reverse complement strand
TTTTTCAAATATTCAAATTCTTTTTTCAAATATTCAAATTCTTTTTTCGAATCTTCAAATCTTTAACATGCTTCGTACTCCTTTCTTCAGAGTTAAAAATTCTTAAAAATTTCATTATTTAAAATTGTGCCAAAAAAATCTCGAGCTAACACCACATGATCCAACATTGATGATCGTGTTTTGGCATGAAAACACTTTTAACCCCAATTTTAAAATACCACCATTGATAAACTTTAAAGTACTATTACTTTTTGACAATTTTAATAATAATAAAAAAACACCCAAGATAACATGGTTTTTTTTCTTCTCTCTCTTGAATTTCCAGTACTTAGTTTAATCGATGTTACATTCCCTATGTTAATACTGGATGTACGACTTAGCAACAAGAAAAAATGATAAAAAAATACATATACAGTATACAGCGATAAATCGATTGATCTTTTCAACTTTGCTCCTTGACAATTTCTGGGTTATTTCCTGGTTTCAGATAATATTAAGAGCTGAATGTACTTATAGGGATAAAAGCGACTATATGACTAGGAAAGCAAAATATACACCACATCATGTAAGCATGCCAAAATAAGTTCATAGCAGCAAGGTTAGAAGAAACTAAATCATCAATTATCGCTAACTAGTGCAACTACAAAATCAATCACGATCAAAAAGAGTAAATGATTTCACATAAAATTAGCACAAAGAATATTACATTACAAATTGCATAGCACTGAAACCACATACTGTTTAAATTGGGAGTGAAATAAATAACAGCATAACTGATGATTAAAACTCAAATTTATGCAAACAAGAACAATATGCATAATAAGCAATGCAATTTATTCCTGTTTTTATTGACAATTTTGGCAGTAAAGAAACAAGAAATGTATGCACAGTAAGCCATGGAATTTGAACACCAGCTGATGAACAAATATTTATGATCACCCGGTAGTTATAAAGCCACTAAAGCTTTAATCAAGTAATAATTAGTAAGCAACATTTATAAAAGCTACCTGTATTATGTGGTTATAAAATGTGCCGTTAGCTACAGTATACATTTTTGATAACGTACTTAGCAGTCGCCAAGAGACCAACATACTGTACAGTACTTATTATTTAGCAGCATAAACACATCAGAGCATACCATTACAAGCATATATACAGTGCACACACGTATAGACACTTGAACAGCAATTTTCTGATTCCCAAGCGACTGGCCACTTCAGTTCATAATTAAAACACACTTCCGCCAGCATCCTCAAATTCTCATTCTGTCAATAAACAAACCATTCTAGCACCACAAGCTACCTACAGTAACTGACCATGAAAATTCCTTACAAGTTATTTTTAATATTAAATAAAATTTCCCAAAGGGAATATACTGTTCTTGTAATTACTTTAATCAAGTTGTTTAAATATGCCAAAGTTTGGATTAAATATTAACTTTTTCTTAAATGATACTCTAAAGTTAGAAGACAAGCAACGAGTTGGAAAAAAGTCAATACAGGACTAAGAAGAAACAAGGCAACAATAACAAAAAAACTACTGTAAACATCCGCTTTCTTAAAGTCATTATTATTGTACGAGTGATTGTCTAATTTTATAAATAAAAAACTAAATCTCACAAGTTCAATAGCGATTTGTTTCGTTTATTTTCGTAAATTTGAATTTTTTGCTAATTTAATTGCAATGGTTGATATGGTAACTGAGCTCTAGAATTGTAACGTCAACCATTGACGTTTCTCCTTTAATTTACATCAAGTTTGCGTGCCATACGTTGAGAATGTCCTAATGAGAATATTATGTAAAATAAAAATTCGGTAGCTAACTTACAGCATAATGTGTATATTGTACTAATCGTGAAAATTTATTGCATCAAACTTCATGACATAACATAAAAAATCTTACATTAATAACTTGTCATTATCTATATTTACTGTATTATTATGATTTTGTAATTCACACAGCAAAAGCAACAAGCGCACACGCTTCCATGCATACAATATCTCACTCAGCTGATCGTTACATTGAATTCCATGGTCAACCACACACAGGGGGTGGCTCAGCTCTTACGAGGCCAAGGACAAACCTAAAAATTGCCATTACACTTCCGCTTCGCACATTTTCCAAACAAAACTTCACGAAATGTTATAACAACCATTTGATGGGGGGAAAAAAAAGAGGAAGAAACATAAAAAGTTATCAACTATAAATTATTAAATTACAACTCTATAAACACACTCCCCGAAGGTTAAATAGTCAAGCCATTTACAACATAACAATTTTATAATCAATAAAAATTAAAAACCTATAACTACTTTTTGTCATGTGATTAATAACGTTTACGATTCATGTGACTTTTTCATAATGTTGTTTACATTGAAATCAACGATCAATATCGATATTTGTGACTTTTTGCCCTATTGATTCAGATTTACGTCTAATTTTTTACTGGCACTGTAAAAACCACCATTCCAATTTAGAAAATCACCCTATAGATACTGAATAAGAAAAGTTTTATTAGAAATTTTTTGAGAAAAAGTTTCAAATTATCTAAAGTATCTCACCTGACAATCAATCTGTCAAAACTGTTACTTTTAATTAAAAAATTAAACAATAGCGATCAAATTCAATAATAATAATTATCTGTCAATCTAAAACTAAAACGAGATTGAACAATTAAATTTACATAACATTTTACACGTCAAAGTATCATATTATGTTATTTTTAATGGAATGAAGGTAGCAGCATCATGCACGCGGCGACTGTCAAGTTCTTTTCCCGGGCGATCACTATTATGATAGCGCGCGCTTTGGTTCCCAAGGCAACGTCGTTAGAACACTGCAGGACTGCATAGTACAGTCTTTTACCATAAAAATAACTTGCTGTGTATAAAACGCTCAGCAAAGATTTCAAGTTAGCAAAACATTTCTACAGAATTACACTGTACTTTGATTTTATTTATTGTTATTTATTCTCCTTCCCCTTCTTGTTTACGTGCCAAATAATGATAGTGTTAAAAGTCATTAATTCTCAATAGATGACGATAAGCAAAGGAAATTTTGTTGAATCTGTTCATTTAGTTTTACCTGCTGAGCGTGTACTGTATATGTGTGGCGAGAAAAACAGCAACAGCAAAAGCCATGAAAATTTGCGGCACTGGCCTTGGCTTGCACTTGGTATTTCGATCGACATTACACTACATTTCTGTTGTAGTACTTGTAGCCTCAAAAGGCGACCTTGTGCAAACACAACAACGATAATACTGTACTGTGCAGTGTACGACGCAGGTGCCAAGGAAAAACAACATTACAGTAGCAGCGAAAACACCACATGAAAGCAGCACATCACTTCGACATAATTTTATCATACAACTAAAAATGAATTACTGCCAAAATAACATTAAAAAAACCCTGAAAAATTGCTGCATTTACACAATATAATATTATAGACAGCTCGTTTTGCAGCTGCTAAAAGCACCTCAGTTTTTGCAGCGATATTAGCATAGACAACATTGGGCTTGCCAACTGTTAACACATTTTAAGAAAATTTTTTTAATACTTTTGATAAGCATAATGTTTAAGAATTGGCAATAGGACGTTTAAAACACTGTAGAATTCATTTTCCTTAGCAACCATCGCACGTGAGTTTAACTGACCAAAAAATTCGAAATAATCTGTTGAACATATCCACAGAGTCTACGAAGCTCCATGTATTTCCATAGCGTATTCAAAGACTATTGCACGTCATAGACTCGGTGGTTGCCTATAATTTGGCACAAAGTATATGAACTAATTACCTGCCAAATGTCGAGGCGTGTTCGTCCAAGATCCTTAATAAGATAATAATTAAATGATAATGAAAAAAAAGGAATTATAAAAGTTGTTTAACCTCTAATTAACCAAACCGGATATAAAATTCAAATGCCTCAAATAATGTAAATATGCAATTAAATCTAAATAAAGCTTGCTTTTAATAATGATTAATGAATAAATTTTTTCACCTCGATTTGAGTGGAATATATTGACATACTGAAGTAGATAAGCTAATGATATGGCTTCTTTATATAGAGAAAATCTAATTAAAAATTAAAATCAAGGTTGAATAAGTGGTGATGAAGGGGGCCAATGGATTAATTTTAGTTTTTTAAATATTCTTTTAATATGCTGAAACAGCAAATTGCCAAATTAATGTTGATTACTACGATTTTCTAAATTGGAACACTTATTTTTTATAACTGTCAATAAAGTAGAGAGACTAAACCGTATCAGTTGCAATGATGATTTGTCCCGTTTCTTTCTAGTCACTCTAAAAAAATATTCCAATGTGGAAAATTACCCGGTATAATAAACTCAGCCTGTTCTAAGGCATTCAGTCAGAGATAATAAAAGTTAAAAACAGATGAGCTAAAATTAAGAATAGACTAGCTAAGAAATTAACATTGTAAATTTGTAGCTGATTCGCCATAATTACGTTTAAGCCTCAACTATATCTCATGAAAAGCAATACTGTTGAAGCCCTGCAAATCCAGTATGAAATCAAATTGTAATTGTAGCTATTGTATAAATAACATAAAGCTAAATAACAGTTCAAATGATAATTAAGCATCATCATACTGGGCGCTGACAAGCAGGAATGAGGAAGCAAACACAAGATTAGTGACAGCTCCACTGGCTCATAAATCGTCAACTTCGTAAGAAAAACTAACTCCAATATGCGAAAATAAAGTGACGAGACTAAAATGCACTTGTTAAAATAGAGATTTGTCTCTTTTATTAATGAAGTTAGAAAGTTATCTTATAAAGCCAACGATATACCAGTACCATTAAATTTTCGTGTTTTATTTATAAAAATGTTTGGAAATGTCCATCGTGATTGCCGAAATACACTGCAAATTAATGCAATGCTTATTAAGTTAAGTTGTACAGAGAAATTGCACGAACTGTTCCCTAAACCTTGCTCAATTTATTTTAAAATTTATGGTTAAAGGATACAAAAAATAAATACTTCCCTAAACCACTAAAAACCTCAAGTTTCTTTCTGCCATTGAAAATTGTTGACAATTTTCCAAAACAAAAATAATTTATAAAAAAAAAAAAAAAAAAAATTGGTTTGCGTCCCAAACGTTGACATTTTATCCATATAATTTAAAGCACGTGAATTCGGAGTTTATGGAAAATTTCGGGCACAGTTTGGGAACGCATTGCAAGGCGGCGTCTTCCGTGCCTTGACGAAAATTTAACATGAGAACCGCCGCGCCGAGGAGGAGGATATTGGGTAACGACCTCCACCAGAGTTCAATACCCTTCAGGGCCTCTCGCACACTTTCTATAATAGTCTATAACCAAGCCAAAAAAAAAATATATTTTTCACATCTTTAAACCCTCAAAACTCACGTTTATACATTGTTTTCAAACTCCACCTCCCTCATCTCGCCTCGCCTGGCTTCATTTTAGCCATTGTTTCGACTTTAGCCACATGGAGCCACATTGGTCACACCCTTTGTCTCCCGCAAAATTAAAAACCACATTGTCAAGCGAATATTGACTTGACAGGAGAGGCTTGTATAATCTTATTCAATTTTTTAGTTGAGCCCCATAAACAAGTCTCAACTTCTCAAGGTCGTTGTTAAATGCTTTTACTTTTTCATAAAATAAAAAAAACCAAATATACAGGGTGATCTTCAAATATGTGTTAAATATTTATTAAACATATCGCGACCCCTAGGTTTATACGATGCTATATACAAGGAAACTGATTACTAGTGAGAATTATAATTTAAAAAAAGTAAACTTAACATTTAGTTATTAGACTTAACATCAGTACGTGACCTTAAGAAGTTAATAAAAAGTACCTGTATCAATAATACGATTCTCAAACTCTGGTACACTGGCTTTTATCATAAAATTGATGAAAATCGTAAGTGGGTATCGAGCTGGTATACAAGCTTCAAAAGTTTGATAAACTCAGTCAAATAAAGGCGTTTACCCATTTTAATTCTTTTAAATGGCAGCGGTCAGCCGAACAAAAAAAGTGACTTTGGTTCCGCCTAACGATTGCAGTTCTCCTTGAATTAAATTTAGGGAACCACTAAAAGCTTCACTACCGGTTTTCAAATTTTCAGAGACAATGCTAATAACCCATACTACATTATTACTATTAAATGCATAAATTTCCATACAGGTAGTACTACTTTGTGTCACCTACGCCATTTACAATCAGTCAACAACCCAGCTAAAAAAAATTCAATATTTAACAACAAAAATATCAAACGTTTTAAGTTACGAACGTATTATTTACTCGCTGTAAAATTTATTATGTCTTTGGTTGAACTGGATGCCACATGGCTTGACAATGACAAACAAAGTTTTTTTTTGGCAATTTGACAATAATATTTCAGCTGCAAATACTTTTCACTTGGTCAAATGCACAGACAACGACGACATCTGCCGCAATTAATAATTTACGGTTCAACAAACGTACAAACACTTGAGAATTTCCGGACAGACGTCACAACCCCTTCACCATAAGCGAAACCACTCGCATCTTTCTCTCCCATCATCTTTGTAATTTATAGTCCAATTGTGCAGAAAGCAATTTTAATGAAGTACTAATTGCACTATTAATATGCCGACATAAAAAACCTTAAAAAAATCACTAAAATAAACCTTTTATAATGGTATTAAGTGAGTACAGAATTTTAAAATTCGAATGTTGTCATTTAACCAATCAGATTTTTTAATTTAAAAATTCGAATATTGTCATTTAACCAATCAGATTTTTTAATTTAAAAATTTGAATATTGGCGTTTAACCAATCAGATTTTTTAATTTAAAAATTCGAATGTTTTTATTTTTTGAAACAGATAATTTAAAAATGCTAATAAAACAAACGTCATTGAAAATCCTTTTTTAAACGTGCAAACTTTCTTTTATCTAAAAGAATTCTGGCCAACTAAACATTAACTTTTTGATGAGAAAAATGATAGTCTACTTAAAATAATTATGTTAATTCAAAATTCAAATTCACGCCCACTGAGACCATTTCTAAAATGTTAGCATAGCAACAAAAGTTATTTATAAAACAAAAAAGTCATTAGCAAACCACCAGAAACATTCTAGACAGAATTTAACATTCAGGTTATAAAAATAAATAAAATGTTAAAATTATCACGTAAGAAAAAAATATACAAAAAAATTAAACTATGTAAATTAGTAGTCTGACTTACTGCATCTACTGTAACTACAGTATTTTATGCATCACTTCATAATTACGGTATTAAATTTTATGATGGCGTAACCACGGAAGCCTCTTAATGCACGTGCTTCACCGTTCTAAAAAGTTAAAATGATGTTCATATTTTACAAAAGTAGCGCTAATTACCCAATTTAGCTTAATATTAATAAATGACGTTTTTAGTTAAACTTAATTGAATAGACGGTAGCACCACTTCCGCTAAAGCTTTTTCTATACTAATGTCAACTTCAATCAACGTCAAGGCTTCAGACTTAACAGTACTGCACAATCATAGCGTTTTTGACAGATTAAAAACCAATAGTAATGAAGATAACAAAGCACAACCCGTGATTCACTTTTGCAACTAATAAAAAGCATACCGTAACTTATATCGAACATTGAACAGTGTTGCACAATATATAGCAACTAAATAAATGATGTGCAACTTCACTAGACAACAACGGGTAAATTTGGACTGATGAATGACCTTTACACACTACCAGAAATAACCCGAAATCAATGAACCCCTTACAAAAGAGAAAAGTGCAAACACACCTGTTGCAATGATATTACATTGCCATTCATCACTACACAGATTATTAAGATAAATTTCGGTAACATTATGTAGAAAAAAAATTCAATTGCAATTCACACTATTCTTTAATTGATAAACCTGTACTGACCTAACATTAACCTTATTTTATGGGGATTTGTAGAGCTGTTTTCACATGGGAGAAGCAGAAATTTCATTTTCCCCAGCAAATATTTCATGTTATTTTGGCACCTTAGAAAAAGTAAAAGTTTGAATCAGGTTTGAATATTGCTTTATGAATAATTTTTACACCCAAGGGCAGTGGGTTTGGTAAAAAGTCCCTCAACATCGTCTGATATTCAAAAGGAATACTGTATAATACCACAATGCCATTTCCCAACCCCCCATTCACCTCAACTACCCTCCAACACACCCATCCAAAAAAAAAAAAAAAACAGCTGTTGAAACTAATGTAAATCCAAAAGTAAAAAAATCCATGAATGAAATCCAAGCCCCTGTGTATTTTCTATAAGTTAACCTACATAATTCCCCTATTTCCATTCATATATTATGTTTACAACACAGTATTTTTTGAAAATCACATATAGCGATATTGCTCTCAAAATCGTGTCGTTATAACCGGATTGTTGTACCATTGTCTTTATCATAAAAGTTTTTATAACCTGATCTCACTGTATATAAAACTAAAAAAAAAGTCCATGTTAGGAATAAAATGGCTACAACACTGCCCAAAGACAATGTAAAGAAACACACATAATCTCTGCTAAATTTATTCAGGTGAAATGCTTTAGTTCAACAAAATCCCAGAGATCTACAGTAGACGTTCAACTTTAACACAAAATCGTTCACTGCCCTTGCAGTGAACCAAAAAACTTTTTAAGATAAAACAGTCTATTAAAAAAATCGTTAAAAGCATAAGACAATACAATACTGTCGGTCGTTGCATGGCTGCCTTTTACAGTGTATTTATTGTTTTCATTACTTCCATTTATATCCAGTGTATTTATTTATCCTGTTTTCTCTCTTTTTTTTTTTTTTTTTTTTGGAAATTCAGGTCGTATCGAATATCAACCTACTCACTCTTTACACTGCTTGCAACAAATTTAAGAAAACGTACCAAGATGCCAGTTGAAGATGGTGCCAAAAATTCAAAATCTGCTTAGAACTTTACAAATTTGTATAGTACGGTAATAATATTTTTGTTTTTCAAGTGAGAAAAATGTGGTTTAATTTGGTCTTTAAATACACCATAATTTACGTTGTTTTTTTTTTAGATATTCAAATTCGTCTCTAAGAACAAATAAAATTCAGTTGCACGTGACCTTAAATTAAACATTTTGAAATTCAAAGTTGGGCTTCAAAAACAAATCACGTAAATTATGAAACCATTACAAAACAGTGTTTCCAAAACTTCCAAATTCGAAAATTACCTGATAGAAATTTTTGCGGTGCATAAATTAGGACAGCTGGTTTGTACATTATACCGGGTTATAAAATGGGTGAATGGCATTTAGAAATCACCTGTCAAGAGACTCTAGCGCCCATAGAATCCTACAGTGTAAAACTTTATAATGGCCAAATATCAATCATGTCCAAAGGGGCATGAAACTATAACAAAAGTGGGAAAGGTGCCAACCACGTTTTACGTTTTCTTTAAAAAAAAAATCCAAGGAGTTCAAACACTAATCTTCTCTGCTTAAGTTGTTCATAAACCTCTTTTGTAAAATGATGCAATGAATATTATATGGAAAAGCATTAGAGAAGGTAGCGATAGGAGAAAGTACTCTGTCACAGCACATGATACTGTGTACCAAGTTTCTTAACTCTTTTTTAACAAGCTAATTGAGAAAAAAAGCTGAAACTTGACACGCCTCTGTTTGCATCATTTTTTTTGCATACGATTGCAAAACATGTCAGTGAACACATAAATAAATTTGTGCTGTCAGATCATCATTTTCAAAGATAAAAGAAAATTACACAACTGTAATTATTATAACGGCTTAAGTTGTGACTTACAGTACTCACCAACTAACCCTTAGCTACAATTCATACTAAAAAAATTTACAAAATTTTTGTAAGCACTTTTGCATCATTTCTTATAATCATAAAGTAATTAAAAGAGTTTAAAAACACTGTAATACCAGTTTTACAGAGTGACCATTATACAGATACATTATTTACACATGTTATTATCATAATTTGCTGTAATCATCACTGCTGTAAGTTATATTCATAATAAAAATGTTTACCTAATTTAGCAAATATATGTCACTAAAAGCTAATTTGACGTCACCGAACTAGTTGGAATACAAAGCATTTCCGTATAATATAATATCAAGTAAAATGCAATTACCTGCATTAAGAAAACCAACCTACACAATCACTATTAACAACATAATATATCAATAGCTTCCGGTCAATTAAAAAAGAAAGACAGTCTACACTCTACAGTATATTTTTCAGTTATACGAACAGCTGTTTTACATGACGTCATTCATACAACGCATTTGGTCCAATTGATTATTGATAATCATTATTCCAGTTTTTAATTCACTAGCTTTGGTTTCTAAGTAAATTCTCTTATTTTGACTTTCTATACTTAAAATCAGGTAGAACATCAACAATTGGGACGTTATGGGACTTTGTTTTATCAGTCGCGTATTTTTTTTTACCAATACATTATTGATATTGGCACCTGTCGTCGTTTATATCCTTAGCAACACCGAAAACCATTATCGATTGAATTCAAAGTATTGTAGTAGCGTTTTCATCCAATACTAATGAAGACTGACCTTTCCTAGAAAGCAATTAATAATTCCTTTTTCAAACAATCGATTTATTTTTCCATTCAACGAACTAAGAAAACAAAAAAAAAATCGATTTGAAAACGTTTTGTTTGCTATTTTTCCTGTGAAATTTGCATCTGTAAAATATCTGCATCAACGTAAGCTATACACAGTGATAAACCCTCCCACCTGTCAAGTATCTTTACATGTTGAGCCCTGTTAAATTGGCAAAAATAGACATCAAATAGAAAATATAAATACGAATGAAGTTATAAACATAGCCATTTACGTCATAAAACAGCTCATTTTTTGCTTATAATTTTCGATTCGATAGTTGAAAAAATATTAAAACAAGAAAAAGCTCTGCCGGCTGCGTCCGTACCTATTACGGCATTTAATTTACCATAGAAAAAGAAAACCGCAACCGAATATTATCATGTTCTAATTATTAAAAATTCTAAACTCAAAATTTGCAATTGGTAGTTATAGTTAACTAACTTTTAGAATATTTTCAAATAAACCAAACCGATGTTAGGAGCTCCAAAAGTGTCACTGATAAAATACCATGTTAAAACCGCCCAGACAAACTTTTCCATTTCCAAACTTCCAAATGACATTTCTAATAGTTCTAATAATTCGCCCTGTAATCAACTGTGATGATCAAACGTCAATGACTGTTTGTATACTGATAACACAAACATAAACAGTGCAACTTCAAAAGTTATTAATTTCAATCAGTTGTGATGCACTTGTTTCGTAGCCTTCTTCATCCTAGCCCAAGGTGAACATGGCAAATTATAGTCCATGCCACAACTCCGAGCACATAATGGTTTATGCTTCATAGACTCTGGTCTGCACGGTATTGTGCCACCGACATATCGTGACATTATAAACACCACAATCTACAAGTAACAAGTAGTAGATCATCTTAAAAAAGTCTTTAAATAATAATTAAACACTCGTGACAATACCGCGCCCTATTGCGAGTCTCCTGAAAAGACCTGAAACCCACACTTTGCCCTTCAGATCAATAATCAATAATTGATAATTCTTACGTGACGTTTTAGCAGCCGATACGCACATATCTTTAAGTTATACAATACCTTTCACAAGATACAGTATTTCAGGCCCATTTCACCAAAACGTAAATAGCTCATTAAATACATTTTGTTCGTAACAAAATACTTGAAAGAGCATTTTTTATACGCTTAATAATACAGTAATAATAATGTAATGCGGCTTTTGGAGTAAATCGATTTTGGATCATATTCAATTCAAGGCTGAAACCAAAAGCACACAACATTCAAATACAAAATAACTCCCCATATGAAAACATAACACTAGGTTAACAACAGCTATTTAACATTTAAATTGTAATTCTGATATGAATTCAATATTACGATAGGTTACAGGAGTATTGTCTTAAGAAAACAATGTTACGTTACAATGAAAGTTCTGGTTACCAAAGTAATTTTATCTTCAGAATTTTCAGAATAGCCATCTTAATTTAAATGTTCAAAAAAATTCTTTTAATTGGAATTCTCATAAGATTTGTATTTGAATTGTCATTTTAAAAATGTCGTTCCTATTAAATTCTGGCAAAACAATATTTCCAACTATGCAAATAATCCTAAAAGTCAACACAATAATTCTACAGTTGAGTTAAACCGTCATTAATTTAATTTAAATGCGTCACAAACTTCAAAGAATTATCGCTTCTTTTCAAACCAGCTCATGTAATTCCATGGCAATGTTTGCTTGGTTTAGTGCCAGAAAAGTCCAAATGTTTTAATATTAATAGTGGAAGATAATTTTATAATAAAATTTAATTTTAACCACAAACTCCGTACATATTAATTCTAAATGAGGAGATATTAAAACCCCCTGGATTTAATTATTAAAAATTGTACAAGTTAAAGAGTGTGCTAAAATACAGTAAATATATTACCCAAATGTCAATCACTCATAATCGACCTTCAGAATACAAATTTTGTTGAACTTTTTGTCAACCAGCCAACCGTAAGCATATAAATAAACTAAATAAGCATTTCAATATTTACCATCAAAAAAATAAATAAAAATATTTTTGCTTTAGACAACTCATACAGGATGGTCATAAGATGCCTGTTTCCATATATACGATATATGTTGGTAATAAGGAAACGAAAAAAAATTGCATGGTTATCCATGGATATTCGTTCCGTTTATTTAATGACATAAATTATCATAAAAACGGGAATAAACTAAATGGCTTATCAGTTTTATTTGTCTTGTTTCTTAAATGCTAGTATGTATATTTTAAAACCACTAATCTTACAGACATCTTGTATTTAATCGATTATGAGATAGCGAAATAATTGCAAAATGAAATCTTGATCTTATCATTTTTAACCATTTATATTATTTAAAAACACATAATAGAGAGCAGAAGGTGGGCACTTATATTTCTCCTGCAATTTAAAATAGGCTTTTTTTATTTTTTTTTTTTTCATTTATATAAATGCATTGTTTACCTTGACAACAGCTGATTGCATGCAATTGCAAACCAATTACGTCAGTAAAAGAAAATTTATTTTACGATATAAACGAAATGAAAATGTTGAATAACCCCGTCATTTTGTTTCCTAATGATACAAGATTGTTAAACTCTGATGTAGTTGAAAAAGCCCTTTTTTTAAAGTATTTGCTTTTATAATACGTAATTGAGAATTAAAAAAATTAAATGAAATTTCCGTAACCAAAGCAACAATAACTTCAATGTCGCTCTGGATTTTTTTAAGTCAATTACAACAAAAGAAAAATTAATTCAAATCCTGTAATCATTTTAAAAAAAAATTCCAAAATGTATGTTCTATCTAACTACGTTATCATAATAGTTTGTATATTAATAAATAATTCCCATGTTGATTGGTAAAGTGAAATTGCACGTATGATAAATTATCAATCAATCCATTTGTCGTTTCCAATAATTAATATGTGAATGTAACCCAGAAACTGCTTAATAATTAATCATTCGATGAGTCATTAACGTTGGATAATTATATCGGGTGATTTTATTAATTGGAACATTTTTTTTAATTGACAAAAAATAAAACGAGACAAATCACCATTGGGGCTGATGAGATTTAGTCTCGTTAATTTTTTGACACTTTATTTCGTCAATGACAAGAAAAAACGTAACAAATTTCAACTGAAACTGATTGGCACTGTAAAACACGTACTCTTATTTATAAAATCACGCTGTATACAAGCATTTTGAAACCATAATCTCTCTTTAATTCGAATGTGCGAAATAATGCGACAAAAAATTAACCGACGAACAAGAGGGTAAACATTGTGCCGTATGATTCTTTGTCTATCACGGTGTAATATTTTTCCATGCGCGTCGAGTTCATAACCAGCACAATGCACATTAAGCTTTAATAACGATTACAGTTGTTAATAGAGTTTATGTAACTGATGAAGGACAATAATACTTCACAGTATTCAACTTAAGTATCACAACGTCATCACAAGTCTTACATAACTGCCATTATAATATTACACATGGCATTTTGCAATAGTAAATAAACAAAATGCCAATGAATAGTGAAAACTTTAAACTTGGCTCGCTGATATATACATATCTTTGGCTCCATAAATAAAACCTTGCAACTCCATTATAAAATTAAGAAACAGGACAAATCATTATTGAAATAAAAAGCCAATGTCTCGTTTCTTTAAAATCAGTAAAGAAACGAGACTAATGTGTATTAAAACCGCTGACATTTAGTCTCGTTTCATTATAACATAAGCCAAATCTCGATTAAAGTTGATGCAATTAAGTCTCGGTTTTTTAATGTTAGTATAACAGAGTTACGAAGTTTTCTTATAAATCCATCACGTCTATCTAAGCTTAAAAATCGACATTTCATATACAAGCAATTTGATGTACACGTTAAATTTTTAGTTGTTTTAACGGCAGAGAAAAGTGCGCATAGTCTTGGATAATTTTCTGCCGTCATTATGGCACTTTTGACGGCATAAATACGCAACTAACGTACTCACGGTCCTCCACATTTCACATCAACAACATCATTCATTTGCATAGTACTAACTTTGTGTTAAGTAATGGAGATAAAATGGTGTATAAGCAACCCTTATTTTCAATTATTGAATGATTTCTTAGCCTAAAAAAGCAAGTTTTTAACTTGTGAAAAAAAAAAGACATGACACTGTACCACGACTCTCCCACGCATGCGTTAAGAAAACAATAACAAATCTCATCTGGTCGATATCTCTCTACTGCTTTTCTGTGTGTATAATGTATCACTCTTTACGTAAGCTACGTAGACTTTTAACAATATTTAAACACCATATTAAATGCATGTTCTTCATGTATAAGCACTAAGCAGCAATCTAATTCATACAAATAGAGATGGCATTTTGGGAGTGTATAACACTTTGTCTCTAAGGCTTCGATGTTTAGCCATGTTTGTTTGTCTTTTTTTTTTAACATGACACAAGAGTTTAATGCAAAATGTCGTCTCTGTGACATACGCACTAACCAAACATACAAATAACAGCAGTTTTGAGTCAGGATTTTTTAAAGATGTAAATGTTAAAAATGCAACACTTACCCGTTGAATTGTAAATTGCGTTCTTTTTTCTTAAAAAAAAAATGTTCCTTTTTTGAAATGAAAACGTCACTGTTTTTAGCTGTATGTTAAAATGAATGTTGATGAAGAATCCTCACAAAACAAAGGCACGTTGTATCATGACCTCTTTGAAAAATATAAATTTTCTCTCGCTCTTTTTACACTGTTTCACCTGCACAACATAAATTCGTATTTCGTTATGAACACAAAACCCTTCTTCAACACAGCTGTTGATTTTTTTTTTGTTATTTACTATTCGCACTTATTCTGCATTCATTTTATTAACTTCCATTGAATTCTAAAACACTCTAATGGACGCTGAACGACAACAGCTCACCTAGCGAAATAAGTACCCAAAACAACATTAAATAGTGGCGCTGCAATAGCATAGTTGATATTTCTATGCGGTAACACAATCACTTCAGCAAAAGAAAGATAAAGTTACCCAATTCGAAATAACACTACCGCATGACATAAATGACCTTTTATAGAACGCCATCTGACGGCCATTTTTAGTGATAAACAAAATACGTAACAAAAATAACCTGTAAAGTAAACTTTTATTTTTTCAGTCGGGTTGTTATCAACTACAGCAAGTACTTCAAATTTAATGGTTATAAAAACACATTAAAAATATATCAGTAAATAAATCAGCGACATCTTTTGTAACAATTTTTGTTGTTAAGATTAAAGATAACCATCAATAATTACGAGTATAATGAATTTCTTAATGTACACACAGTAATTATATAAAATTATAAAGTAAAAATAAAAGTTTAAAGTTCAGGATTTTATAATCACCATAGTACAGAATGATCATAAGATGCGTGTTCACACATTCTGTAATTGCTGGCAATAAAGAAACGGCAATAAACAGCATTATTTACAATTTATATTTGTCTCGTTTTTGTATGAAAAAAATTACCAATAAAAATCAATCACATGACTTACCATTAAATGTTTGTCTCGTTTTTATTGTCAATAACTACAATATATATGAACACATATCTTATGTTCACCCTGTACATTACGTTTATGGCGTTTTAGCTGCTTATACACATGTATAAGAGTACAAGTACGGCATAATATCGAATTTATCTATTTCGGCCATTGCCCTTTCATTTGTTGGCAAAATGCCATCATCACACGTGACAATCATGTCTTTTTAGGATACCAATTCTGTACTGTACCATTTTACAATGTATTTCTACTAGTATTTCTAATTATGTACCCTAAAAATAATAATAATAAAAAACCCCTTATAAATCGTGATAATGGTTTGTGTTAATAAACCTTTTGTTACAGCAAACTACACTTTTGAACGGCTCTAAAAATTGATTAAAATCATAAATTTCAACATTTTTAAAGTCAGTAGTATTTTAGAAACGGTTGCATTGTGGTTAACTATATGACAACGTTATATTGCAAAACAGCTGTCATTGCAGGATGACGTTTTTAAACTACGACATTTTAGTTTACATGAAAAGAATAAAAAACGGGAAAAATCGCCATAGATACTGATAATATTTAGTCTCGTTTTATATCGGCACTTAAAAAAATCATAGTAATCAAAGCATGTGAATTTAGTAATTAAAGATGTTGAAACTTGATCTAGACAAAACCTGATGTCACAATGTCAAGATTGCATTAAAATCAAACATCTGATACATCATTTAAAGGCTGCCAATTTAATTCAAAACTGCAACATTGTTATTTGTTTTTTTTTTAGTAAAAAATGGCACTTCAAGCGTTTGCACAACTGTATTGTATTTCAAGTATACTGCATTGTATCGTTTATTTCAATTATACAGTACACCCTGGAAATTTATAAAAATTTACCTTAATTTCTTTACTGTTATAATTCTGACTCCCAGTCCGTAGATATTCTTTCAGCTTCACCTTCACTTTCTTCCATTTCAGTCTAAAATATTATTACAAACTTCAGCTGCTTAATCTTGCTTTATTTCAATAATAAATAAATGTATACCTCATTTTCAGAATCAACTACATCTAATCTGAAATTATAATTGGATCCCGAAGCTTCCATTTTATGTTCAACAGTTTGAAAGCCTTCAATCGCTAGTTGATTACGAGAATCTAAGCTATACATTAACATATATTATTTAAATAAGTAAGTAGATGCTTGAAGTTTCGTTGAGGTTTTACTTTATTGCAGCTGAAAAATGTTCCAAAGCTTTGTCACTGTTGTTTACTTGATTGTAAAACTCCGCTAATAGACGATGCAAATGACTTGTGCTATGCATTTCTGCGTGCTTTAAAAGTCTATTGAAAACAATAATAAGACATTGTTATGATAATCACTTACAAAAAAAAACTTACAAATCAATGCCTTTTTCATAACGTCTTTCTTGCTGACATATTTCAGCTAGCTGATAAACTACATCAACGTTAGATGGATCTAATTTCAAAGCTTTTTCTAAATAAGCTTCTGCTTTGTCCACTGATCCTGGATCTGCTGCCAGCACTGATGCATATAACTGTACGTTAATCAAAGCGTTTGGTTAATTGGTAACATTAACACAATCAAAACAGTATATTAGATTTTTTAAAAATACCAAAAGATTTCTTGACGTTTGACCCAATTGCATGCAAGCATTTTTAGCGATTGTTTCAGCCTCCCGATTTCTGTGCTGACTGAGGTAGATTTTTACTAAGCCCTGATGAGCTTCAAAGCTGTGCGGAGATATTCGGAATGCCTCGCGATAAGCCTCGGTTGCATCTTGAACTTTTTTCATTTCCAGTAGAAGCTTTCCTTTCAGTAGAAACGCCTCAACTGAACGTGGATCTATTGAGCAAGCCTAAAAAGTAGAAAAAAATTAAAACCCCACTTTTTCAGTCTTTTGGAAAGCATTACCTTTTGTGCATAATAAGTTGCCTTAGAAGCTGATTTTGAAATCAGTGTAAAATTTCCAAATGCAACCCAAGCCTCGGCTGAACAGTTGTCTGACGTCTCCATTAAATGAGTTGCTAACCTTTAAATTTTAAATAATTATTTGCAACGACACTTAAGTTAGTTATAACTGGTTTCTAACTTACTGCTCTAAATCTTTCAACTGTTTTTCTTTCACTAATAATGTCGAATAAATATCCATGTTTTTACATAGTAAAGGATCGTTGTTATGAGCCTAAAAGATAAACAATTATTCACATGATTATGTTTATAGAATATTTCATAATTCATATAATAGCCCTTACTCGTCGTAAAACAATTAAACTTAATTTATAGTCTCCATTTAAATAATGTGCTTCTCCTAAAGCTGATAGAATCTCAGCATTTCCGTGAAGTCCAGGCTGTAAATACAAAAATGACTAAGTATTGTTTCAGATAACAAATCAGAGTGATCGTCTAAATTGGAACACTGCTTTTGGCAACTACAGTTTATCAGTTTCAATAGCGATTTGTTCGTTTCTTTTTTGCCATGAAAAAAACAAATGTTACAAATGATCAAATCACCAAGTATAATAACACAACGCTGAAAATACCCTTGTATCAAGTCTATTAAAAAGACTAATTGCTTGAGGGTAATCCCTACTATACAGAGCGCTATGTGCTTTAATCCAAGAAGATAACCTATGAGCAGTTTATGCAAAAAATCAATTAAATTTCGGGTTTTCATCAATGATATTATAATGTAATCTATAACCAATCCATGTTGGAAATTCCAGACACACTATTCATCACAAGTGAAGCTACTTCTTCGCCTCTTACTCCCAACGATAACAATCCAACTGCAGCATCTAATGCCAATGGAAATTCCCTAGAAAGATCCATGGAATTATTAAAAATATTTTGCTCATGCAATGATCCATGTGTTAATGATAATGATACCTAAGAATCTCTTTATAAGCAGTTATAGCTGATCTTTCTGACCCTGATTGCTGGTATAATTTAGCCAAAGCCATGTTGATTTTTGCTGTTCGGTGTTTACCAGAAATTCCTTCCAACTATTTCATACAATTATGTTTAAAACAAACAGTCAATTTAAATTATTATTTTTTTATATTTACAATAGAAATGGCTTGTGAATACTGCTTCATACTAATGTGACAAAGATAAATGCTGTATTTGATGTCAATATCAGATGGTAAATCCTGAAATCAAAATTGTTTTTAAAAATTAAGACATAAATTAAGATTATACTTTATTCATACGGAAGAATTGATCTGTCCTTTATCTTTACTTTTCATTAATGCTTTTTTATAAGCAAGAGCTTCTTGATAGTTGACCTATGGTAAAATTTAAATGTTCTAAATTACTTTAATTTCAGGCTAAAACACATAAAGTAAACTTACTTCAGCTTTCCGGTATTCGTGTAATTCGTACAGTGAATCGGCATACCAAATTAATAGTTGTAATCTCTCAATAGGCAATATAAAGTCACGACTATGTTGAGAAACCGATAATAACAAATTTGCCTAAATAAAAAACATCAAATAAATCCATTACATTTTACATTCCATATAAGAACATTATGCATAAGGTTTTGAGTTTTCGATAAAAATTAAAGAATAAAATCAATACATTACCAAAGATGTGACATTTGAATATAACTTCTGTGTGTACAGTTGCTTAATTTGATCAAACACAGTCATTTTTATTTGAAAATCTTACTACCCGTAATTTAAATACTAAAATACGACATCAGCTACAAAAATAATAACCGCGCACAAAATGTTCTATAGAAGAATCGATGTTTTGATTTATCGATTATATCAGCTGTTAGAGAGGGAATTTTGAATTTCATGGTTGCATTGAGCTAATTACCATATCAGGTACCGTAATCAATTTCGAAACTTAAATTCGGTTCATTATAATGATTAATTTTTCAGGTTAGATTTGTTAAAGTGATAATCAAAACTTAGTAAAAATTATTCTAAAATAACTCAAATTGGAAGTTGCCATGGTAACCACAATCAGTTTAGCTACCAAAATGTATTATAACCCCTTTAAAGAAACTTTTAGCTCCATTACTTAAATTAAAAACTCATTCGATTTTTAGAACTAATTAAATTACCTATTTTGATTTATACGAATCTGTAGTTTTCAATATCAAATTTCCTATTTTTATAGTATAGTACGTTTACAGTGATATAATCCTGATTGTTACGCTATACCTATCATAATACAATAATTCGTTAATGTAGCGTAAAGTATGAGATAAAAAGAGGGTGGGGATATTACATCCGTTTATATAATTTTAGCATACACATTACACCGGAACAGTTTACTTTTAGCTATCCCCTCGACTTGTTCAGAATCCATAACATATTTTCTACCTCTATGCTTAATAACAACAACCATGATACTAAAAAACAAGCGGTTTATAGTTGAACGACGGCCGAAATATCGTTGCATTTGCTCGGAATCGGTAGTCGACATAAGTTTATTCAATTCTGGAATTTGTGCCAAGTGGAATGACAATTCGTGGTTCGCATTTTGGACTCCGCCTCCTTTGCACACTGTAAATAGCATGAGTAAAAATTTTGTTTATGGACGACTAGAAAAGGGAATCTTGACAGCCTTAAAACTGAAAAGCACCACAACAGATCAAGTAGTAAATGTTTCGTATAAAAGCAACAAGGTGAAACCATGGAAACCATAAACCAGAAGCAGATTGATGGGCAAAAACATTTATTTAATAACACTGAATTTTATTGACGGTTTTTCTTCATCTTTATGTATTTGTTACTAATAATTTTTTATGTTTATACTATGCAGTTTTTTTATATTTAAAATGGATTGATATAAATTCAATGAAAGAAACTGCAGACCAATAAATACTCGTACATTAACTACATGACCTAAACTTAGTTTGGGTTTTTCGTTTGTTTCTTTTTTTTTTTTTTGGTGATTTGACATTTATACATCGCTTATCTCTTGCTTTATTTCTTAGCAAAATCTTCTCCAGTCTTGATATTAGCTTTTAACTCTGGCAAAGCTGCTTTCAACAACTGACTTTCATAATCAGTCAACTTTCCCAAGCCTAGATTTTTTTCAATGCCGTTTTTCTATAAACAACATATATCTTAGCAAGGGCCAGAAACGTTTTTAAATATTAAAAATAGCAAATATAATTTTCTTACGCCAAGCAAAAGCGGTGTGGAAAAGTACGTTGCTTCAGTTACATCAGATTTGACGTAGGCGCATTCAATAACTCCCGACTGGCCGCTCATAGCTTTCAAAAGCTTTTAAAAAACACATTCAATTTAGTCTTTTACATTTGGCTAAAATCACATTTTAAAAAATCTTACTGAAAAAGTGAATCGAGCTCCTGCATAAGCCATGGAAAGTGTAGCAGAGCCCTTTAAATTACAAAAAACCATAGTTATTATTTGAATAATATAGATTTAAAATTGCTTATTGATGTTTAACAACTTACAGCTCCAGCTTTGGCTTTTACAACTTCAGTTCCAGCTTCCTGGATGCGTTTAGAGATTTTGTCCAATTCGTCAGCTGAAAATGTTACTGGTGGTGAAGCTTGAGAAATAACTGGGATGATGGTGACTCCTGAATGTCCTCCAACAACTGGAACGTTAACTTTGCTTACATCAAGACCCTGAAACAATTGATAAACGTTATTAAGATTAAGACAAATTACCAAATAGAATATTATGGATATGCTCTAAATCTGGTCTCTATGAAATGTACTTTATGTTAAGTTTTAAGTAACCTTTATCTATAAAAAAACTCTAATTTATAGCGTAAAAATCGAGTTAAATACCTAAAAGAAAAAAATTTAAAGGCCATAAAACTGCTTACGATGTCTATAAAAACTAAAAAAATATTAATTCAATACCAAGGTCCAAAAAAGTTGAGTTCAATATTTATAAATGCATATTAGGCTTTTCAGGAAATGCTTTCAGCGATCATTAGCAACTTATAATAATCATAAAATGTATAATGTACCTTTGCTTCAGCAATAAAAGTATTGGCTCGCACAATATCTAAAGTGCTGACTCCAAATATTCGTTTTGGATCATAAATTCCGTGTTTTTTAAAAACTTCAGAAGCAATGGGAACGGTTGAATTTACTGGATTAGAAATGATGCAAATCATAGCTTTT
This sequence comes from Helicorthomorpha holstii, assembly GCA_013389785.1. Taxonomy (NCBI): domain Eukaryota; kingdom Metazoa; phylum Arthropoda; class Diplopoda; order Polydesmida; family Paradoxosomatidae; genus Helicorthomorpha; species Helicorthomorpha holstii. Next base: position 8,736,823 of record JAAFCF010002710.1, on the reverse strand, counting down.
GGGCAAGAAACAGCACACGCTTCTACTAAATCTCTAACAATAGTTGCGTTTGTAGTGAAGAGATCATCTCGAGTCATGCCTGGTTTACGAGGAACACCAGCTGGAATTACAACAACCTGACACCCCTTCAAAGATTCCTATAAACAAAATGACGTAATTAAATGTAGCATAAATCTTGACAAACATGTTTAAATAAAAGTTGTTTATTATACTTTCAATTGATCAGGTCCAACATAACCGTGGACTTTGGCTCTTGTTTCAATGTGGCTCAAATCAGCAGCAACACCAGGAGTATGAACAATATCATACAACGACAATTCACTCACTAATGGACTCTGTTTAAGTAGTAATGAAAGTGGCTGACCAATTCCACCTGCAGCACCTAATACTGCTACCTTTGAATCGGCCTACATTTAAAATTTGTAAAAAAATAAAAGAAAAATATTTTACATTTTTTTGACATTCTAACTATACATGAAGGTCAAACTCTACAAAACACCGACTACTGTATTAAAACGCATATATTACCTTAGCTGATGTCGAAAATTGTTTCAATCCTGCATTAACCAGGACTGCTGATCGAGAAGATAAAAACCTTACTGCCATTTTCTTTAAAATAATTTATATTTTTTTCCCCTAAAAGCTTTTCTCAGACTGTTCTTCACTACTTCGGTCTCTAGTCTCTACGTAAGCAAAAAGAACCAGAAAAAATGCTATGAAAGACGAATGTACGTAATATTCCACGTGACGCAATAAAACCTCGCTCCGCAATTGCTCCTCAGCGTAGCAGAAAGTGGCGGTATAATTTAAAAGTCAATACATGACAGCCATTTGAATGTAATACAAGTCATGTAATTTAAATTTATTTGAGAAAATAACACAACGTTAAAATTAATTCAACAATTATAAAATGTCACCCAGTAACTCCATAAATGTTGAGGCGGCAATTTCATTATCAGCTTCCAAAGCATTTCTTAGAATCAATTCCATTAGTAATGACTAATTAATAATTATTCACAAAATAAAAAATAACAAAAACTTACAAATATTTTTCTTTTTCAGTAAAGTCTTTGTTGACATCCTAAAAATGCTATTTAATTAATACAATTATTGAATTTTGAATTAAAATATTGTTACCTGAGTTAGCAAATTTGTGTTTCTGTTACTTTTGCAAAACTTAAATGTTTTTCTTGGTGTCTCGTTTTTATCGCTTGTCAAGTTCAAACTGCGTCGGTAAACATTTGTTGGAGATAAAAAATTGTGTTCAACCCTAAAATAAAACCAAATAATTTTATGAGAACATCATTTAGCTTAACTTTCTTAAAATCTAACAATGTCTTTTCTTTTGGCGGAAAATCATCCAGTAGCGTCATTTCACTGTCAACTTCAATGTCGTAAAACTCGTCAAAACTTTCAACATTATCGCGCAACTTAAATGTATCACAATTATCGTCTGTTTCACTGTCTAAATCACTTCTATAACAATAATAAATCAATATTTTATAATCAAAAAATCCAAACTGGTATACTCCAAATAAAGCTCAAAATTTGGCTGAGAAAGTGTCTCCAAGTTATAAGCATTTTTACGAGGATTGTAACTAAATTTCTCCAGTTTAGATAGCAATTCACCTTTTAGATTCACTTTGGCCGTTGTTCCAAGCTAGAAATCCATTATAAAAGTCAATAAAACCACAGTAATTTATCAGTATTGACTAAATACAAAACCTTCTCCAGCTTATCTAAATCGTAGTTAATCTGTGACTTAAATTCAGGTGATTTTTTGGGCTTTACAGCAGCATAATCAATTGTCGTTTGACGAAATTTGGACCCATTACTTTTAGGTTCAGTCGGTCTTAGCGGTTGCTTCGTTTGCTTAGCTTTATTAATTGGTGGTTTTCGCGGTTTAATAACAACACCAGTTTTACAACATTCATGTGAGCATGTTTTCTTGTTTAAACAATGGTGATTGCAGCTGCGTAGAGTAAGTTCAGCAGTGGAGGACACACTTTCCCCTGCCAACTCATCCAAAACCACTATATCTGGTACTGAAGAAGATCCAGGTAATGCTGGTTCAGTTAACTCTTTACTGGCAACTAATTTTTTGCTAAAATTCCAGGTCGAGGGTTTAGGAGTTCCTCCTTTAACATACCTTGGTGTAAATTTTTGAATTGTGTCTAAGCCAACTTAAACATTTAAATTTGAAACATAAGAACACACTCGTAAATAAAATAATATCAAATACATCACGTAATGATATACCATAATGATTATGAATAAGATAAACGGTCAATTCGTCTCCTTTCTTTGCCCGTACCACTGTCAACTGCTTAGACCACACATTACTGACTTCAAAGATTTTTTTTAATCTGTAATATTTCGCTAATTATAAAATATATATGAGCAGTAAAATTCAATTGTAACGATAATAACGGTAATTTTTCATGTCCATAATTTGTATAACAATTTAGAATCCTGGGGCCCAAAATAACTTCAAATTATCAACAAAAAAAAAAACTTGCTTTAAATAATTTAAAAGTCTTTATCATGATAACATCAAAACTGCTTAATATTGATAAAAGGTCATACGTTGTATTAAATGATCTATAAATTAATTATAGTGGTTCAAAAAATTATCGTTATAACTGGATTTTACAGTAATAAATATATAATCGCAATTCCTACCCTAGTTTTTGCTTGAAAACAACGTTTCCATCTCGATCACCTATGATAACCACATGCTGAAAGTTTCCTTCATCTCTTCTACTTTCAACATGATTTACTAATATGACGTGAACAACGATTTCAGCTGAATTAATTGAATACTTTTCACTCTAAATTCCAATTTCCCCACCCAAAAAAAATCAATAAAAGTCAACAGTGAAATTATTGAGTATTTTTAGTGCAAAGTACCTGCTCAACTCTAACGTCACATTTTGGTAAATTCGCAACTGCTTGGCGAATGTAGTTTCCAAATGGTGGATGCCTGTTGACAATCTATAGGGAAAAAAAACCAATACGACATAGCAATCGACTAAGTAGCAAGTTCCAACCAAATGATGTACCAGTTCTAGCTGTCGAGGATTTGCCTGTAATATTTTTTCAAACGTTATCAGACCAGCATTTGCTAATGAAGTAGCCATAGTAATTCCTATTAAACAATGATAGTTATTGTTTATTAATCAACTTTAAAAAAAACTAAACAGCTACAAAAATTTGAAATTAAAATATACCAATTTTATCCAACTGTTTTGCAACGTAAATCGAATTTTCCCAAAGTTTAGCGCTGAAACACTTGGCAACTGTAAGGCAAGCTACGAGACCTTTATCACTGAGCACCGAATTCAAATAAGCAATTTCGTACAAAACTATAATATAATCAAAACTCTTTATCAGTTATACGATATAGTTTACATAAACTACAAATCAACATGCATTTTGAAAGTCTTTGTGCAACTCGAATGATTCTCATAGTCTCTTGATTTAATGTCAGATCATGAATAGGAAGACATCCAAATGCAGCTTGAATCAAACTAAAATAGAAAAACAATTATTAAAAACTTTCAACGTTTCTTTAAAGTTAATTCAAAACGGCCTCACCAGTTGATTTTCATTTCTCTATTACGAATTTTACCAGACAGTTCATATCTTAAAAAATAGCAATGTTAATTCCATCAATTATAATCCATATGCAAAGTTCAATATTCTTTAATAAACCTAATGGTTGGCAATTCCTTGTCATTATTCAGAGCGTTCAAAGCTTTTTTGTCACTTGTTCGCAGCTGAATATCTGACAGTTCTTTACAAGTCGAAATTAAATTAATCTAAAAATGTACTATTATAAATGCAACAATTAAAAAAAATTAATAGTAAAATTACCAAGTCAAAGATCGTTTCTGTTCCTTTGAGTTTGAGAAACTTCTCAGTAGTATCCACAGAAATGCAATACCTGGCCATCAAACGTCCATTTTCTTTAAACAGATTATGCAATTTTATTATTATAAACGTTTTTTTAATTAATTGCATACATGCAAAAAATTACCAGTAGATTTTATGCAAAAATTATTATTTTTTTCAATAATGCCAGCATCGTGTAAAGCATTCAACTCCTTCGTACAGATTTCTGAAAACAATTTACCGTAATTTTAATTTAACGAAAGTCCTTAAAAAGTAACCTAAGTTTCGATTTTCTTTTCAATTAAAATTTACACTTTAGTATGCTTTTAAAGTTACCTTTCAATCCAGCTTCAATTTCAAGCTTACTACTGACTGAAACACCTATACAAATACAAAATGTTTATTCAATAACATCGCAAAGAATAAAATAATAACCGTAAAACTGCGGATTTTTTAACAGCCGAACATAAAAAAATGTTGACTGAATCCATTTGATGGCTACAGGCAAATCGCTAATTGTTCCCAATACAACTTCAGCATTCATGTATTCAGCAAAATGTTTATGCAGCCTGTAATTATAAAAACATTATCATTTTAACTTCAAACCAATTTATATTTAACTTTTCACTTACTGGCTCTCAATGACTTCGTTTCCGCTTAGAAAATGCTCATATTTTGTCTAAAAAATAATATACAGTATAACCAAATAAAAGCTCTAACATAATCATATAAAAAATAAATTAAACCTTCAGTGAATCTTTTGTCATAATAACAGCAGTGGCATTTGTATCAAACTTAAAAGTTGCAAATACATTATTGTTAAGTTTAGATTAAATCGCATAATCATTTCAAATGGTTCATATTGAGGAACCTGTGGTCTTCCAGCGCGTCCTATCATTTGCAGAATCTGAGTGCTTGAATACTCAACGTAAGCGCCTGCAACAAAGCTTGAAGTCGATTTGATAATTACTAAATGGGCTGGCATGTTAACTCCCATTGCTAAAGTGCTAGTTGATACTGAAAAAAAATGCAATAATAAAAATCGTTTATGCCAATTTTCATAACACTATTGCACATTTAAAACAATTTCAAGAACACTTTGATACATTTAAAATAATTCATTTACGATAATTTATAAAACACATTTGCGCCTAAAAGATGTCCTCAAACTGTCCAATATAAAATACTTTCATAGATGCCCTTTTAATTGTTCAATACTAATAAAAATGTCATATACTGTACTGTAGATCATGTGGAAATGTCCACAATATAATAAAACCAGCAATGAGGAAACACATACTAAAACCAGTCCATATTAAGCAAGAATAGTTACTGATATTTACCAAGAACCAATAGAGATCCACTGGTAAACAAACTCTCTATAGCTTTGCGGTCTTGAATATCCAAACCAGCATGATGATAGCCAACTCCACACGCAACAATTTCTAAAAACAATCACAATAACGGGTCGTAAATTTAACAATAACAAAAGTCGAAATGAAAAGATTTGCCTTTGAGTTTCAGATCTTTAATTGAGTTATTTGCAATTGTGATCAATCTTGCCCTCTGCTCAACTGACAGTCGAAATTTAAACTCGGCACTTAATTGAGTCGCAGCTTGAACAACACCTTTTCTAGTGGAGCAGAACTTTGTGTTGTGTAGAAAATATTATAATTTAGTACCGGTAACTAAGATTTTTAGCTCCAGCTGCTAAAAAGCTGGTTATAATCATTGTTATACCACAAGTGTTGGCTTTCCATCAGAGTATGTGTGAATCACAGAACTAAGTTTATAATTGAGGTTCAAGTCAAATTTAAAATCCGTCCACTTCTCAGAGCAATAATATCCGATAACTTCTTTTCTTAATTTAACAGGTCGTAAATCATCGCTTAACCTAAATAATGAACAAAACTTTAATATGTTTTATAGCTGCAAAACCTCAAGTGTATTACTTGTAGCTGACGGCTGGTTTTCCAGTTGATTCAAACCAAGTGGCAAACTAAAGACATGAGAGATGTTTTATAAGAAACAAAACTAAATAGTATATAGATTATTGAGGAGTTACATCTTCAACGTTTGGAATAGTGGCTGAAACGGCGATTAAGCGAAGTCCAGAGTCGCTACATTTGCAAGCGCTGATGGTTAACATTCGACTTATCACTGCTTCAATCGTAGCTCCACGATTTTCGTCATTTACAACGTGAATCTTGTATATTTAAAACATTTTAAAAATATTTCCTACAACACTTAAAAAATATTCGAAATGCTCAACCTCGTCAATAAGAAAAAGTTTGATTTTCTCCACTAAATTTCTAGAATTTTGCCAGCGTCTGGTTGCACTGTCCCATTTTTCCTAAAATACAGTTTAATGATTTATTTTAAAAAAATACTTAATAATACGTAGGCTAACAAAAAAAAATATGGCTACCTTCGCGTTTTGGGGTATTTGTTAGTACAATTTTGCACACTGAAAGCCAAATGCAAGACATTTTGGATAATCTACAGAATAACAATAATTTTACATAATTTTAAGATATCTTTTACAGTTTAAACTACATTTAAGGCATTTTTATCATTGAAGTTCATAAAACTGCTTCAAGAACTAGACAAAACAAGTTGATACTTGTTACATATTTGGGCATCCATATTAATTTTTAATCATCCCTTGTACTTTGAGAATTACTAACTGGTGTCGTAAATATTAAATTTGCTTTTTGTATAGCTGGATAATCATCAGGCTCTGTATCACCAGTTAATTCAGCACACTGAAGACCATACGGTTCAAATTTTTGTTTCCAATCCTCCCATTTTTCACTACACAGCGCTTTTATAGGTGCCACTACAGATATCCATAACAATTATTTCTTTATCAATTCTCTTTTTTTATGATTTTAAACTTACTATAAATGATCTTGATGTTCTCGTCAATAGTTACAGTTCTTTGTAAAAGCGACACGATGGCTAGTTCCATAATTACAGTTTTTCCAGAACCAGTAGGAGCACAAATAACTACTGATTTGTTACTGTTGTAAACGTCAATAAATACGGTCGATTGAATAGCATTAAAATGACGAAACGTTTTAAAAATTGGAACAAATCGTTCAGCTTAATTTTTATACTTAAAGAAATAGTTACTAGCAAACATTATAATACTTTTTAAGATGCAAGATTTAAGGATACGCAACTGAGTCACCAAGTAAAGCCTCTGTCCACCAACTATATGAAATTATCAATTATTAATATACAGTAATTTCAGTTTATACCAAACACTTAACCTGTGAATATTTCATTCTGGGAACCGTTTTGAGATTCAAAATCGTCGTTCCAGTTTCCAATTCCAACATTTTCGCGAGTTAGTATATTGCCACTTCTAAAATTATCTGGAGTTGAAACATTTTGGTTCTGAGTAGTCGGTATCGACAATCTAAATGGTGGGCGAAATTCTAGCTTTTGTCTAAAATTACGTTATTTAAATTAGAAGCTCAATTACATGAAAAATAAAACAAGAAACCTTTTGACTAAAACTCTGTTATTGCTTGGCAATTCACGAGTTACAGTTTGGCTACTGGATGAACGTTGGGCCATTAACGATGGAATTGTCGTAAACATAGTTAAAATTAAAACAAAACGAAAAGGATTTCCGCGTCCTTTATAGAAAAAATAAACCTAACGTTCGAAAATTTCTTCTTTTCAACTTCTTAAACGAAATACAGTACATAAGAAATATACTTAACAAATTATTTTCTAATCGTACTTAATACGTTATCACAGTTTAATTACATAAGACTGTAGTCATCAGAAAAAATATACATCAACTAATTTTTAAGAATTTAAGAAAACGTATCGAGCAAATGTTACACAAAAAGTTTCCCGCGACTGTTCGAACGCCATAAAAATATTTTAATTCAGCCGCAGAGAAAGCGTAGTATAAAAATCGAACTCACGAAATTCAGCCGTATTGAAGAAACACTATGAAAATAAGTCATCAATTTTCAGCCAAGGTAGATTCTAAAGCTTTATTCAACTCCTAAAAAAACCAAATTAAATGTTATTTTCATTAAGCAAGTATAATTAGCTGTTATTATATTAAAACATTAATAATTTGTTACAATCACTAATATTCTTACGTCGTTAATTGCCAGCATTACTTTGGCTTCCTCTAAAGTTTCATCCAAAGCATTTCTAAGTTGCTCATTGTCTTTTTCAGCGTTTTGTAATTTGATACGAAGCTGTAAATCAATATAAATCAGTAAAGTATAAAAAAGTAAGGAAAATCATACAATGTTGCTATTTTATCGTTAGAAGTACAGTATTACAAACCTCCTCATTTTCTATTAAGGCTCTTGCTAATGCTTCTCCACGTTGTTCAGCTAATGCTTTCCAATATCCATCCGGTTGATCTTTACCTGTACATTATTAAATAATTAAGAATCAGTTACATTGGTGAACGACTTCGGTAACAATTCTTTACTAGTCATCCAAGCTACAGCATCAACCGCTGCTTTTTCGTTGGCGGAATCAGTTGAATTTCTCTCGTCATTTTCACTTTTTAAAGTTATTGTGATAGCTTCTTGTGACTGTTCAGGTATACATTGAAGTTGGTTGACGACTTCAGAGATTATGTTTTCGTTATGACTAAATGATGTTGGTTTTTCAAAGATTGTTTTCAGCTGTTTTGATCGGCTGTTTTCAACATTGTTACGATTCTCTTTGGCACGAGCTTTTGAACGTTTCTTTTTTCTTTCTACGTTAATTGGAACGTTTTTATTGCCTTTCAGCTCACCGACAGATACATTTTCAGAGATTATGTTTCCCTTTATAAGAAAATTTAAAAAAATTAAACGTAATCATATTAACCAGAATTTAGATCGAATACTGTATATTTACCACTTTAGATAATCCAACAAAGCCACTACGACCAACAAGCAACTGTTGACTATTAGCAACATGTTGCAAAGTGTGAAGTGTTTTTCTATTAGACATTTTGTAATTCCTTTCAACTACCAACAAAATAATGGAAAAAAAATCATAAAAAGTACCAAAATAACCGAAAAATGCCGTGAAAAAAATTACAACCGACTGTCGAGAATTAAATACACGCTGTCTGAAGACGTCATAACAGCAGCATTCCCGCCATTCGGTCGTAACAGTCACGTGACGTGTAAGTCGTCTGCTGACGTTTCAAAGTTTAATAGGCTGGTTAATCGCAACTTTCATCTGTTTTAAATGAAAATGACCTTGATCTCATCTTCAAGAAGACCTTGATACTGGGTGTTGATACAGTTTAAAGATTTTTTTTTATCATAAGTACCGTAAGTTAATATTAGCGTTGACATGATCATGACTTTATCTAGAATACTAGTAAAAAAATTTCATTCTCAAGGTGTTTATTTATTAAACCGAATCAAAATGAGTACCGCAAGTTTCCTGATTGAAGATCCTAAATATTCTTGGCTGAAAGAGTTAAACTTGGAAAGTAATAATCCAGGCGTTTATAATGGCAAATGGCTTGGAAGTGGCGAGGTAAGCAAATTCAACACTAAAGCTACAGTAATATTAAAAGTGCATACCTTCTAAGATAAGTCATAAAGTTTCATAGTACAGTACTGTAATACAATAAGTTTTTTATATGGAAATTCCAGTCAAATGTTTCCAATTAAAAACGGTTGTTTGATCGACGTGGTAGCGTTAATCATTTCAAGGTTAAAAAAAGGGCATAATCGGATGCCAATTTATTCTCATAATTAAAATTTGTAAAACTTTTTAGGTTATCCAGTCGGTGTGCCCTGCAAACAACAGACCCATCGCCCAAGTTACTCAGGGATCCTTAAAAGAATATGACCTTACAGTCCGAGCAGCCCATGAAGCCTGGTCTAAATGGTGCGAAGTTCCAGCACCAAAACGTGGAGAAATTGTCCGCCAAATTGGTGACGCTTTGCGTCAGAAGAAGTCCGCTTTGGGGAAATTAATCTCCTTAGAAATGGGTAAAATCTTAGCAGAAGGCGAGGGAGAAGTTCAGGAGTACGTCGACATTTGCGATTACGCCGTCGGACTATCCCGTTCATTTGAAGGAAAGATTATCCCGTCAGAAAGACCAGGACATGCTCTCATGGAGATGTGGAATCCTTTGGGGGTTGTAGGGATCATCTCGGCGTTTAATTTCCCAGTCGCGGTTTATGGATGGAATAACGCCATTGCCATGATTTGTGGGAACAGCATGATCTGGAAAGGAGCACCAACGACTCCACTTTGCAGCGTTGCTGTGACGAAAATAGTCGCTTCGGTTTTGGAGAAAAACGGTATCGATGGGGCTATATGCTCTTTAGTTAGTGGAGGATCCGATATCGGTGATGCCATGGCCAAAGATGAAAGATTGCCGTTGATTTCGTTCACTGGCAGTACAACTGTTGGTCAGCAGGTATAAAATTATGTCTTTTTTTCTCTATTGAAACCAATGCGATTTAATCTCTGTTTTTTAAGTAAAGCTTACAGTATCTAATATGCTGTGTATTTATAGGTTGGTGTTGCCGTCCAAAGTCGTTTCGGTAAAACTCTGCTTGAATTAGGAGGAAACAACGCTATAATCGTGTGTGAAGATGCCGACTTAGAAATGGTGGTTCGCTCTGCTGTTTTTGCTTGTGCAGGAACCGCTGGTCAAAGATGTACAACTACTCGTCGACTAATCCTTCACGAATCGGTTTATAAACGATATATAATTTTAAAATATAAAAATTATATTGATTTAATCTCTTATTTAACTAGGTACATGATGAAGTTGTTGCCAGACTTAAAAAAGCCTACGCTCAGTTACGAATTGGTGATCCGTTGGAGTCTGGAACTTTATATGGTCCATTACACACTAAACATTCAGTTAAAGCTTATCTAGTAGCTGTTGAAGATGCTATCAAAGAAGGAGGAAAAGTTGAATACGGAGGAAAAGTACTTAATTTTTTCCAGATGTTTTTGCTTTTAAATTATTATAATGACTTCATTTTTTCTTAGGCAATTCCTAATCTTCCTGGAAACTTTGTTGAACCGACTATTATTACTGGACTAAAGCACGACTCAAAAATTGTTCACCAGGAAACATTTGCTCCAATTGTTTACGTCTTAAAATTTAAAGAAGTTGAAGAAGCTATTCGATGGAATAATGAAGTTAAACAGGGCCTTTCAAGTAGCATTTTTACTACTAATCCAGGCACCATGTTTAAAGTAATTAAATCGTACATCTTGCACTTGAAAAATAATGAACATTCCCGATAAAAATATGTTTTTAAATTTAAATAGTGGCTGGGACCAAAAGGATCTGATTGCGGAATTGTAAACGTCAACATTCCAACAAGTGGAGCTGAAATCGGAGGAGCTTTTGGTGGAGAAAAGGTATACAAAATACACAAGTTGATTTTTTAAATTAGAACACATTTTGCTGATGAGATGTAGTCTCATGTAGAAAATACTGTTTCAATTTAGAAAATTACATTAAACTTTAGTAAGTCACTTCAAGTATAATGAGTAATTAATCTGATATTTTTTGAATAGCATACTGGAGGAGGCAGGGAAAGTGGCAGCGATTCATGGAAGCAATACATGCGTCGATCAACCTGTACAATTAACTATTCTAAAGAATTACCATTAGCTCAAGGAATCAAATTTGAATAATCTGCTTCTCATTTCTATGTATTATTTAACCAGTTCTCATTCTGCATATTAATGTTATTAATCAAGAGATATAATACTTTTATACAAATGTTAATAAAGTTTGGTAAGCAAAATTCGTTAAGTGTCCTAATGTTGATTTATTAAGACTAATTGGTGCTGTCGTTAATTAATAACAGCATACATCAAGAAAATGGGTACAATTTTTAGAAGTATTTTAAATGCTGGGTGAAATATACAGAAAGGGAATTATCTACAGTGGACTATACTGTATAATATGCTACCAATTACAGGGTGATTACATATTTGCAATAAAGAAACGGAAATAAATGGCATTGTTTACCATTGGTATTAGTCTCGTTTCATTATTGCCAGTATGTATATGTGAACACCCTGTAGTAAAATTAACTTATCACAACATATGTTTCTGATAACTTGATAAGTTATATAAATGCAAGATCAAATGTTTTTAAGGCACTCTTAATAGTTAAAACCATTATTATTAGAAGACAAATTCAAGTATGCAATTTCCATTTTTAAACTTTTTTTCTTCTGTTTTTGAATCCAAAACTTGGACATAAATATCTCGCATAATATGTAAATTTCCACTATCAAACCTAAAAATAGCCCATTTTTTTTATTCAAACCAAATAAATTCCTGTATAAATTGAGCACACTTTTTTTAAGGAGACAAAAGGGATTCTGGGAGAAAGAAACATCTTTGGCCATGTTTATGATTCTAGGTTCCACGAGATTATAGCACCTATAAGCTGCTCTAAACAACCATATTTTTTTGTTGCAACAATGACAATAATACATTCAATAAATTAACATGTAGACTAAAATTAATAATACTTGGTATCGTTTCTTCTAATTTATTTTGGTGAACTTTTTCTTGAGTTTTTCTGAGAATAACTTGCTCCTTTCGATGGCGATTCGTAACCCAGCAGTTTTGGTAAACTGTTGGCATTTGTTAACCGCCCTTTCCCAGTCGAATGGTTGCTTGAATCACCGGATTTACGAAGATGTAGATCGGATTCGCTTCTCCTGGTTAAACTATTGTCTTCAAATGGTGTACCCTTTCTGTTAGATTTGTTTCCAGCTGTCTGGCTTTTCTTGCCGTCGTCCCAAGAGTTTCTACGAGGCGCTGCTGCTCCTACTCTAGCGGTGTTCCAAGGTTTAGCCACATCGCTTTTACAAATAATCAACAAATTATATTTCCCAATTCGTTTATATATAATATTTCTTAATATTACGTTTCGCCAATCCGTCGCTTTTTAAGCTCCTTAGAAATTGAGTCTGGAACTGAAGGTAACCTGTGTGGAGGTTTAACCGGCCGAGCCAAGTGAGGTGGAGGGCGATTTGAGGCATTTGGAGACGAAACAGGACCGCCAACGTCAAAATCCTTATAAACAAACAAAAAAAACCGATTATCTTTACTTTAAAGTGATGTGAGTTATAATAGTCTACCGATAATGTTGATAAAGATCCATTTGAAATTGAAGAGTGTCCAGGTGATCTAGTTGAATTTCTAAAATGTTCATCAACAATTCATTAAGATCACAGTATTAGAAATTGTAATAAATTTATATCAAATACCCTTCAAACATCTCCACTTTTTTAGCCAATCTTTCATTTTCACGACTCACTATTTCCTGATCTCTAATTAATGATTCCTGAGTTCGTAACAAATCTGAGTTTTCAACTCTAAAAATTAAAATGGATATTATTATTACGGTTCGTAATGCAATTTAAAAGTAAGTTTAAACAGCAATGCATTTCAGACACTAAATGGTTAATTTCAGCGTGAAATTGAGCATAGTCTTATTAAAATTACCTCAAAGCCTCATTATCAGCAATACAATCGTTGACCAAATGATAGACATCTTTAACATGGACATCATTTGGCAATTCTCCTGTATTTAATGACGATTTCAGCTTTTCTAATATGGCCACTAATTATAAATGAAGATTAATCACATTATTAAAAATTTTATTTGTAAATCAAACAACATTTAATATAATTTTTTGCAATTTCTTTACAATTTTTTGCTGGCTGGGGCGCAGAAGCACTTCGTTGAATCGTAGGATAATTCATCTGAAATAATAATTTAAATTTTAATTATGTGGTTTTTAAATAGCAGAATTTATATCAAATTGAAATTAAACAAACCTTTTCTTTTAAAAATTGATTTTCAGCTTTCACTAGTTTCAGTTCACGTTTAAGACATAAAATTAAATGCTCTCTTGGATCCTTCATAACAAAAAAAACCCATTTAAGAAACCATTTTCAATTATTTAAAACTAATACGGGATGTCTTCTAATCTGGAACACATTTTTAACTAAATAGCAAGGGCAAAACTGAGATAAATCGCCATTGGAACTGATAAAATTTAGTTTTGTTTCTCATTGGATATTTTTAATTTTATTCCAAAAAAAAACCCCGAAATTGTTTTTGACCAAACCATTGAAATTGTTACATTTTAGTCTCATCTTTTTCTTGGATTGAAAAATGTGTTCCAATTAAAATAATCACCCTGTACAGTGTATAATACCATAATAATATGTGGTTTATTCTTGATTTTTTTGGTTTGAGTGGCATAATAAAGTGTGTTGAGTGATTCAGAAAGATTTGCCTTCAGTGGCGATATGCATGCAACCTATAAAATATAAAGGCCAATTAAAAATTAAAACATCAATTAACTTTAATTAATCTATTAAAACCATAAGAGTAATTCCGTTTCCTCCAATGCTGTCTTTTAATAATTTAGTAAGTTTGCTGTCCCGATACGGAATGTGAACCTTCTTTTTTTTGGAGTCTCCCAACCCAGATATACACTTGCCTAATTATGTCAGACAAATGATAAATATTATAACAATAAAAATATTAAACAACAAAATAATTACCCAATGTAAGTAGGCTACGATTGATTTTATTGGTTTCGTTCATTGAACTATGACTGGCACTTTTTTCAGTTATTTTTTCGCTGCCAGCCAAATCCACAAACAATATTTTTCCATGTTTGCTGACAAACGTGTTTTCGTCCTCGGGATCTTTCATCTCGGTGGTCACATAAAGTGTCAAAATTGAGTGACTCCGGCTGGAGTTTTCATTCATGTTATTGGCTGAGACCTGGCGATTTCTTAACCCTTCTTCCATAACTGCCAAGACGTCATCTTCTTCCACGCATTCAACTAAATACAAATTTTCAACGTAGAAACCTCGATCTTTGGCCCATCGCACTGTTAAGTACTTTTTCTGCCCGGGATTGAGCAAATCAATCGCCTTTTTCAAAAAAAAAACCAAATTCATATTCGTATCAATTTGAAGTTGTAGTTCCTAATTATAACTTTTGTTATTTACTTGTTCGTTATATATTTCCAGGTACGAAGCTTTTATCACAGAATTTCTCTTGTTGGGTTTGCTTCCCAAATGCTGAAATAAATAACTGAAAGCGCGTTGCATGAGTCCGTCTAAGTGTGGTTTAGGATGAACGGCCGACTTGCCCTTGGTCACAATAAATGGTGGACCCGAAAGTGTATGCGTTTTGCCAGAGCCGGTTTGGCCATAGGCAAATACGGTGCAGGAAAATCTGTGGATATTTTTAAACAATTAATATTAAAAGTATGAGTATAAATGTTTGATAGTATAAAGGTAAACATGATTTACCCTTCAATGGCCATTTCAATCAGTCGTTTGATACCACAATGTTCAAAAACATCTTCCTGTGTAGCATCACTTTCAAAAGCCACGTTAAAAGCAAAATGTCTTGGTTTATTGCCACTTGATTTTTCTCCTTTGTCAATCTTAGAAAAAGTCAACCAATCAGTCAAATTAAAACATGTCAATCAATTCAAAATAAAATAACGTGATAAAATGTAATCAGCTAAAATGGCCATCGTTTATCACTTGACCAATAAAACGTCTCCGTTTATAGCTAAATAGCGTGCTAAGATCATATTTCCTTTGGTGATAATTTATAGGCTAACGTTGTCTAAGAAATTTAAATGATAATCATAATAAATTATAAGTTAACTAAAAAATGTTTATTGTAATAATTAGTCAACATATTAATCAACAACAAAGCATAAATTATTATTGATTAAGAACAATTGCTTAAATGTGTCATAATTCTGTTTTTAAATTTTTAAAGGAGTATGACTCATTGATAATGGACTTTTTAGAAAATATCTAATTGTTTATGTTTATATTGTTGCTAAGGACTAAAACTCTCAATCAATTAAAAAACAACACATAGCAAATACTTACAAAAACCTGGCCACTTCCAGGAAAAAGAATACTAGCCTCTTCACTGTCCTTATTCGATAGTGGCCGAACCCTTTAAAAAAAATCCCATTAAAAAATCAATTAAATTTTAGATTGTTTTACTTGTAATTGAACTTCAAGTGATTTAGTTACTATGGTAGCTGAAATTCGATTTGAATTTTAGTATTTCTTCCAACATAAATTGTGATTTTGTAAAATTAAAATACATTTTTTTTATCTTTTTCAAAATTAAATTGCATCAGTTTTAATGGCGGTTTGCCTTGTTTTTATCATGAAATGGATAAACACATAAAAAATTATTTAATGTAATGGATTCCAATAGCGATTTGTCCTGTTTCTTTATGGCCACGAAGGAAAAAAAGTGTCAATAAAGAAACAAGACCTAATTTTATCAATTCCAATACAGTGGAATATCGTTAACGCGAACTCCGTTAACACGAAACAACATTGCGGTCCTGCACTGAAGTATAGGCACTTCCATTTACTGTATTTGTTTCCTCTTAACACGAAGCAAAAACCTCTTAACACAAACTGATTTTGGTCAGTAAATATTTATTTTTGCATGTTCCCGTTAACACAAAACTCCTTTAACACGACGATTTCGTGTTAACAAGATTCCACTGTATATTTTTCCCGATACATTTTTTCTTAGAACATAATTTTTCCAAGAAAACCACGCTGTATTTTAAATTTAAATCATATAGATTGCAGTGTTAAAGTTTAGGACTTCTTATACCGTAGTCCTCATTTGGTCAGGTTTTTATCACAAGTTTTGGTATTTATAACCCGGCAGCGCATTTATTGTATGTCATCCAATGTAATTAATCTTTATAGGACAGAGACTGTGAGACACATGACAATTTGTTTGATGTTTAAAGGGAATGAGGAGGAGTGGGGCGGGGGTGAGAGTGTTCAATATGGTGACAGCTGTAACAAATTTGTCATATAACGTTTGGTTATACTCAAAAGCTTTTTATATGCAGTTTAAGAGGAAAAATAAACCTTGGATAAAAAAAATTTCAATCAGCCACTTATAACTGAGTTCAATGACTTGTATAACAATACTGTACAGGTTTATATAGGATACAACAATTTGATCAACCCAATTAAATTAAAATAAATAAGTAGAGTATTAATTTCGAGATGATGAAATTGTTTCATACATTACCTGACAACGACGTTTACATTATCGCCTTCACTTGCATTATCAGACTTCAATAATTCGTTCAAATCTCCATTCATAGAACTAAAATCATAAAAAAAATCAAAAATATTAATGACTTTTTATAATTATTAAAACAAAAGTTGCACAGTACATTTTTATTGATTATGACCTCATTTTGTAAATACATTTGGATATAAATATTTTTTGTCTTGTATAATCTTTTGGTCTTGATCCTATTGATATACATATAAAATGATGGACTTACAATATAAAAAAAGTATCACGATTAACCTGAATATTATGCTTATAAAAAGAAGAGTCTGTGGAATAATAAGTTAATATGCCATTGTTTATTATTAATATTCTATGAGTTCTTTAGCTTTGAGCACGATAATAAAAACTCCCCTGATCCCCATAGTGGTTTTCTTTTGAGTGTGTGTAAACATTAAATTGGGCTCAAAATAATCACAGAAGTCTTAATATATTAGAAAAATCACTTGTATATCGTTGTTTATTAACTTTAAGGCTGTGGACGTATTTTTTATGATCACCCTAAAATACCAAAACATTCTAAAATTCAAATTTCAATTAAAAATAAAATAATTTAGTCATCACGACAATAAAAGCATTGCATATTGGCAGAACCCTTTAAAAATCCAATTTAAATTAAGAAAAAAAATGTAAATTAGTTAAAAATAAATTTAAGTGATTTAATTGCCTGAAACAATTATACAGTAATTAAATGGTTAATTTGTAAAATCGTTTCCAATCGTTATTTGAACTAATAATAATAATAATATAACATCATAAGCATTATTGACATTATGGCCATGGCAACATTAAATACCATAGGACAACAACAACTGCATCATACAAATCAATGTAAACGATTTTCCTTTGTGATTATACACATACAAACAGCAACATTAAAAATCTATAAACTTCAAAATAAATACTCAAAATAAAATGCAAAATATTGTGTCCTATTTAGTTAAAATAGTCTTGCCAGTACAAAATTAGTGAATTACATAGCAACATAAGGAAATGTTCAAATTGATTGAAATTTCACGGTAATAATGTTATTACTCTCCAACACTCAAATCAATTGTAAAGTTGCCTTATTTTTTTTGTTAGTGAATAATAACGTCATCATTCATCTAATAGAGAAGCAGAGTGAAGTTTTGACCCTTAAATTTCAAGTTATACGCAATTCCGATAATGGTCAATGGATTTGCCAATGGCAACTGCAAACATCAACTTATACACAAACCACCTAACATTTTTTTTTTGTTTTCAACTTTTTTTTATGTATACCGTATTTATTTAATTATATTGTTACCAGTAACAGTTCAAATCGATTATATTGTAAAATTACGCCGGTTGTTTTCTAAATTGGAACGCTATTTAATATGACAATGAAAAAACGAGACTAAATCTCATCAGTTCCAATACGAATTTGTCCTGTTTATATTTTATTTTATAAAAAAGTGCCAATAAAAAAACGAGATTAAATCTTATCAGTTCTGGTGATTAAATGATATTAGTTTAAATGAATTTTAAAATGTTGGCAACTTTAATCCACGTATTTATTAAAGTTACCATGGTTTTTAAAATTTATTAAACGGTGTTTTTAAAAAACAATTTAAATTTTAAAATGTTTAAATAGATAACTACATTCCATGCATTATTATTTTTGACATGATAAATTATAGCATAGAAATGCTCTGAATTTAAAAAATGTCATGATGAATAATAATGTTATTGAATTGCACTGTCTTTTGTGATACAATGCAAATGCACGTAATATAAAACTTTTATGAAGGTTGAGTTATAAGTTATAACGATTTGTCTATAACACAGTGTGTATAATTTAATATCGGTGCAAGCTCTATTACAAAATAACAATACATACTGTAAATGATCAATAACTTATGTACAAGTGCGCTTGTGATGGTTAATGCAGCTAATTGGTTAGATATGGTTAGATAATAGCACATTTAGAGTTACAGTAAACTAATATAATATGTAAACCAATATTCTTCATTAATACTAATACCAATTCTACTTAGTACGAATGTCATTTCACATCATCAATTCGTCTTAATCCTTAACATAATATATTATCAATGTAAATGTGTGAACAGATCATAAATCAACACAAAAGGTAACAGTATTTGGTGTTTTAGAGTGCCACTGCCATCATTAGCAAAACACACAAATATCAGATGATCATTGTTGCTCCCAATTTTATCCAGGTAGTAATACGATTATTATAATGTATTGCATGGCACTTTTTAGAACAAAATTTGACTTTTGGGACACAATACCGGTAAAATTTCAAACAAAAACTCTAACTTTCAAGACATGAACTTTTGAGATACACAATTTAGCTTTTATGAAATGAAACAACAATTAAAACGACAAATTTGCGATTAGAACATTAAATTTAACCATTTTAGGTTATTAAATTATCTATAGGACATGAAATTTGCAGTTAGAATAAGACACTAGCTATTAAGATATGAAAACAGGCTGTAGGACATTAAATTAACTATTAAGACATCAAGTTTAGTAATTTTATAGCATACAATTAACTTATAGGATATGTCATTCGATTTTAGGATACAAAACTATAAAGTAAAATACTAAATTAGTTATTACGACACTAAACTCGACATTAAGACACAAAATGAGCTATTAAGACGTTAAATTTAGCATCGAAGAAGTGAGACGTAACTTAGCTTTCAGTTTATATTATTATACGCAAAATTTGACTGTTATTAATTAATCGGAATTCTTAATGAAAACACTTGTTCTTTGTTATGCTTTGTCAAGAGCAAATAAGCAGCTATAAAAACGATTATAATTAAACAGTAAATACTACCAAAAGTCACAAAAACGACTTAAGACACCTTATATAAGTTTTTTAAGTGCTTCCAGTTAAATTGATTAATTAGCGCAATCAATAAAATTGATTATCCAACGCTGCACTGAAAAAGAGTCTCTTATTTTTTCTTCTTCCCATATAAATAATTAGCAGCTATAAAATATTGAATATCAACATTAACTTATAAATAATCGATCTACAATATACAGAGTGTTCATCAGATATATGTTCACTGTACTGACTGACATTAAAAAACAAACAAGAAAAATATCTATTGTGAGCAATGCAATTTATTCCCGTTTCTTTCTTGCCAGCAATAACGCTAAACTCGTATAGTTTAATTACCTGTATTTTTCTTATAAAGTTATAATTATAAAACATCATAAGACCTTGTTACCAATTTAATGGACTTTTAGTCATAATTATAGACCACGTTGTCATAGTATAAAACTACTTGTAAATAAAAACATAAAACATCCATGGTTCAAAATGTAGTATAGAGATTTAAATAGCCTAACATGAACTTAGCCATGGAAACAAACAATAATAATAAATATTTTTATAATGTCGTAAAATATCAATAAAGTGGAGGTTTTTTTTTTTCAAGTTGAGCAAGTGTTTATTTTATTTCTAAACAATACAAAGTCGTTTTCTGGAATCGTTTACCCCCTCCCCCTCAATCCTCCCTCATAATAACTTACATAGCTTTTATAATATCCATGTAAGTTATACCATCTGGTTTAATACTCAGTGACAAATCAATCGTTAGCAAATAATCAATGTGTATACTACACAGCATTATTTACTATGTGCTTCTATGAGAGAGTATAAAGTATCCGGTACTTAAAAAAAAACAAATTTAAAAATCGATATACTGTACTGTAGTAAACTTCGGCCCCTATTACACTAACATAATAATATTATAAAGGGTTCAACACTTTATAACGTAAAATGACTAGTGAAACAATACTTAAAATGGCCTTGTGTCTCCATTGTATATTGCAATATGTCCTAAGTGCGAACACACAAATTATTTATTAATAAATAGGAACTCCTCTAACATTATTTTATCTTCATTGTAATTTCAATAGTTTTTAAGTCTTCGTCAAATTATTATTAGATTTTTAATTTCTGAAAGCATTTAAGCAATTAAATATGACTCAAAAAACATTTAAAA
This sequence comes from Helicorthomorpha holstii, assembly GCA_013389785.1. Classification (NCBI taxonomy): domain Eukaryota; kingdom Metazoa; phylum Arthropoda; class Diplopoda; order Polydesmida; family Paradoxosomatidae; genus Helicorthomorpha; species Helicorthomorpha holstii. The sequence continues at coordinate 8,715,755 of JAAFCF010002710.1, read as the reverse complement.
ATTCAAATTTGAAGCATTTAAAGCAAATGACCTCAATTTCATGCCTTGAAAATTAAATTTAATGTCCTAAACGTTAAATTTAATGTCTTAAAACCTAAGCTCAGTGTTCTAAAAGCTAAATCCAATGTCATTTAAGATAAATCCTATGTCTTACAAACTATTGTTTTGTGCCCTAAAAGATAATCAAATATTTTTCTAGTTCTGTCAATAAATTAAAGTAAATCAATGATATCAAGATAACAAACGAAAAACTTACTTAATTGACGGAAATGTGCTTTGCCCTGAGAATGGTTTTCTGTCACGGTTATTGTCCGATGGAGACATAAAGTACCGGTTATTATTACTCGATCCTCCGCTATTAGACTTTTGGTGAGGAGAATTATATCGATGCTGATTTTCTTCATCTTCACTATTATGATGATGATTATTATTATTATGGTGATTGTAATTGTTATTGTAACTATTATGTTCTTCGTTTAAGTGTCCGTTTACATCATGATGACCATTTTCATTATGATGTCCATTTCTTTCATGATGATTATCCATCCTCTCAAACAGTTTAGTAAATTGACATAACAAATGCTAACTGCGGAAACTTCTGCCAATTAAAAGCAATCGATTTATAAGTCCTGACCTTGTCAACAGTAGTAATTTATTTTGTATTTTTTTAAAAAAAAGTCAATTTTTTTCTCTTTGTTTTCACACCAAGTGTCACGTTATGCTTTTCTCACGCAAAGCAATCCGTATTACGTGCGGCCGTGCGTCCTGTCACATTCACCGGCAAAGCGCATCTGAGCCCAAAACACACCTTTCGCGCTCTCTATATCCCAGTATAGCGCGACGATGACGATGACTTTCACCGCCTGTCATCATGGAAACGAGTAACGACAAATAACACACATGTATTACCGATGGATGGGGAGGGGTAACCATTTATATACAAAGGTTGGATCCATGTGTGCATGTGTGTGCACTTTCAATGTATTGCGCCATACTATATTATAATGGATATTTCGCCACTCGTTTCTATAGAAACATAAACTACGATGTTAATAACTTATAATATACTCAAATTACGATACAAGACTAAAAACAAACAGATATCATTTAAACCACATACTAATTTATAAAAAAAATAGTTACATTTCAACTACGTTATTTTTGTTAAAGAAACGGGAATAACTTACATAGTTTACTAATAAATATTTTATATGTGAAAACATGCATTATGAACAAAAAATGTGCAAGTACCTGCATTGCATATAGCACTTCCACTGCACCTGTCTTAATTAGTCTTCATAAGTTTATTTGGATTTATCGATATCTGAAATTGGCGTTAAATCAAAAATTGATATATTCGTTATAAAACGCTTATAAGTTTTTTTTATAGTCTGCTCGGTTACTTACAGTTTCAAAAGGCAATTGTATCTCGCATTTTCTTCGAAAAAAAAACAACAAAAAGCCGTTTTGATTTCTCTTTAAAATAAAACTCATCTTAATATATAATTATTTCAAAAGTCGATTGTGTGCGTACAAATATTTTTAAAATAATTATTCCTAGCTTATAAAGCCAGAAAAAATAGGTTAATTTTGGTTATACAGTATTTGTTTAATTTCTGAGTAAATTAGTTATATATTGACTAAATAAAATTGGTGTTGTTGTCAATAGTAGATGTTGAGCCAATGTCCGAAACGTATCCAGTGATGTCATTCCACAAATCCAGCATGACGTTTTGGTTTAAAGCAGTGTAAAACTGAACATTTGGTGGTTTTGATGGCTGATTTCGATAGTCAACCACCATTTCACCTTTTGTTAAAGACCCGCACATTTCCACTTGGACATAATTGCTGTCGGTGAAATTGATTACCTCTGGATACAAGGCTACTGTGGTTGTACAAAGGTCGCATGGCTGGAAGGTCTCGTTCACTTGGCGACTTTTGTCAGCTGCGATTTGGAAAATTTGAGAAAGAAAATAGGCTTCGGTTGTATTGGCTGAAATCCAATCGTCATACCATGTCTACCAAAAATTACATAAAAATTGAAAAGTCTCACCAATGTTATGTTTAATAATTAATTAACATTTAGTTTGTAAAGGCCAGCAAGTATAAAAATATGTACAAACTAATAACTAGACAAGTAACGTAAAATAAAAATAGCCAGGTAAAATAAATATTAAAATTTTTACAATTTAAATTTTTCAGTCGCATTTCAAAGTTTTGCTACTTGTTGGCCCTCTGAAAAACTCTCTTATTAATGAATTATAGTGATTAATATAATCAATACCCATGAAGCACCATATCCGATGCAAGTGTCAACAGGCAATATGCTAACATGACATTTGGGTGAGTAGGAGTTTATGACAACTTGAGCAGCAACAGGGTCATCGTTTACGTTAAATTCAGATACAGGGCTAATGTTTCCAACGGCTATAAAACACAAAAGATTAGTCTGCTGAATACAAAGATGCTATAATGAAACGCTAAATTATCTACAGGTAAATTAGCACCATCGATTAAAAAGAAACTTTGAAATTTTAGTTCCCTCATTCAACACTTAAAGCACACTATTTGGTATGTCAATGAACAAATTTAGTGTTTTTAGTTTCATTGCAAACAAATTTCAATGCCAATGCATGAAATGATAAATTCCATTGCATGAAATGATAAATTCCATTTCATAAAATGATAAATTTCATTTCATAAAATGATAATTTCCAATAAAATGACCAATATACATAATGACCAATTTCATTGTCGAAATGACCAATGGCATTGTCTAAATAACCAATGACATTGTCGAAATGACCAATGGCATTGTCAAAATGACCAATGGCATTGTCAAAATGACCAATGGCATTGTCAAAATGACCAATGGCATTGTCAAAATGACCAATGGCATTGTCAAAATGACCAATGGCATTGTCAAAATAACCAATGACATTGTCGAAATGACCAATTTCATTGTCAAAATAACCAGTTGCATTGTCTAAATGCCCAATTGCATTGTCTAAATGTCCAATTGCATTGTCTAAATGTCCAATTGCATTGTCTAAATGTCCAATTGCATTGTCTAGATGTCCAATGTCATTGTCTATATGACCAATGTCATTGTACAAATGATCAATTTCATTGTCTAAATGACCAGTTCCATTGTTTAAATAGCCATTTGCATTGCTTGAATAATTGGTTTTATTGCTTAATTTTTTTTATTAACACAAGTTCCACAAATAAATGTTCCAACTAGTGTCTCAAAAACTAATTTAACTACTGTTCATGTAGATACAAAATCTATTGCGATTTCTCATCAGACAATAATATTTTTAGAAACTCAACTTGTCAGATTAAGCAAATAAATTTACCAAATTTCGTTAAAAGCTCCATTTAAGTTACTGTATGTCTGAAATGTGACTAATCAATACTGTACAAAAATTGAATTACCATCAGAAGATCCGGCCATCATAACCAATCTTTGCAATTTGGATGGGATTGTAGGATCAATCTGTACAGCTACAGCCAAATTAGTTAATGGCCCAAGGGATATCAGAGTTATTTGACCAGGATACATGTTGGCATAAGTGGACTATTAAAAATTACAAAGTTAACGTTGATTTATTTTAAATGATGATAATTACGTACAATGGCAATTGCAGCATGTTCAGGTTTTAAATCTGTATCTGGTAATGGAAATAAACTAGATGAGTTTCCAAATCCATCCGGTCCATAATATCCATCATATATTGCTGTACCAACAATGGGTTGAGAAACACCAGGAAACACTGGTACCTGTAATTAGCAATTATCAATCGAGTTATTATGAAATCCCATCTCTCAGTCGTTATAAGCTTATAACTTATGACCATGTTAAGATACCGGTACATATTGACTACCATATAAAAAATATTCACTATAAACAATGTCGTTTACTCTTGACTCTTTACTGGTAAATTTTGTCAATAAAGAAACAAAACTAATATTAATTATAAACCATGTACTTTGTATCTGTTTCTAATCAGTTGGGCATTTCATGATCACCCAGTATTAAGAAATAGCTATTGCAAATAAAAATTTATAAAAAACAATTAACATGAACTGCAAAGTGTTAATAAAAAACTGCAAACATTTTCGATTGGTCGCACTCTGATGTGAATTTAAAACTTTACACACAACTGCTAAGTTGATTTTAAGTTGTATCACTCGCGACTAACACACTGCAATAACTAGAAAATTATTTAAAAATTTATAACAATCATATTGTGCTATTGCAATTTACAGTTAGTGTCATTATAAGCTTTTCGAATCCATAATAAAGCTTTAATGCCATAAGTTAACCATTATATTTTTATTAATTTATTTGACGTTAAATATTTGTTGCTATTATTGGTATTGTTTCATAACAATAATTGTTCAAGGTGACATACATTAACATACTACAGTGTATAACGTCATTAAAATTATGACATAATATTTAAATAGTAATGTATTATGATAAAATATCGATAATACCAGTTGATCATAAAATATGTGTTCACATACAAATAAGCTTCTTTATTGGCAATGCTCAGAAAAAAATATATTTTATCATTTCTTCATCAAAATTACCAATAAAGTAACCTGAAGCTAAACAATTATTATTTTTAGTATTTTATTTTCCTTTTTTAAAACTTTAATTTCAACTATTGATTTATTTTATAATATTTGTAAACGTTTTCAGATTTTTATATTTTTAAATTAAATTTAAAAATTCAAAACTAAAAATTTTAAAAAATTAAAATAAAAACTCTAACCTGATCAGCCATGTCTTCCAATTCCAATGTTCTCCTAATATTATCACAAGATTGATCCAATTCTACATTGCCATACACACAAGTGACTGCCAAAAGAGTGACGGTCGGTTCCCTCAGAACCTGCAATATGGCTGCGGCATCATCCGCACCTCCATCACTATCAATTATAATTAATTTTTCAGCATTCCCCGCATTAAACATCAAAACTAATCCTGTCAATTATTATAAAATGATAAATTATAAATAACCCAGGGAAAATCCATTATAATTCGATCACGTACCAAATAAAAGACAAAACGTAACAGGTGCCATTGCTCCAAGTGATGATGTTACTCAAATAGATGGATAGTATTAGTGAGAAGTTTAATGAGAATACCAACAATTATATAGCAGCGGATAAATATTAAATCAAGCTGACTAAACACTATCGACATTTTGCCCAATAAGAAACTCAGCATTAAACTTAAATTCTTGTCGACTCCGCCCCTAAATGACAAAATCCAAGGTCTCTTAAAGTGCCCCATGATAATATAATAATTAAAACGTTTATGCTATTTAATTTACTAATAAAAAAATTCTCGAGTGTGACATATGGGTTCTCAATTGAACTTGAAAAATTGCCAACTGATAAAAATGCATTATTATTAAATCCACTTATAATAATACATAACACAAAGTGATTTTCTAAATGGAAACAGAAATTTCAACAGTAAAAATAAAGAAAATAAACTAAATATGCCTATCTGGTCATTATTTTTTTATTAGAAAAAAGAAGTGTCAATATAGAGACAAGACTAAATCTTCTCAGTTCCTATACAGAATATCTTTCCCTGTCCCAATTTTTTACTTACTATTGGAGAAAAAAGGTGCTTCAATTTAGAAAATCACCCGGTATGATATGCGTACTTATAACCTAATGCTTTAGTCATGTAAGCAATTCAGTTTGAAGCATTTCTAATTTGTCTTTTCTTTTGTACTTCAATGACCGACAGCATCTACACTCAACCAGTTATCAGTGTTTGATTAAAAAGTAATCAAATCAATTAATTACAACATCGCATTAATCGGCAAATGTTTGATTACTTTTTTGTGTAAACTACCACAAGCTGATGCAAAGCAATTGTTAAAACAAATACTGTACACACCACCAGTGCACTTGCTGGAAAAGCATTGATTAGGTGTTAGAATTAACAAGACATTTCGTAATATTCATAAGAGTTTATCATAATAATTACTACTGTTTTTTTGCTCATTTTTTTATTTTCCTCAAGGCTGAAATTGCCATGGTAACTGAACTTTTTGATTGCTTTAAAGGTCAATTTAAATGTTTTAGTTGCTTTGGCTATTTAATATGGGCTCGCATAATATTACTACTGGTAATAAAAAACCGAGGCAATCATCGAAAAATATTCATGGTAAGCCATGCAATTAATTCCCGTTTTTTCATTGTCAATATATATATGAACACACATATTATGAACACCTTGTAGTAGCTACGCTAACAAAACTTTACTTCAAAGTTCCTAATGCCACATTTCAATTTTTTTTTAGAAACTATGGTCATATTCACAACATGGAAAAACATTGTAATTCTGTAGTGCATATTTCCTAGAATTTCAATGACTAATAATAAAAATAACATTGGTATTGCATGTTAAAAAAATAATACTACGAGTTTTCACTCTTCAGATTTGCTGAGTGTTATTATTGGTTTGGATGTATTGTCATCGTCGTCGGTGGTGCCATTACTGCCATTAACGCAACATTGATAATGAAAAATTAACCAAGGACACGTTACATGTACACCTATGTTACATCACAATGACATCTCAATAGAAGACGGGGTTATTTTTTTTCAGATCTAATCTATTTTAAAATGCCTACAATTTCAACATTATATCTCGACTAACTGTAAATCTTACATCTAAATGTCACTTCAAAACGGTTTTCTCGTCTATAATAAACTTGCAGTGCCGGAACCATATACTAGTTGTGAAATTGTAACAAGAGTTGTCTAAAATAAAAAGTAAAAAAACATAAAATATTATAGACTGGAGAATTTGAAGTACCCAGCAACTAGAACTTTAGAGCAACATTTAGAACTTTTTCTGGGTAACCATTGTAACCAAAGAATGTGAATTACAAGTTATTAGAACATTCTAAAATTTGATTCTGAAAAGGAAACATTGAGGCCCGTGAATTTATTAAACGATTTACGAGGTAATACGACATATTGGATGAACAAGATTCAATCATAAAATCATCATCTGTTGACTCGGTGTATCACCTGTGTAAAATAAGCCTTGCAATTGACATTAAAAGTAACTGACATTGATTTTTTTAGTAAGTACTAAAAACGAATGCTAATAAAACATAAGTTATGTGAATCATCATCAGTGTAGCAGCATCATATAAGATAAGTTTTTTTAATCAAGCTCCAATTGCTGATATATAAATACACCACAGTTTCACAAGATTCATAAGTTTTCAACACAAAATATTTCGTGATTTAATTAAATAGACTTAAGGGGAAAAAAGAGCTATTTTTTTAAAAAAAAAAAAAAAAAAAGAATTTACATTTAACTTTTTGGGTAAAAAGATAGGAAGTGGGAAGAATGATGCTAAAAAGTCAAGATTTTAAAATAGGAATCAAATCTAAATCTATAACCATCATAATATTTATATATGGATCAATGAATTGGTATCTTTTTATGTTTTTTTTCTTCTTCCCGCAAAAACGCGCGCTTCCATACATACACAACACTCTTTTCGATAACAATATTTAAAATTTTTTTCACCATAAATTGATAACAGGTGGTCCAGACGATTGTGGAACCGAAGAAATAATAGTGGTAAATGGGGTTTAAGAGATAAAAACAGATTGAATGCGTGGAAATAAGCTTTGTGTTCACCAAACTATTAAAATGCTACTATGGAATGTCAATTCATAGGGAAAAATGAGTAGGGAATTTAAACTTGATCAAAATTATTTTTAAAAAAATCAATTAATTCAGAGTTTTTAAACTCAGATTTTGCAAGCAGCAACAATTTGATACTGTATTTTCATTAATTTGGCAAATTTTTTTAATTGGAACACTGTTTTTATAGTGTTTATAATATAACGAGACTACATTTAATCAGTTCCAATGGCAATTCTTCTCGTTCTTATTCTTGCAATAAAGGAAAAAAAAGTGTTCCAATTTAGAAATTCCCATTGTAAAAACCAAACACTACCTAACTAATCCCACCGACTGCACAATCTTTTACTGGTATTATTATGCCCAAAAAATATCATATAGCGAAAACAAGATTTTAGCCAATCGAATTTTTAAAAATTAATAAGAACTTGAGTTATTGTCAATAATTAACAGCTAGAAATATTGTGCAAAAAAAGCAATTATGTAAAAAAACAAAGACTATTTTAATAACGAAGTAAGTTGTCAATTGTTGCAAGCTTCTAAAGTAGAAAATGCATTCACAACTTGCAAACAATTGGCTGAATATGTGCAAAAAAAAAGGGACTTTTTATCATTTGTTCAAAAAAATAATAATAATAATAATGTACACAAGAATATTTAATAATCATGTAAAAATTAAAAGTTGTCGGCCAAGAACGGATATTATTTATACACAGGTACAATTCAAAAAAAAAAAATAAGAAAAACAACGACGATTAAAGTTTTTGAAGAGAGGATGGAAGAAATGCGTGTTATTACTGAATTGTTTCAAAAAAATTAAACTTTTATAAGTTGGGAGTTGGTGAATGACTGCAAGGCGTTGAGCAACAGCAACGACATTAATAAATAAACCCTTTTAACTTACCCCTTTCTACCTCATATCTCAGTATTGACTTTTTTTTAAAGATAATAATAAATTTTAATCCATCTCATCATCCTGATAGTATTTGTAGATAAAATCAACGTCGTGCTTGCTGTGAAATTGCGAAGCCGAAGGTGAAACTCTTTGGAATTGATGGCTGCTGCTATTTCCACCGCCGCCACGTATGAATAACCACCTAAGACGAGATGGCAGTCTAAAAAATGATAAAAGCCTGGATGTCCTAGTGCACGGATGATCAACACCACGAAAGGCGATAACGGACAACAGAAGGACAACAAAGCTAATAACGAAGATGGATTGACGTACCTCTGGCTGCAGAAATGGTCATCTCGTTACACGTCCACCCTAAAATACAAAACGGTTCAAAATGTATTCATCACGGTCAAAAGCAGACAACAACGTTAATAGCGATCATTTGCTCTCTTCGTTGAGTCTTTTTTCCAGCCCTCGCCACTTGTACAGTAAGAGGCACCAAAACACTCTTTAAAATAAAGCTACAAAGTGGTTAATATTACCTGCGTAAATAAGCGATGTAAAACTACTGTAATTCAATTAATTTATATAACATTCTTTAATTTCCAAGGTTAAAAAGAGTCAAATTTCAATGTCACATTGTAATTTTAATAATTATGAAACGATCACTATTGAACGCCTTTTTTTATAATGAATTTGAAAATAATTTTTCAAAGATACTCGCCTGTTTCGCAGAACCGTGTCTCATCCTCGATGAATTGAAATCCAGGCACATGTTGTAATCAATGTGCACATCTCTCTCCGTAGGTGAACCTAGTGTCAAACTAGACATGGAACTTGACAGATTCAAAGAAGAGGAGATGGAAAGCTGACTGGGGTACTGGAGTAGCGCAGTGTCATCGTCATCTCCAGGTAAGCACGATTCCACCATCGCTTCCAAACAATTTACAAACAGCTCGGCATTATCCAAACTGGAAGAACTCTACAAACACAGAAAATAAATATTAAGACACAGTAGTTCAAATAAAAAATAGAAATATAATTGAACCTTCGCAAACGCTCCGGCAAACCTCCACAGACCTCCAAATCCACAGCCTTAATAAATAAATAATAATTAAGATATGGTCAGAATTCTTAAAAGTTTAGTTACAACGACACCAAAGTAAAGTGAAGAAAAAGTTTAATAAAAATTTATCAAACACGGTCTTAAAAAGTTCTAAAAATGAGATAAAATTTCACAAAAACGACACGAGATTAACCTCAAATGTCGTAGCTACTAATTTTAGGTGCTCAACTTTAATCGATCTTTACTAACACAATTCCTAAGAGGAATGCGATTTTACTAAAACGAAAGTCGTTATAACCAGAATTTTAATGTACTTAAATATTTACTTTGAAGATAATGTAGTTGCTGTTGACTAGCTTCTTCACAGGAGCAGGAGATCATATTCTGAATGATGTCTTGAACAGCGCTTAAAATCACACGATCATGACATAACGACAACATTTGAGTGATTTTCGCATCCAATAAACTATGACTATAATAACCAAAAAAAAAGTTACGTGATGTTACTTGGAGTTAAGTAAAAAATGAATTAAGTTCTTACATAACAGGAAAAACTTTTGGAAAAACGATAGATGCCTCGGCCAGGTACTCATACAAAATCCTCATTTCAGCTTCATCCGTGGTGTTACGCACAAGCGTAGCCTTAAATTTGAATAATAAGAATATTTGAAAATTACAACTTCTACTGAGAATCGATTATAAAATATATTTACAAGCACAGTAAGAAGCAGAGCTTGAGTTGTAAGATCCGTTATGATATCTGGATTGAGCAACACATTGTTATCATTGGTGACAGACACTCTAGTGCTGCGTTCCATCGGTTCCACTTGAAGCACCGGAGCAGTTTTTGAAGAGACAGATGAAGATGATGAAGATGACATATCTATATGACTTTGAACCTTAGACGTTGGCATTGAACTGCTTCTTTGTGTTTTAAATAATGGCCTCATATTATGCGAATCAAGATCTAAACTCTTCCAAGTCTTCGGATCTTTGGGAGAACCCTACAAATACAATACCACAAATGTATTAGCAATCTAAAACATCTTAAATAACTTAAATTTAAAATTGCAACTTGCTTGTGATTGTTTCTGGAGTTGTGCTTGAGCAATGGCATTCTGATCGAGAAGATCCCAACTTTTTTGTCTCCTGGTAAGTAAAACAGAACTAGACGGACTGTGATGAGTGGGCGACTGTCTTAAGTGAGGACTGGCAACTGGGGAAGTGACAGGAGATACCGTGGCAGGGACGTTATTTGGAGGCACCGGTCCTCTTGAAAAGTTTTCAATCTCTGAAGAAGCACGTGAAAGCGAATGTTTCAGATGGCACCGATTTCTAACTTCTTCAGACACAGGCACAAGAGCTGCGTATCAAAAATAATTAAGTTAAAATATCGATTAATACTTATTTTATCAATTTTTATATAAATACCAGCTAGATATGCCACATTATCGGCCGCTACTTCAAATTTGTCACGGCGATGAACCTTTGCTGCTATTGCTAGCAAATTATGAAGCACTCGGGCCGTTCTCGTTACAGTATTTGGTGTGGGGTGACGGAAACCTTTCAACAAGTGACCCACTAGCGCAAAGTGAAAATTGGTTTTAAAACTAAGACCAACCGTGTGATCTAATTGTTTAAAATGCCATTCTAGCGGATCCCTTGTTGACATCATTACATTTTCCAAAGACTAAGAAAAAAAATTCAATCATTCAAACTAATTATAACAAGGCTTCTAAAGCACTTAAAATTACTTGATTTTCAAAAGTTCCTTGAGCATCTAACGTATGAAGATTCTGTTCTAAAAGAGCTAAACCAGAAGCATAAAGCGTTTGTTCATCCAGTTGAAGAACTGAAATAGCCACCCAAAACAATGCTTTGTGGATTGGCGATTCCTATGCACATATTATAAAAGATTTAAAATTTAACAAAAACAGAATTTAAATAAGTTAATTATTATGAACTAACTGGTGTTAGAAGTGGTTGAAGCCTGGTTAAACACATGATTATAGCGTCAATCAATACCAGGTCGCTGAATGATTCCAACGCTTTCACCAAAATCCTTAAAAGCTGCTTGACTTCACTATCGGTAATTGATTTACTTATGCACCCAAAAACAATCAAAGCTCTGGGCTGCAAGGCTGGGTTATAACGATAAGCAAACGATTTTGCCAAGCCGGTCCACTTGGACAGCCAATCACAATCAGGAATGTCTCTCATACAAACCTTTTTAAATTAAAAAAAAACATTGAATTACAAAATGTTCGGGTTTACCTTGTAAAGTAAAACAAACTGTATACATACCTCCATGACTTCCAGCAACGTATCAGCAATAGTCTCAAGTGAGGATAAAGTTAAACGTTCATGATCAGCAGCAGAGTTCAAGGCACGTTCTGAGTTGCGGTCACCTATACGATAACTTGAACGAAAAGCAGTAACCGCTGCAGATTTAACTTTGCTGATTCCAAACATATGACAAAATTTTGGCAGAGAAAATTCATCCAAACTTAAACGGATTTGCCTTCTGGTCTCTTCTGCAACAAGTAACAATTAACTTAAACAATTCATCAAAATTGGCGTTTCAAAATTATTAATTTAACCTTTAAATGGCGCTTCAGCGCATGTGCAAAGAGAGTGAATAATATTGATAACTAAGCCGTGAGTTGATGCCCTCAACGATACTGGACCAGTGCATACCAAAAAGGTCACAATGTGAAACAAAAAGGGCAGATGACTAGTCACATCCAGGCAGTTATTAAAGGACAACATGAGGACAAATCGAGCTAATATAGCAATATCGTTCCACATCAAATGCTGCTCTAGCGTCGGCGTTGGGGAAGCGCTAGTTTTCTCAAAAACCTATTAAAAAATCTATTAATATCATCGTTTTCTAGTCTTTTAATACAACATACTCTGCACAATCTCCCTAAAACTTTAGGAGCAACGAGCTGTACATTCGCAGAAGCCAAAGCAACTGTAGTATCCGCCATTATCTCAGCTTTAGTCGATCCAAGCCCTCCTGTGACACTACGCTTGATGAAACTATCCAGAACCATGTCTATCAAATCTGGAACCTGCCCTATATTGCCCCATATCTTTGCCTGAATAGAGGGGTACATTTCTGTTTCTTCAATCGTCATAGTAATTAGTTTATCCAATATAACAGCAACCCTTTGACGTTTAGTATCGTCGGAATGTTTGGCAAATCGAGTGAGGTTTGGCAGCCACGGAGTCATGTATTCAAGACACAAATGTTTCAACTCAATACTAGACTGAGCAAAACCTTGAATACATTCCTCCATAAATTCTAACGTTAAATGTGGTTCATTAACAGCCAACTTCTCGCTGATGGCTTTAATAAAAGTCGTATTATTTGATGGAATGCAAAGACCTACGCAATAACCAAATATAGTTAGTTGCAAAATGACTTTCAATTATCACACAAGTCAAACCTGAAGTTTCTAAAAGTTGGCCTTCTATTTTCAGACTGAATGTGTCCGAGAGGGCGCAAAGTAAATTATATGCGGCAGTGCGAAGATTTGGATCAGAGCTGCCTAAATTTAGCAAAGCCATGTTTAACAATGTTCCTGGAACGTCTTTAGGCCTGATTTTTGGATGCACAATCACAGAATCCTTTTTTTTTTAAAAAAAAAAAAAATTAATATAGTTATAAATGTATGGATTAAGAATTAATTTTACAGGTTGTGATAGCTCCCATCTTGTCCTAATGTGAATAATCGCCTGCACTATAGTATCGCAATCATTGTGAATGAAAGACAATGGACCACTTTCGTTGGCTATGGTTAAAGTAAACTGATTGTCATCAACTAAACAAACTTCTTCAATTTCAGATGCGTAGTAAACATCATTTAGAAGAACAGAATGACCAAGAACTTTAGTCTTTTCTGCAGACGTCACTTGAATCGCAGTTGGGCCAACTTTAATGGTTACTTTGGTGTCTTTGTGAGAAAGTTTTAATGCGTTATTAAATACTTTAAGATCCTCGTCAAGATTAAGTGTTGCGCCAGGGAGTTTCTGTTGGTCAGGATCAATGCAATCGTTAAATCGCTGAGGAGAGTCGATAAATATTATGGTTCGATTTCCCTAAAAATATTTAAATAATTATAGCCATAAATTAAATAACTTTTATTAAAGAACTAACTTTTAACGGCGCAAGAATCCGGTCGTGAAACTTTGTATATTCCCTTACCCAAGAGTTGCAGTTGTAAATGTAAGTTGCTTGAATGTTACCATAAGCACATTCAGGTAAAACAACAAACCATTTTTGAAGAAACTCGGTCTAAAAAGTATCAAAATATAATACTTTACAAACATACAAACGAAATCTTTACCCTAAATCGGTTATCAGCACACGTGTGAGTAAAATCAATGATCAATTCGAAAGGTTTACTACAAAATGGCTTCAACGTTAAAATAACATGATAAATTAAAAGATCCCCATTAGTTTCGCCAATTCTAAAAAAAAATCAAATCCACTTTACAGTACATTACGAAAGTATTTAATTTGTTACTTGTATCTCCTAGCAATGTAATAAAACACAGGATTTCCAGCTTTTGAAGTTCCAGCTTGATAAAATATATTGAGACTCTGCATAAAAGCAACACAAATTTCTAGCAAATTACTAAATAAGCACTCTGTAAATATTTTACTTTTAATGACTTAAATTCCTCCTTATCGTGAATATTATGCTTAGCCATTATTTCTTCAAATTTTGAGGCACTCAGTTCTACTGAATTCCATCTACAAAACAGATAAATGCTTATTCAACCACACAAAGGAGCAGTAAGAATTAATTACTGCGAGTCAATTGGTTTATGCTCAGGTGGACCAAGGTATGCCAAAAGTGTAGCCATTTTGTCAAACGGTCGACGACCGACGGCTTTGTGATCTCTAAATAATCAAAACTCTATTGCATTTTAAGCAAAAATAAAAATAAATGTGGCAACAAACCTGCTGCTCGTCAAGTAATCGCCAATTTTTTCTTGATGATTATATAAAAGTCGATGAAGAGCTAAGACATTGGCGTCGCTAATAAACGACATACTGTGGCTAACTTGATCCATTGTCTCGCAATCCGACGCTATTTGCACAAAAAAGCGTCTTCCGGATTCAAAATTGGATCTCAGAAAGTCGTTAAAATAAAGCATGTGTTGCTCCTTGCTAAACTCAACATGATTCGCTATATTCTGAAGAATTTTTGACATTAACATAAACCCTCTCTTCACTTGAGGAGTAGGTTGCTGGTCAATGATTCCAGTTTCATACGGCGAAACTGCGTAAAATTTTAATTTAAGATTATAATCGCTAACAAATTAATAGCACATACCAATAGCCGGATTAACAAATCGAAGAAAAATAACCGTTCCAACAGCTCCAATGTTATTGTGAGGAACTTGAGGAAATCGTTTACTTAGAACTTGATACAAGCAATGACACATACTCCTCAGTTGAGGTGGAAATCGATCCGATGACATAATGATCGAGTTGAATACTCTCTGCGTTAACTGCATCAGATTTCTCCGATTTTCTTCGATATCTTCTCCTTGCTCCAATCGTGCTGGATCCACTTCAAAGCTAATATCGCATCGATCGATGAGAGGGCGAATTAAAGGTTCCAGCAAGTTATGCAAATAGCTAGCTCCATAGATCTTGAAGCAAAACGCCATAATTTTGCTACCAAGACTGTTACCGCGAAATAGAGTCTGCATGCATTCCGATACTTCAACCTTGACAAATATATTAGATTATAGCAAATTATTGTCATAGAAATACTATAATTACACAACACATACCTCTTTATAAAACATATTCCACAGTAACGGCGCCAATAAATGTTTAGCGTCAAACAGCGTGACAAAAACACGCGCTAACTCATCCTAATAGATAGAAAAGATCGCTATTCAAGTTTAAGACAAATCATTTAATATATTAAGCTAAAATCACCATTTGTCCAGAAACGACGACACTAGCTAGAGCCATTGCTATGGGAAGTTCACCTTTATCACCAATCATAGTTACCAACTGCACCAATTGCTCATAACGATCTGCTAACACGGTCTCAGCTAGCGTATCAAATTCAGTCCCCTGCTGAAGAATCTTGGTAAGAACTTCCATGAAAGCAGCTCGTGTTTGCAGATCCTTATGATAGCCCAAACCTTTTCAAACACATTTTCTCAAGTTTAGAAATACAATACAATAATTAATGTTAATACAAGTTTAATTCATACTTATGGAGTGCATAAGCCCACTATCAATGTTAGCACTGAGAAGATTAGACATCGCTTGAATAGTGGCGTTACGAAGGTTACCAAGTTTCGACTGCTGAACTCTTTGCCTGGTTACCAACTCTTTTTCAGCCTCCATCGCTTCACTGCAGTCGTTAAGCAAATTCATAAACAGGCTAAAGTATCTAACGAAAACCAAAATAATTTTGTTAGTGAATTTTTCTTAAAAATATATAAAAATAAACAGTAATTACTTTAAAAACAGCTGTGATTTAGCTTCGTTCAAATCACCTCGGTCATTTTCCTCCGGCTGGAGAGGAAGACCTCTGAGTAAAGCGGCAACAGCTTCCATGCAAGCCTGGTCTAGCTCCCTGGTTAATGAACTTATATCTCCAGAGATTGGTGGCGCAATTTGATGTGAATTTCCCATAACCCAGTCCGTTAAATATTCGACCATTTTATTTCTAAACTTCATCTCCTGTCTAAACGACAGCTTATCTCTACAATTCATAGCAGCCTCCACTACCTGACACAGCTTAGTTTTGATGTGAATAGCATGAACTGTAGTATCTAAATGCCTTACATATCTGTCAAAAAATAAAGTTACAAATAATAAAGTTATACTTTATGCGAAAACCTTGTAATGAGAGTAAGCTATATCGATTTTAATAAAATTAGTTTAGATTCTTAATTAGACGACCTCACTAAACCATTTAAAATTTTTGAATTACCTAACGCTGCCAAGTAATGTTGCTTCAATGCTGGTTATACCCAAGTGATCAACTGGATTTTCAGTCTTTGGTTCCATGACGTTTTTCATCACAAATATTATGTGCTCAAGAAACGTCGTATTTGATTCAGTGACTTGCACCTAAAAATTCCACATTGCAAATTATTATTATCAATACTGTCCTCCAACACAATTTAACTTTAATTACCTGTCCTGTTGAATCGAAAAACCTATCAACAAATACTTTTACTTGATCAAATAATATTGGATATAGATATGGACTCATTTCGTGGGCCATCAATTCTTTAACATGCTTCTGAATATGATTGCCACATTTTTCATTATGGCATACCAACAGCCGTAATAATAAAGTAGCAAACCTACAATTTAAACTAAATTAAAACACCTTAAACGTTACTAAATCAGTTTCAAATAAACGTACTGTGTAAGAGGACAATATACAATGTCTTGTTGATTGGCAGTGGAATCTCCTCTGCTTCCTCCCATCCCCATCATCGAAGTTGGTTTACGAACTTCGAGAAAACCTAAAGAAGAAGAGCTGACGTTCCTAGACGGAAATTTCTTCTGAAGACAAACTCCACCCAAAGAAACCAAAAAGCCAGTCATGTTAGCCCATTCACTTATCTGATCCTACCATAACAAAACATTTCATTTAAAGACTTTAATTTGAAAACCATTTCAAACACAAACCTCCAACTCATGGTCTGTATTTTGATGCGAGGCTCGGCGTTTCCCTACTGTCCGATGAAACCCGTCACTTATTTGGCTTTCATCAGTTTTGGTTTTTGGATAATTACCCAGGTGTTTGGTTACCACTTCCCAGTACACAAAAGTATCTTCCCACGCCTGTAAGCAAATCCCCCCAAAAAAACTTGAATAATTCAACTAAGAAAACTAAATAACCAACAAATACAAACCAACCTGCTGACATCCCTGTGTGCAATGCTCAATCTTTCTTAATAAAGCCATAATGCGCTTTTGCAGGGCAGCGCGACCTACAATAATGAATCATTTATAAAAGATTTAAGAAATTTAGCTTTTAAATTAAAAGCAATGAGATTTACCAGTAGTTAAGACAGTGCTAGCTGCAGCCAACTCTTGATATACGTGATAATTGGGAACAATATAAGTGACAGAGAGTTCATCTGAACCACATCTAATGTCTGCTTCTTCACACAACAAAGCAAAGCATGACATTGCCACTAGCACAGCGTCAATGTCAATACTCCATAAATACATGAAGCAAACAACCTAACATAATTATTCAAAAAACAAGTTCAAAACATTTCATGACTTAAAAGAAAATTAGATGTACTGCCACACTAAATTTAAAACCTAAAAAAAAAACCGATTCTTTTGTTTTGATATTGTGGAAAAATAACAAACCTCAAGTTTGATATGAGCTTGCTTGCAAATGGCGACGTTGCTTCCAATGTTAGCATATTCTTTATGAGGGGTAAGGAATGTGTTTCGGCATATTAAGATTTCTCTCAACCACTTCAGTATCTCCGTGTAATTGACAACTTGATGCTGAATAAGTTTTTGAGAGATTGTAAACAACACCTGCGAACTAACGTCCCAAAACGTGTTAATCGGAGATTCCGGATTCCACATTTCAATTTTATCCGGTTGATGAAGCACAAGTAAAGCGTCCATTGCTGCCTGAGCAATATCTAACATATTAGGTTGATAAACTAACGAGACAAGACCGTTTATTAGTTCTAAAGTGCTGCTCTGTATTTCATGCCCAGCTTTTCCCTGATTCTATACCAAATATAAAATTATAATTTTTTCCTTTTATGCAAATAATAAAATCCTTACATTTAACATCAGCATCGGATCAGCATGGATCAGACGCACCAAACATAGCAGTAAATTTCGTAAACTAGTCGCTTCCTCAGAGGTTCGGTCCTTAAACTTCAAAGTGCTGACTTTTTCTTTCAAAGTAAACGTCTAAAAAATACACAATAAATATCAACAACAAATAATAGGAAACCACAGAGAATTATACTGGAATCATTTTCTGTGGCGGATGATAAACAAAGTTCTGCGTTACTTTGTTTAGCGTATCTGTAAACATGGTTCTCAGCATTGCCGACTTATTATACACGATATTGATTTGAGGCCACCATGGCAAACGTCGTTCTGTGATTATTCTGTTAATACACATGAAACATTTAAGTCAATTTGATAAAACGTAATTTGTGGTATTTATAATAGTTACTTGTAGAGGGAATTGACAAGAACATAATGGTACAGAGATGAAGAATTGGGATTTAGACACACTTTGAGCGGTTCATTGTCATGAGGGCTAATACGAAAACAGGAAACAAAGCAATCCACCATTAAATCGACGTCCTGAGCAACACTGGTTTGGCCTCGGGAAAACGGTTTGTTGGGATTGAACAATAAACCCTAAAATTTAATAAGACGATTGACAAGCTGTTTATAGTATTTTAATAATCGTAACACATTACCTTCAAATCGCCAACCATATTTTGCACCAAAATAACAACTGGATTTCTTAATTCACCGGCAATATATGTAGATGCTTTGCATAATTTAATTGAAGTCACTGCTGCAGCTTCCATTACTTGTTTATTAACGCCATGATGAACAAGGGCTTTCTTCAAATACTCAATAAATTGTTTCTATAATGTCACATTAAAAAGTTATTAACATGCAAATTAAAACTGAAATCTAATAAAAGTTACTTTGCGATAATGTTTTGATGGAGGCTGGTTTGAATCGCTTATCAAAACTTCTTCTAAAGTTTTCTGAGAAAAAATGAAAGTTGTTTCATAATTAACAAGACAGTAAAGTAAAATACAAAATGTAAAATTTACAGGACAGAGTACAAGAAGCATCATTTGTAATGGCCAAACAGCCGACTTCCTTTTATTATTCTCGGCAAAAATATCCAATAAATCAAATAACCGCTCACAATATTCTGCAAAACAATTTATAAATTTTATGATAAAAGACATTGTTCGATTTATCAAACTATACCCGCTAATTCATCGTTCGGTTTCTTGTATAATTCAACAAATTCATGAGGATAATTATCCATCCAATTCCAAATAGCCTGTTCAAACAAGTATTTAAATAATATAAATAAAGAAATTTTCATAAAAATTGAAACGTCATTACCTTTTCTAAACTGGTCATTAAAACTATATTCACACCTTTTTTAGATATTTTAAATTTTTGAATCGTTTCTGTTAAAAAATTTTTGATTAAAAAAAATATTAATAGTGTCCAATTTATGATTTTACCACTAAACAGACGCATGAGTCTATCAATGTCAACATTAATGTGCTGAATCAATTCAATATCGCTATAATCTGGATTTTCTTCATTGCTTGTTGATAATTCTTGAAGTCTACAATAACGACAGTAATTCAGTTTAAATAGTAACTAATATTACAGTGGCAAAAAAGTCTCACCTGGCAGAAACCCTATTAAATACAGCGTTAAAATGGTTTAAACTTAACGCAAATAAAACTTTAGAAGCCAAATTCCTCAACTGAACCACCATCGGACTTTCACTCGGTAAATTGAGAAACTAAATTGATAAATAAAAATAAATTTAAAATTGCAATCGTTCTACAGGTATGTATATTGCACATCAGCATCGAACTGCAGAAAAAATAATTTAAACAAGGTGAAATTTGAGTAAATTTCAAAAAAAAAAACCTCACAAATAATAGTTATTTCCCCAAAATAGTTTTTTTTTACATGTTTTTACTAACGTCCTCAAAAACTAGTGTCCACATTTAGTCAGTGTTAGTCAAATGAATGACAATTTTTATCTTTTCGGTAACCACAAAAATATTAGATGTTTGTGAGAAGTTAATGCAGCAAGAAGTAGCAGTCAATATTTTATGTAAAAATCAAACCATAAAGGTGATAACGGTAAAAACACTAAAATTTACCATTTAAAACATTGTAATAAAATAAAAAATGCATGCACTGGAAATGTAACTATCATTTGTGGTTCTTCCTACTTTGCTAAAGAGAAAATAATTGAATTTTTACTTTGTTTTATAAAATCGTTTGACCATTAAATGCTGGTCTAAACTACATCTAAAACCCTCACTCTATAATTTCAAACTAAATTATTATTAAGGTATATTTACATGACAAATGCCGCGAAGCAACTGCTTGACGTACATAGCTTCGTCAACACGACTGGTATCTTTAGCTTGCTGAAATGTATTCTGGCCACGATTTTCCTGTTTTAAATTTTAACGTCATTTTATTACATTTTAGAATCAATCTTTCTATAATTCAAACAAATCGTTACCCCGCTTAGACATTTTTCGATGGTATCTAAAATGATGAGTTCAGATTCATAGAAATTCTTTTCAAATTCATTTCCATGAAGACGCTATAAAAGAAGATAATTAGCAGATGGACAATATAATAATTAAAAATGATATAGTTGAAGTGTGTGGAGTGATGTTACCATGTCGTTGACAGACTGAAGGATTCTGGTGAGGCCAGTGATAACCAATGAGAATTTGTACCTACTGATATTAATCAGACATCTCTTATTTTGTTCAACGTTGAGGCGGGAATGGGTTGTTTGTGGCCCTGTGCGACTAGGAAGCTAAAAAATATCAAATATATAG
The DNA here is from genome assembly GCA_013389785.1 of Helicorthomorpha holstii. NCBI lineage: Eukaryota > Metazoa > Arthropoda > Diplopoda > Polydesmida > Paradoxosomatidae > Helicorthomorpha > Helicorthomorpha holstii. The sequence goes on along the minus strand of JAAFCF010002710.1, from coordinate 8,694,461 downwards.
TAAACATTGTACACTTAATATTCGAATTGCACACAAGACATGTTACGAGACAGGGAAAGCTCAATATCGGATTCTATGAATATCAATACTAGGCAAATCAATTAAAAGTATCTACGTATCAAAACACGTATTACTAAACAAAATTTTAGTATCGTTCCTAATTAATTGTGAGTAATTAAAGCAGTTAATTCAAACTGATTCTAAACCGGATGCGATGATACTCTGTTGAGCGTGAAATTTTTGACAAACAACAAAGGTGAATACGATGGATACATTTCATATTTATCCATTAAAATTCTCACCTGATCTTCAAATCGCTGAAGAAGAGATGTCACCCACTCCACCGGTTTTTGTGTTGCCATTATTATCGAACGATTTCAATACTTAAACTTCACATCTTCGAAAATCAAAATTCACCATTGCTCTTGCTGTCTCTCACTCACTCTTAGCAGCTCTACCATATAGCAGAAGAAAGAACCGTAAATTCAACAGCCCAAGCAGCCTACAATAGTAAAAAAAAAAAAGCCACAGACGCTTTGGCGCACAATGCAACTCTCGTTGACAGATAGGGGGAGTAACCGTCGGATAACGTTCAATTACGCCGAAAACTTGTGTAATACAGATCAGCAAAAAATTAATGGTGAATCAAAATATTATTATGGGCAGCAGAGTCAAGCAATGGAAGCCAAAAATTAAAATTAGTTTTGATCTTTAAAGAAACGGCTGCCAGTTTTTATTATACATTTAAGTTCTTAAAAAATAAATATGCTGTACGACTGTAAGAAAAATTATTCTTGTTTGATATTATTTCAAATTTTAAAACACACAACACTCGATTAGACTCGCGGGACATTTGAAGTTGATAACCAATAGTCGCCAAGCCTAGAATATAAATAGGCAGCCTAGACTGAACTCAAATCTAATTAACACTATAACTATTTTTGAGTAACAAGTATTATACATACAATAATATAAATCACATTAAAGTAATCAGTTAATTAACAATATGTTAGAGTTATCTAAATAAAGTATAAGTTAAAATCATTAATTGGAACCTTTTCATTTGCAGATTTGATTGCAAAAATCAATTTTTGGGTAACATACCGATTAGTACAGTACTTCTTTCAGATTTGTTTTTAAAAAATTGAGTAAATTAAACTGTAAATAGTAAAATTAACAAGTTCACGTATAACGTTTAGAGTGTTTTAAAATTAATAATTTCCATACGAGTATTTTAAAGTTTATGTAGATAAAAATTCGAATGTTTTTCCATAATGTTAATATACGCGTAAATATAAAGTCAAACGTTTTAAAAACTTTTTCAAAATGTTTATGAAACCAAGAAAAACCTAGCAATTACGACTTAATGGATCTAAATAAACTTTCAGTAATTATTACATTTATTTTATCACTTTTGAATAACGCAAATACAATTCGAAAATAAATATCGTTTCACCTACCGAAACTTGAGAAAACTCAGTTAATTGAATAAACTGTTTCAATTTTTTCAATTGCTCCTTTTCCGAAGGTAAAATCATATCTTCAGCCTTTAATTATTCAACATAAACTAATGTAATACATGAATACAGTTGTATAATGTCAAACACTTACAGCTTTTACTTGCTCCTGATCAACTTCTTCAGCGCTTTTCAAAGACTCGAGAATATTGTTCACAGCTGCTTCTTTCTCCAGCAGTTTCTTAGCTTCCTCACATTCAAAGGCCTGCCTAATGTTCATATTGGAAATTGCTTTATAACACCATTCCAGCAATGAAGTCACCAACTAAATTTAAAGAAAACAAAGTGTATGTCAAATTTATAGGAAAACAATTAAACACAATCATTATGCTCTTATTTCTACAGCAGCTATCAATTCATGATATAAACCCAATTTGAATTTTAGACTGTTTCAAATTCCAGGAATTTTCTAAATTGGAACACTGTTTTTAAAGTGTCAATTAATGTATAGACTAAATATACCGATTTTCATAAACGAGACAAACTACTATCACTTACAAAGCAATTTGTCCCGTTTTCTTCTGACTATGGGGAAGAAAATGCTAACAACAAACTAAATCTTATCAGTTCCAATAAAGTTTTTTCTTGATATGGGAAACAACAGTTTAAATTTTAAAAAAAAATTATCCGGTATATTAAAATGGCAATTTAAAAATACTTTACCTTCACCATGTCAACGTAAAACAAAAACGAAGCCTTAGCATTATGATCTCCAGAACGAAAAAAATCCTATAAATAACAAAGAACAAAATTAAAAAATACACTTATACACTACAAAGTAATCGGAAAAAATGGCATACTTTTACAGCCACAATACGCTCTCCTAACAGCCTGTAAGCTGTGGATTTAGCTTCTTTAGGTGGCAGCATTGCAAGTTCTCCAATTTGTCTATGTTCAATAAACTTCTTTAATCGGATTACCCTTAAAAAATATAATCAATTCGCATTCCATTACAAAAGACTCTCATAACACACGAGTTTTACATACCTAAATACTCTTAAATACTGTGAACCAAATCTTTCATGCACGATAGATTCGACTAGAGTCCATGTTAGTTCAGTTATACAATCTTTCCAGTTTATTTCATACATTCCGCCTTGATGGTCAGCCTTTTTGGTTATAATTTTACTGGAATCGTCCACCAAAACAGCTAAGTATTGATTAAGATACTAAAAATCAGAAGAATTTGCCTGCGATCTTTGTATGAATTTAAAATTATGATAAACTTACCTCGCATTCAACGCCATTATTTCTTAATTCTTTAATAATATCTTGCTTTGAAATATCTGAGGAACTTGGAGCCCATTGATTGCTATCTCCAGCTAATTTAAACATACATTTAATAATGTCACCAGTTGTTTTATCATTACTTTTTTCAATAGCAGAAGCAATTATGTGATTTCTACAAAAAAATAAAAATAGTTTTTATTGTTATTTGTGGTATATAATTCAAAAAAAAAAAAAAAACCTCAAGTTGTGATCAAGCCTGTCTGTATTCAGTCTCCAACGCACGTCATCAGTATCTCGTTCGTTATTATCCTGATTAAATTGATTCATATCAATCTAATTACACAAAAATAATAACAATGTCACAAATTTAAATAAAATCGATGAATTATAATTAACTTACAGTTGGCAGTCTATACAGTTCTGCCCCCTCACTTAAAGTGTCTCTAAGAGTTCTCGGTTCTCTTTTTTCAGTTTCAATAACGCGACAGAGATATTTCATTGTAACTAATTTGAAAAAAACTCCTTTAACTTTTGAATGGCTTCCTTCATGGGTTTCAGTCAGTTCGGCGGCTACCCTTTTAATAACATCAGTAGCTGTGGCTTGGCCGTCATGCAATATTTTCTTAACAATTAACTCTCCAATAAAACCAAATCTAAAAACAAAAACTTAAGTATTTTATAGCTAAAAATTTTAATTTTTAGAGTAAAAGAGGCTTACTTAGTTTTAATAAAATCAAAATAAATGTGATGACGAGTAATAGTTGTAGCTTCATCCTTGTCGAAAAAGACTTCTATGCGTTCACCGCCAATGAAACGGAATTGGACTATATTATGTTGTACCAAAATACGTAGTGCCGATTTTACCTGTTAAACACGATCGTTATATATGCTAATAAAATTACAAACTCGATCAACAGAATTTTATGAAAGTTTTACTTACGTCTTTTCTAGACAGTCCAGTTCCTTTAAATATCTTAATTGGATATATCGGTTCCCTTTCTTTCATTAAACGTAAACTTACTTTGGCTACCATTTCACCAAAAGAATTACTAAGAAGTAAAGCTATACACTCGCATCTTCCTAAAACCATCTTGGATGTTACCAGCAATGCAAGAACTTAAAAGCTACATGCAATTATTTATGGGCACAAATCGACCTCGATGCAAAGATATAACAAATACGGTGTTTTCAATTAAAAGATTCTCGTCCACTGTTATTTTTATTTAATTTTAGCTTTACTGACGTCTATGAAATCCAGATCGTTCAATAAACTTGTGAAATGCTTTTATAATCAATGTATGGCATAAAACTTACGTTAATAACGTGGAAAACAAACTCACCGCCTGGTTGATATTGCTGAGAAATCAAAGAAAGTGACGTCACACATTCGGTACATTTCAGAAGATGTCCAGTCATAATGTCCCAGAAAATAATGTCCCCGATATATCGATGCCAACATCGTATCACTTAAAAAACATCGCCGTATGTGGATTGTCTTCTTTTACGCTTTACATTAAGTCTAAATACAATTAAAGATGTTAACTTAGGTTAAATTAGTTAGGTTATATTAGGTTATGTTAGATTAGATTAAGTAAAAAAATCTTTGTGGTGATTGTTCTAAATGTAAAAGAAGGCGATCCACAATATCGCAATGTTTTTCAAGTGATACAAATTTGGCATCGATATATCGGGGACATTATGACCGTGAACCATTTCAGAATACGCACTTCTCCTTAACTATTAAGGCGCTGATGTTGTGTTTACATTAATTGTACTTAATTTCATCATACACCAATTATTTTACAACTCCACGTGTAGAACATATGAATAACTCTCCGTTTTCAGCGTTATTAATGTTGCTTCTATAATAAAAGCTAAATACTTTTTGCTGTAATTAATTATGTATCATAATTTTAACGCTATTATAAATGTTTAAATTTTTTCATTAAAATTTATCAATTACTGTTGGAATTTTTCATAATTTTAAATTAAAACTTAAATTTTTATCATTTTTTTGACACATGGGAGTCGAGAGTATGGAATTATTCCCCATAATGGCGGATAGACAAATGTATGACGATTACGGCACACGGTAGGTATTTTCGCCGCTTTATTTTAATTTATATTCCGATTATACCAATTAAACAAATTGTTATTTACAATAATAAGTTGTTCAATTGGGATATTCGTTTATCTCAGCGAATGTAATTTGGTTTTTAAACCGCAACAAAAATAAGCCGCTAAAACGGTGTGGCTATACGAAAAAGTTCACGCGCCCAATTGTTTGTTTGAAAGTCGTTGAAATAAACTGCCTAAATTTTGCTTATTAATCTGCTATTTTTTTGAAATTGATTAGAGATGAACGGGGTGGAGGCGGGGGTTACCGAAAGCAGAGTCGCCCAATTCCAACAGAACCACCGTTTACAGCTTATGTAGGAAATTTACCACAAGGCATTGTCCAGGGAGACATTGACCAGATATTCACCGATCTTAGGGTAAATTTACAATTTTATACTATACTACTTCTTTTTTAAAAAATATTTCGTTTATTAACGCTTTGTTTTCTTTTTAAAATATTTAGGTTCGCAATGTGCGTCTTGTGCGGGACCGAGAAACCGACCGTTTTAAAGGTTTTTGCTATGTCGAATTTGAAGACAGAGAATCGTTAGTTGAGGCTCTGAATTTTAATGGAGCTGATATAATGGGCCAGCAGTTACGCGTGGATGTGGCTGAAGGAAGACGAAGTGATCGCGGTGGAGGATTTAGTAACCGCGGTGGTGGAGGTGGTCGTGGAGGAGGCATGGAAGCACGTGGAGGTGGATACGGGAACTGGAACGATCGAGGTGGTGGAGGAGGAGGAGGTGGAGGCCGAGATCAAGGCAGAGACCGAAGAGGCTACGATAATTCAAGTATAACATTACTTCGTCGAATTTTTTGTTAAAATTGATTCTCTTCTAATCTATTAACTGATAATTGTAGGTGGTGGCGGAGGAAGAGGATACAGTGATCGTGGCGGTGGAGGCCGTTATGGAGACCGAGAGAGGGAAGGACGCAATTATGGTGGTGGTGGTGGTGGTGGCGGCGGCGGCGGAGGAGGAGGAGGCGGCGGAAGAAATGACGGTTTCACAGGTGGAGACCGAAATCGATCAGGTTACGGTTCAAGACAGAGAGACCGACAACCTTATGAAGAGTTCAAAACGTCTACTCCTGGTAAGTCTTCCAAAATACACAACTAAGTATTAGAAAGATGCATAGATTAATCTTTATAATTTCAGTGTGATCTTCTAGATCGCACATATCAGACTAATTAATAATCCAATTAACTTGAAATTAGTTGAGGAAATGGAGTATTTATAGTATTTTTTGATAACTCGCCTCGATCAAATCAGGCCTCCATTCACTTAACATTGTGACTTGAATTAGTAAAAACTCTGATTCCTGTATTAATTACAAGAAATAATAATTAGTTAGGTATACGCATTCTGAAAGATCACATCTTAATCGATTGGATCCAGAATAATAATTTTGTTGTGTGGTATTCTTTCTCCCTTTAGCTGATTTAGCCCAAAGACCAAAACTTAACCTAACTCCCAGATCAACAAATGATCCAGTTAACTCGGTCGCAGAGACTTTAAGTCGATCTAAGATATTTGGAGAAGCCAAACCTCGTGATGAGAAACAGTTTGAAGGTAAAGCAGATGAAGAATCATCACTTAGTGCTAACCATGATACCGAATAAATTAACTGTGTGTCAGTCATTTCAATACGCAACTAATTATGACAGACAATACTTGGATGTATTCGATTGATTTTTTTTCTTTTTGTTTACGTTTATTTTCATGTTGCTATAGAAATAAACTATTTTATCACCATTTTGAAAGATTTTTTTGTTTTTTTTTTATTATTTCATTCTAGTGCTTTCCTGTATTTTGACTTGCGATCGTCATAGTTAGCACTAGATTTGTAGAGTCAATGTGGGCCCTTTTTGTTGTCTTAATCGATACTGTGTATGTTTTTCATACAGGAACACCACGGGAAACGAAAGAAAAGTCAACCTAGAATCCTCGCATAATCTCAATATTTCCCCTCCCCTCCTACCATTATTTTCCTATGACTCCCGTTTGCCAAACACATCCCCTCTCAAGTTCTTAGTCCTAACTGAACGTGTCTCATTGCATTAACCCTTTCTATACTCCCATTGAATAAAATCTTTTTTCAATTTTTCTTACTTAACATCTCCATGTAAAATATGAGTGCAGATTTACAGGCGATTGTCATTTACTTAACTAATATATTGTACGATAAAAAAAACACATTGTTTGCTACTTAAACTTTTGACGTCTGTGCTCATTTTATTATACAGTGACTTGGGTTATAACGACGTCGAAGGAACCCCTCAAGATCGTGTTGTTACAATCGCAACTACAAAATTTGTCTAGCGTCAATCGAAAAGTTATAAACTTAATTATTGTTAACTGATCGCTTCTAAAGCTTTAACTGACTATTGGGATAGTCACTTTGAACCTTTACTTTGATAATCCACTGGTTGCCTTGGTATAAATTAAGTGCCGAAAGCTGGCACTGAAATTAGTAACACCAGATTATAAAATTTAAAAATATAACACAAAAAGATAAAATGGACAAAAATTGTTCTTATAAAGACATAGGATTACCTTATAAAGGATAAAACTACCAGGTTAAAAAGGTATGGTATTGAATTACCTTAAAAAATTCAAATTAAACTTTAAAATGATCTAGAAGACTTGGAATTACGTTATGACCGATGTTGAAGTCTTAAAATATGTCGTACTAAGCGATTTTTAAGACCATTAATTTCAGACTTTCAATAGACGTATTTACTGCATTATAGACAAACTATCGCTGCAACAAAATTCGTTATAATCTGATTCCATTGTACGGAATATTTTCTTCTAAAAAGTGGAAGTTGCTCCTACTAAAGTCAATCAAAAATCAAACTGGGATCTCATTGTTAACACTAATATTTTATTATTTTTAAACTCTAAACCGGCCACTTTTTTCAACAACTTGTAATAATTTTATAACATCAATTTAATAAGGATGCAAACTTGAAATTTGAATGAGTAAACATCCCAAATAGTGATTAATTTTCAGATTTTTTTTTCATTTAAATTTGATCCACACACTACAAGTTTATTATTTTCTACTCGTTTAAAATGTCCTTTCCTTTATATTTGTTTACACCATTTTTTATGTTTTTTTGCCATCAACGCTGTGTACATAATAACATTTATACATAGACTTGATATAGTATAATAATTATTATACGGTATATTGGAAGAAAATGAGAAAAAATTGTTCCCTTGAATGTATGCGAGGAATTAAATGATCAATCATTTAATATTTTAAAAATGTTTTTTTTTGTTATGGATGATTGAAAACTTTAACCTTTTATAAGATTGAATTCGTCGTAAGTTATTTTTTACTCTTTTTAAATCACTTCAATGACGTATGAAAGTTTCTTGCTCCGCAGTCGACTGAACGAGTTGTCAAAACAAATCATGTCTATGTTTAATCAATTGTAAAAACAAATTAAGCTGAATCTTAAAAAAAAGTCAATAAATAAGCGTTACATTTTCCAGGTTCCGAGCACAACAACTGGCCATCTTCAGGTACCAAATGACAATTAACTCTTTGAACTGAAAGAACCTCTTCTAGTTGGCCTTCCCCTTGACGATAAACACCAAATCCAATGTCATTGTCTTCAGTTTTGAACTCCCACCTGTTTCAACATTAAAAAAAACAAATTGTTAGTAGTAATACGGAGTGATCATAAGATATTATGTTCACAAATTCTATTTTATTACCGCGCTTAAGTGAACACATATCTTACTATCACCCTGTATTACAGTGAAGCACCAAATCTTTAGGTTACTTTAATGTTGCGCCAGGATTAACAACTTCTTTTTCCAGCCACATTTTGGTTCCTTTATTGATAATTACATTTTGGATATTGGACGCCTCGCTCATGTGATTTGCTGGGGCAATGTAGTAAGACTGAGGCACGTTACCGCCCAAGCAGACAAGATTAGGACAGCGAGGATCTCCAGTGCCATCAATTTTCGTTCCACCCCATTGCACTGGCACCTCAGAAGCATCAATATCCACCAAAATGGCTTCCTGCCAGTTATCTTTTCCAAACATATGGATTTTATGTATTGTTCCTTCGTTGATAAATGGTTTAATGATAGAGTAGGCAATCTCAAACACTTTTGGAGCTAAATAAAAAAAGTATTCATATTGTGCCGAATTCATCGATTGATTTTGAACTATAGATTAAAAATTACTGTTAATGACATATATTTTTTTCAGCACTTCGGGATAATTATCGCTGAGGAGCTTAGCAATGTAGATCATTAAATCGATCCCTGGTTTCCATGAGATATGTTTCATTCCGAAATTTTCAAGATCAAATATAATAACGTGCGTACCAATCTTCATTTCCAGCTACACAAAAATTGTTGGTAAATTTGTAATCAATTAGTTAATGTGACTAATTTAAATACTCTTTCTGATTGCAATTCCATATCTTTCAGACTCCTTTCCATGAGGTGAACTGTATAACGAATGTAATCAGACTTCTTTGCAGCTTGCATTAATCCTATTATATACAATAAACTAAATAAGAAAGTTGTTCGTTTAGTTTAAACATGCTACAGGGTGATAATAAGATACAAGTTCACATATAGCACCAAAAAAAATGAATTTCATGGTTGTTTCTTTATTTGGAGGTTAACAATAAAGAAACGTGAATAGATTCCATTTCTTACAATAGGAGTTTGTCTAACGTAACACGTGAATATGCATCTTATAATCAACCTAGATCATCACCTCTAATGTCACTTTGACCAAAAGGAATAACCCAAACGGGACAACCAGTCTTGTCATGTCCAACCAAACCGACTGGGTAATATTTTTTCAACACTTCTGGTACGTCAACAGTATCAACTAACTCATCAGCTTCAATTTGTTTCCTCCACACAAGCGACTAATAACAATAATTATCGATTTTATTTACAACTTATAATACAAATATTTTGTCATATAATTAACAGTTTGCTTACTTTGCGAAGCATTTGTTCAGCTTTAATTGCATCCCAATTTTGCGCTTTATCAACATAAAAAGTAAATAAAACGTTACGTTTTTGTCATCATTTAAAATAAAAAATACATTCATATTGATAAGAGCTGGGGTTAGATGACCAGTAAATGTTATTTTCAATTCGTAAAAATAATTTTGTAATTCCAAAAAAAAAAAAAAATAGTGCCGTAATTTTAAAATAAGTAAAAATAAAAATACGCATTATAATAAAAAAACTTAAAATATACGGTTTAAAGATAAATACCAGAGATTGTCGTATAAATCTTAAAAATTCAGTGTTTAACTTAGTAAATAATAATAATTTATATGATAAAATAAAACCTCTAAGCCAGCGCGATAGAAAATCAGTGGAGTCCCATTTCGGCGGTAAAACATCCGAAACGCTTTTTCTCAGCTGAAAAGGTCAAAGATGCATTTTATCAGCAATTTCACCATCTCCAATCACTTTTTACCAATCAAAAAAAATCATCACTATTACCTTCTCCAAATCTTCATTTTGTTTCTCGTTTGTATCACTATCAATCATTTCTGCGGTAGTAATACTTTTTTCTTTCTTTTTATATCAAAAACGATCCAAATCCCTTCAACTCGTTAAACGAAATTGCCAAAACCGCAGCAAACGCTAATCATCCACCATTTCAACAACGAAGCTCCACTGCAAGTCCATTGGATAAAACGCTACTCCAGCGCTCTGGATTGTGTATAGTCTACGATCAATTTTCTCGGATCCCTTCTCTTTCTAACCCCCTCCACCGCCCTCATTTACCATCATAATGTATTGTATACTAGCACAATGCATATTTCATATCAAGGACGCTTAAATCTGAAAGCAGCCTGCAAAATGATCGATTAAACCGCGTAAAAACATTGCGGTCCTTTCGCCATTAAACAAAAAAAAGTTCTCATAAACGCAAAGAACTACAATGCTATTTATGTACACGAACGGACAAAAAATGATTTATTATAATATTATTCAATCGTATGTCAAATTGTTTTCGAAATACTCCAAAAATGGCTACCTCGCTCATAACGTGTGAAAAACAAAAAAAAACAATTGTACAGCATGTAAAACGATGATGGAACTCCATAAAATCGTAATATTTAAAAAAATTTTACTTTCGATAAAGCACTACCAATGATGACTTGAATTTAGTATGGTTTTGGACGTTTATCACCTCTATCCCCACCTCCACCTCTTCTAAATCAGATCATAATTGTCAACAAAAATTTCTAATTAAAAGCTTAAAATAGCAACTCTCGAACTTACCCTCCACCTCCTCTCATTCCGCCGCCGTGACCACCTCTTCCTGGGCCTCCACGTCCACCACCACGTCCTCTCATTGGTCCTCCACCGCCCCTACCACGTCCTCGTCCTCCATCACCTCGACCAGATGGACCACCCATGCCTCCGCCTGCATCACCATAATCTTAAAACAGAATTATGAAAACAGATTCTTTCTATAAAATTTAAAGATTAATAATGTTACCTCCTCCACCGCTGCCACCACCAAAGCCTTCAGGTTTAGGTGCTCCACAACGATTACACGCGCTTCTCCACGAGAAGTTATTGTTTCCACATCCTCCGTTCTGACATTTCCAATCACCATCTCGACCTCCTGGGGGTCCGCCACCCGGTGGTCCTCCCCCCATTCCACCACCACCTCCTCCTCCACCACCACCACCACGTCCACGGCCTCCTCTATCTCCACCACCTCCTCGACCACCCCGTCCGGCACCAAATCCACTGCTCTTTTTCTGGGCTAATTCTACTCTGATAAGTTTACCATGAAAGTCTTTACCTAAAATTTCACACAAAAACAAGTTAAAATCTATCCAGCAATTAACCTATATATTTTTTTTAAACAAATTTACCATTAAACCATTCGATGGCACTGGTTGCTGTAGGTGGATCATCGTAAGTTACTGTTGCTTCTCCTTTTGATTTCCCAGTTTTGTCTTTGTAAATCCAGATTTTCTGTTTGCCAGTTCGTTTGTCAATCTATAATACAATTCATACGCATTAATTAAGAAACAGACTAATCTTAAAAAATTAACCAACCTTGATAATGCCAATGGCACCAAAGAAACTAGACAATTCTGACTCTGAAACTTCCTCTCCTAAACCAGACACAAATATGGTATCTTCCTGAATTTCCATGTCTCGGCCCATTCCGCCACGATCAAATCCTCCGGATCTGCCCCCGGCACCGCCAGACTGATTATATCCTCCACCGCCAACTCCTAAAAGCATCAAAAATTACTACCACAAATCCATTTGTAACAAGGCAAATAATTAAACCAACTCAAACAATTAATTACTACTTTCACGTTTCCGAGTTCCCCCAACCCCACAACTACCATGCAATAAAATACCATAGGGGCCGTTAAGACAAAACACTCTTATTTTACTGCAACATTAAATACCAGTTGCTTCAATAACAATGTACCATTAACTTTTATTTTAAAATGTAAAAGAGAAGAAAAAAAACCAATTTAAACTCTTACAATAAAAAAACCAATAAATTTCTAAGTTTTTAACTGAACCATTAGAAATCGACGTGTACCCCTCAAATATCAACTCAGTTTTAAAAACTTATAATTGATACTAATAGTAAAACACACACAGAAACGTTGCAGCGAATTATTTTGAAGATAAAAATTAAATTGAGCAACCCTTTTGCAAAAAGGTGCTGTTACCTTTCATGAAACCACCCCTTCCACCTTGGCCTTGGTTACTAAAATTGAAGCAAGCACAACACTCGTGAGGTTCATGTGTAAACACACAGACAGTTCGAGTGGGTTTTATTATGACGAGAGAGATGAGAGGGAACATGAGAAAAGCTGACCACTAGACACACAAGTGACCGGTAACTCAAACCAAACCCCCCTCTCTCGTAAATCCACACTCTTCGGCACCAAAAAAAACCTTAAAAACTTATATTAACTGTGAAATTTTAAATTACAGCTCACAGACACAATGCTGTTCCAACATTTAGGAAACACAAATTATCAATTAAAAATGAGAAAAATCGTCTGATCTGGCTGTCAAAAACAACAGATGGATTAATCACCACCGTGGACGCCAGAACAGACAATTATAATCACAAGCAGCAAGTCTGGTCATCAATATATTACACACCATCGACAAACGATTCAAATTTTAACTCGAGTTTTAAAAATTTGAAATAAAACACTTGCTGCTTCAAACATAATGAGGCAAACCTAATAAATTTCGTGCTCTAGCGGCTTTAATTAAGCGCTGAGTACTATCAAAATAATCTTGTATTAACCCTCAAAACTCAAATGTGGTGTTAGAGGTTCCCAAGAACCCTATGGAGCAGCAAATCTATACACTTAATTGCCATAAACTCACTAAGCGAAGTGATTCGGTTCCGCGCTACATTATGCATTCTTTTCATTGCTTTTGTTGTTTTAAGACAGCAAAAATATCTTTGCAAACCCACCTCAAGCACATATGCCATTTGGGATAATGATTAATTAAATTTTAAAAGTAAACCTGCTCCATTTCACACCATTATTTTGATATATTGTACGCCAACTTTATGCAAAACTATGCAGTGAAGCGCACACAGAGCACGGAAACTATCAAGCAAACCGCAGCAATTATTTGGTTCCGATGCTTTTTTTTGTTTTATCAAACCCAGACACTTCAAGGAATGTTGACCAAATGTTAATACCAAACAAAATGTTTTTTTTTCATAATACGTCTCCATTTTGCATTTTTTAATTGACAATACACCAGTGGTACGCATTAAACACTTAAATGCACACCTACCAAAACCAATACACTCCAATAAGACAGGTCATTTTGCAAACCCAGTATCTACAGGCACACTAGCCATTTTTTAACAGCAACTTTTTTTAAAAAAAACACTCAAGGCCAAACACACTGATTTAGTTTACACAAACCAGTTGAAACAGACAACACCGGGTCAATAATCAAATAAACCAATTCATTCCTTGAAGTAAATCGGTCAGTGAACGTTTTTTATCAGTTAACTTTTAAACTGATAAGCAAAAAATTAAGGCTTTTTCTAATCAACATTATAGTTGCAAATTTAAAAGATATATGACAAAAATGTCTAAATCTTTAGACTTGGAAAAAAGCAAAACTCACCCATATCCGCCACCTCTGCCACCACGGTCCATGTTGGGTCCGCCACCAAAGCCACCTTGTTGGCCACCTGCAAACACATCAAGACAAAACACAAAATTAACAACACATGCCTCGACACTAATTCAAATCAGATGCCCAAATATATCAAGCTGATACAATATCGTTTTTCTCAACGATAAATCAAAAAGCTGAAAAATAAAATCCATAGATAAAAAAGTTGTCTCCTCGTCACTGGCGTTACAATGTGCAAACTTCAATTTCATGAAGTTACAATGTACTTATTACGATGTACTTTACCAAGTATGTGCTCGTTTTCTATTATGCCATACCAGTTTTGTGTGATTTACCTTGGTTAGCAAACCCAGGGCCGCCACCACGACCAGGAGGCGCCTGATGTGAAAAACCACCACCAGATGGTGACACACCCGGTGGTATGTTCTGCATAGATGGCAACCCAACAGGAGGGGGCCCTTGAAGTGGAGGAACGCCACTCAAGTTCCCGCCGCCACCTCCACCACCGCTACCACCAGCACCATATGGACGATGGTAATCCTGACCATAACTTTGCGAATTTGCTTGAGATGGCTGAGGACCTTGTCCACCGCCTCCATAAGCAGACTGCTGATTAAATGAAGATGGAGCACTCCCATAGCCTGCACCACCACCATAATTTCCTCCGCCTCCACCACCCCCATAAGCGCCTGGCTGTTGCGATGGCGGATGAGACTGGGCTGAAGCTTGGGTTGACGGTTGAGAGTAACCACCATAACCTGACGATTGCTGTTGCGGTGGGGCCGCGTAGCCGCTCTGCCCGTATCCAGAATAGGTATTAGTCGGGCCTAGAGGGGGAGCCAAGAAAAAAGCAAATACTCGTACCTGTAATTCCATCTCAGTCTGTTAACACCCCCAAGACCACTTGGTTCGGTACAGGGCCGATTCCAAGTGTGTATGTCCGTTTCTTGACTTCGCTAAAAGACCAGAAAGCGGGCTTAACTATATCTCACCTGAAGAATATCCTCCAGATTGTTGATTATATGATGATCCGTAACCCTGCGATGAAGGCTGGGAATATTGGTCCTGTCCATATCCTCCACCTCCTCCAGCACCACTTGCATTTCCACCACCATAGGAATTACCGCCGCCACCGCCTCCCCAACCACCTTGTGTTTGCTAAACAAAAATAAATAAAATTATTGAAAAAATTAAACCATAATTTTAACACTGGTGATATGAAATCATGATTTTAAATGAATAAACCTTAACGGAAATATAAATACAGGAAATTAAAAAAAAAAGTTCAAATATTTTACAAATAAAAAAAAGCGCGCGCTTTTCTGCCAGACAAAACGAGGGAAACCTACCAACGTATAGGAAATTCCAGCAACTTACAACTGTTTACGTTTTTCTATGTACTTAACATTCATCCAGACTTAACAACGCGCATAACAGATACATTACAATTACATTTTAAACTTAATTATATTTTCTTACCGATTGATTATATGGCTGGCCGAATCCCTGTCCGTAAGAATCTCCACTCTGGCCGTAAGGATTACCACCACCACCACTACCACCGCCGCCGCCTCCATATCCACCGTAGCCAGTGTTTCCACCGTAATTACCAAATTCTAAATTCAAACAATTTGCGTCAGTAACAAAAATTTTGCATTTTTGAGCACATTTTTTAAGAGTAAATTTTAAGCCTAACGCATGACGCTATCCGACCGGCGCCATGTTGCCTTTGTTCGAAATCGGCATCTTGTTCTTTTTAAGTTGTTACAACATACAATCGCTATATAAATTAACAATTGATACTTACGTCCTGTTTCAGCCATTTAAGATAATAATTTTGTCCAAATTAATAAATAATTTATGCGTTCCTTGATTATTTTAATAAATTAAAAAAAAATCGTTTTCTATTGACGAGACACGAGCAGCACAACCACTTAAACCAAACAACTTAAACACAGTAACGCACTCTAGTGGCGAGCGAGTAAAGAGCAAAAAACCACACACACACACACAAGAAAAATAGCGATTCAAACTCGCTCGGCAAAATTTAAAGCGGGTTTATTATTAGTCATTCTATCCCAATGACGAAATTTCGTCAAACACCGTACCAGCCAATGGGATTCATTTAACGTGTCCGACAAGATTTCAAAGGTTGAGTTATTTTACCGGTATTAAAAATGGTTGTTATTAAAGTAATCGTTATTCATTATAAAAATAATACACAAAAATTATTATGATGTTTTAATAAAAAGTTTTTAGGTAAGTAGTCGGGCATGTACCGTCGGATAAGTCAACCAGCAAAAAGCGGTATTTTTTTTATAATTCTAAAGTTTGTAATAATTCACCATTTCTATTTAAACGGTCGCCCCAATATACAGTAGTTATAAAATACGACAAAATTAAGAAAACGACAACCTGATATTTTTATTTATAATACAGTATTGTAAAAAATATAATTATGCAATACAATAGTAATCGTTTCTAAAATATTTTGTAAAATTAATATTGTGCGTATTATAAGTACGTAATCATGCAAATAATACTGTAGTTTGTGCAAAATGCAAATGATTATGATATTCACTGAAATGCAATTCATTTAAAACAAAAACGTAAAAATCATATAAAATATTCATTTAAATATTCAAACCCCCTGAATTACTTTTCCCAAACTATAGCTAAATTTTTCAAAAATGTACAACTTCCAAGTATGCACAAATTTAACCAATCAATTAAAGCATTTCTCTAAGGCCATAGTCCACTCATTACAATAACCATCAAAAAAATTACAATAAATGCCTACCAAGTTCAGATACCGGTATCTAAGTGATTTAATCGTGGACTGAGGGTGGAAAATACGCAGGAAATGCAGCATTCCATATAATAGCCATTAACATAAGCGTAAAATACAAAATAATACAAGCCCACCATAACTTGTTCTCCCACGATCTCACTTTTAAATTTCGTAGTACACCAATGCCAATCAGAAGACCAGCAATAGCACCGCATAAATGAGCTGAATAACCAGTTCTGTCTGTCGCTGCATTTGCATACCTGTTGTAAACCGCCACACCAACATCGGTTCCCATTATAATAACAAGGCAAAGAAGCTGTAACCATGGCAGCACCATCTCTTTCCAATTCTAACAAAAAAAATTTACAGTCAATTAACTCGCACAAACACGAAATACACATTTCATCGACTTCATAAGAAAACTTGATAACTTCACTATTCAACAATAAAGAAACGAAACTGAATTTCAACTGCAACTGCATCAATACAAAGTTTCTTAATAGTTGCGTGGTTTTCTTATGAAACCAAAGATTCAAACATTCAATTTTTTTACAAGTATAACTGTTGCTAAATGAGCTGTGATAATTGAATAGTCTCCGGCACTAGCCCCAGCAAGATACACGTAAGGATCTGAAATACTGGTTCCTAACGATCCGGCAATGACTCCAGCAAAATATATAATAGCAACTCTCCACCATTTGTGAACCATTTCTAAAGGTACTCCCAACAGCAACTGCAGCAAAAGATTAAACGTAATGTGGCAATATCTATTTAATAAAAAAATTAAACAATAAAATAAAAAGCCCAATCAACAAGTATAACGTTTACCCAGAGTGAATTAACATATACGATAAAAATCTCCAAGCTTCATATCTTTTATATGGACTGTAAATTAACGGTGAATCTAGAGGCACAGGTCCGGTTGCTGTTACTCCACCCATCGATATACCATAGTAAATAAAAACTCCTAACTATAAAAAAAAACCATCAGTTTGGTTTGAAGTTTTTGAATTTATATGTAATATACAGTATATACCTCGACAACACTGATTAAAACGATAAAAATTGGTGGTGGATTGCAATTGTATTCCTTCATATATTCCCCCGAATCAATCGCATCTGCTTCCACATGGCTGACTGGAGTAGGTACTACCCACTTCACGTATTGCCTTCCAGCATTCAGTATCGAGTTTTTGTAGGAATTAGGTACGCTTGTAGAATTCATCTGTGTATAAACAATTTCACAAAAATTATAAAACGCACAATCAGCTTCAAGAAATGTACACCAGCTTCAGAATTATTATGAACAAATAAAAAATTGAAACAAGATAAAATTGAATCACTTATTCTTGAACTATTGAGAAACAACAAATGAAAGCTATTTTTACAGATCACCCATTGTTTTCACTTCATGTTTTAAATGAAGTCTTTAAAGTTCTTAAGCTTTAAGAACTAAATACTGTATAACCGAAAATCGATGAACAGATCTTAATCAAGTAAGATGGCAACAACTTCTCTATGAAATACTATTGACTGTAACCGGGTTTTACAGTAGCCTCACATGGACCTCTCGACCTCTCATTGGTGTCATGAATTTAACTGCGACTCCAAGTCACCGACTAAAATCTGTTTCGATACTTTTGACGACATCACGTCAAACATGCAAGTTAAAAAAACAATTAAGAGCTCCGGGGAAGTAACTCAGAGTAGTGATTCTTTCTCAGTACCTCCAAGTAAATGGTTCAATTTTCACCTTGTTTCAATAATATCTGTACATACGACGCTGGTGCTTTTTACACTATCGTACAAGTACTGCACTTCGTTTAGCTATAAAAGTTGATTCATTCGGTGGTTTCTCCACATTCACTTAATGATAAAATAGCATATTAAACAAGTCTTAATATCTGCATAAAAACAGTTTCATATACTGCATTACTGCACACAGCTTTCGGTGTCAGGTTTTCTGTTTTACTTTTCAATTTCACAAATTATCGATGGAGTTTTAATGTGTTTTTAGTGAAGAATAGTGCAGTAACCAGTACTACAGTATATGTTAATATCTTTCAATATATTATATTATACTATACCATCGCAGCAAATTCGCTATAGTTCAGTTGTTTGTCATTGTTGACATCTGCATAGCTATAAAGTCGCTGCAATCCTTGTTCATTCAACTGATTAGAAGCTCCAGCGTTGGCAATTTTTGATCGCAGTTCCTTCATTTCAATGAAGCCATCTCGATTATCGTCCAACTTAAAGTTGTAAACACAAAATTAAACTCTATTTACAAACAACAAAAGAAAAGTGAAAGTGGATGTCTTACCCTGTGAAATAAATTCCGCAACTCCTATACAGTAAGTAGCAAACCCAAACGTAATAAATAAATAAATAATTAGTTTAAATAAAAAAAGAAACAGAAACTAAAACAAATACGATATTTAGTACTGTAATTGTGTTAGCTTACCTGTGGGTTTATCATAGCCATTTGTTCACCACTTGTGCCTCCCTCTGACTTTCCATCGACCCTGGTGCTTACTCGGGTCCCTCCCTGCTTCCGCTTATCCATTTTCCTCTGTATACTTTGTGTTCAGATCAAAACACATACAACTAAATAAAAACACCGAAATAAGCTGCGATTACTATTGAGATCAGTATAGATTTAATTAAAAATAAGAGTATACCTAGTACGTTATGGTTCTATGACAATTAACGGATTAAATTTAATGAAGTGTAAAGATTTAATAAAAAATCGTCATTTTATCAAAAGTGGGATGGTCACGTTGCTATGAGAATAGAGATAATAATGGAAAATGACGTATACAAGATAAGATATGACACACCTTTAAGACTTTCAAGATTAGTCACCAAAAATATGTACTGTATAGCGATAATTGAGGGAAGAAAAGGTTTTGCACTTTCCGGTGAATTTTCCCCACCAAGCGGTAAAATAACACTAAATAAAAGAGAAGTCACTCGAGGGACATTCAAAAGTTCAATAAAGAAAATACAATTTATTCTTAAACTTTTGCACTTTTACTACTGTATGAAGCAAGGCAAGGCCAAAACTTTAAAGCACAAAACCAAGTATGCTCTGAACTCCTAACATCGTATAATACCCATGATAAAATATATTAACTCGTTCTAAATACTAACATAGTTTTGCCAATAAACTTTAAATTCATTTTTTTAACTTTTTTTATTACATTTTTCGTCTATTTTCACTGTTTGCTACTTGTTGGACATCGTACAGTTGGTTGTTTTTATATACCGGTAGTGGTGGGTGTTCTTAACCCTTTGGTGTTTTAAAACTTCCCCTTTCCCCGATATCCGTAACAAGTGGTATATTTTGTTTCCTGAATTATTGATTAATCAGCAATACGGGGTGATTTTCAAAATAAAACATTCTCCATGACAAGAAAGAAGTGGGTCAAATCGTCATTAAATATGGTGATATTTCATCTGGTTTTTTTATTGGCATTTTTTTTCTCCATGACAAGACAGCAATGTAAAAAATGCCATTGGAACTTATTTCAAAGCCTATTTTCTTATTTGATATTGTTAAAAAAAACAGGGTTGTAATTTATAAAATCATCCGGTTTAGGAATACATAGTATGATACAACAAACTGATAAAAATAATCGGTAAACGTATCCATGGAAACGTTGATAACGCTGTCAATAAATACAAAGTACAACAACATTAATACGAAAGCAGATAACAGAAATAAGTTTCCCAAATTAAAACAATATGCATGCACAACAATTATTAACAAACATATATTTATGAATATGCACTGTGTAAAAAAATGCAATTCAACATTTCATCAAAAGGAGCTAGCATGCAACATAAAACGCTAGAAATTTCCAGGGATAGATAAAAAATGGCGTTAACTACTGTAGTTTGTTATGAAAAATTGATCAACGATGCTCTCCTACAGTATATAGTTAGTACACTGTACATAACCCTCAAAAGTAAATACAGAGGGGAGATAGAGTACAGATGAGGGCAATGATTGTACACTTATTTGTACAGTATGAAAGACAAACAAAAACAGCCGTAAAAGATTTACGTGGCATACATAATACACTTTTTTATGTGCATATTTACAAAATCGTCCTATTTATTAGCATTAATGATTTTATACTGTACCAAGCTTATACCTATGCAGCATATTAACTTATGTACAACAACAAGTAAAATCAAAACTGAGTTTTAACATAAGATTACTGTGATTTTAATTGTTTATAGCAATTTCTTTATTTTAAGTTAGCTTTAACTTTAGTTATATATTTAAGGTTTTTTTTTAATTAATTAAAAACTTTTACTGTATAAGTTGCAGAAGAGTTCTCATTATGACGCTTTTGGTTTCCCATCTCTTCCATTAAGTCACATCATTTTAATCGAATGCTTAAAAGTATTCTAAAATTTAAATTTAAATAAAAAATAAAGTTCTGTTACCATAGTAACAAAAGATTGAGAATATGTGAAACCATTAAAAACCCAAATTTTAAATTAAAAACAAGATGTCGAATATGAATTTAAATTACTGAAGTAATTAAATCATCCTGAGTTACTACCATTGCATTACAATAATGTAGACCTAGGGTAATTGCCCTCAAAGCACCCAAAATCCCTTATGATTATTCTCAGAGCACCTTTGGTATGAATTATGATGATCCATAAATTAAATTGAAGGGGGGAATGTCATTTTTTTTGCTGATCGTTAATAGGAGCCATGCGTGATTGCACACTTGCAGGCTCCAAAATAAAAAGAACCTGGCCGTTAGAGTGATGAAACTTGATTTCTAACCAATAGTATTTCATCATAAGAAACTTAAACTCCGCCCTCAAAATCATTTTATCCCCCCTCTAACACAGCTGCTCAGTCCACCATCCCAAACAGTTGAACTTGGGAAGACCAAAATATTGCACACAGATGATTTTAGTGTTCAAATTCAGTCATTCATGCAGAGAGCACGTTAACGTTTGTCAGCAGGAGCTGAATAGTGAAAACAAAGTGTATGAACGTGTGTGGATTGATGCTAATTTCTGGATAAAAGTTCGGAGTAAAAGATTACGATGTCCGGTCAGGGTGAAGGGAGCGAAGAGGGACACCGATGCACCCCGGCCAAATGCCGTCACTACATTCGACTTTTTCTTACTCATTTGTTCTCCCACGTGGGACTATGTGGTCTTGTGGTCGGTTACGCAGTCATTGGAGCTTTCACTTTTGAGGCTTTGGAAGCCAAACACGAGTTGAAACTGCGAAACGCCATTAAAGACCACCGAAGTAATTGTTTGAAGGAGTTGTGGGACATTACCCTCCAATTAAACGTCTTTTACAAAGACAATTACTCCCTGATTATAGATGAGAAGCTGAAAGCGTTTGAACAAAATATAGTTTTAGCAGTTAAAAATGAAGGCTACGATGGGAAAGACATTCAAGACCAAGAAATGCAATGGTCCTTTTCTGGAGCACTTCTTTACTCGGTTACAGTTATTACAACAATTGGTAAGTCTCAGTGCACCGTGTATGGGACAATATCCGACAAAATAATATGCTTTTATCCAAAAAAAAAAAAAAAAAAAAAAGGGCGTTGAACTGGCTCCAATTTATTTTTGGCCATTTGGATAGTAAGTTAGAACTAAAAGTGTGTCAATCATACTAAAAGCAGACAACTTTGTGTCCTAAATAATATCTTTTTTTGTTGCAACTTTTATAATTTGTATTATTATCAATTGCATATCCTATCCGAACTGTGTGTGGCGATTTTATGGTTACCGGTACTATAATAGTATCCTCCACCAATGCCTTTATTGTTTGAATAATCCTATTGTTTCTGACGTATATAATATTCAACAATAAGCAGACATGACTTTCTTTTGGAGACTGAAGCTTCTTATGAATTTTCTCGTTTATGATCATTCCCCTCTCCTCCAGTTCTCTTCACCCCACCCCTCCAGTTCTAAAAATGTTCCTAACTGTTTGTAGTGCATACAAGGCAAAAAACAGCATAAAAGATAGATTGGAAAAGATGTAACTGGGAGAGAAAAGACTTTTTCTTTGGAAATACAGTTGGAAGCCGACCAGAAATAAATTCACCAACGAAATAACACACAAAAAACCAATGCAATACAAAAACTTACTGTACTTTGTCTTAATTTTTTACCGGAAAACTAATTCCCAAAAGCATAAAAATGTAAAAGAAACAAATTACAGTATTAAGCTGCTGTGTGTTGGACTGCTGCTGTGGAATACCTTTTACACATGCTACAAGCTTTAAATTTGGTACAAAAATACACAAATATTCAGTATACTTTTTAAAAATAATTTTACTTGTTGGTTGAGTCAATTATCAAGACGGGAGAGCCATTTTCAAACCCCTGTCAATATTAAGGGCACTCACTAGATACAGGAAGCACTACGTGAGATTACAATATTAAATTCACCATTCAAAATTATTAAATTTCACTTTAAAAATTTAAATTCCTTTTCCAAAATTTTGAAAATTTGTATACCGTAATTTACTTTTTATTCATATGTTTTTTTTTTTTTTTTTTTTGGAAAGTGAATAATTAAATATTTGAAAGGGGTCAAATGACGTCAAAAGCTTCTATAAATATAGACACAACAATGTATGTTTGCGTGTGAAGATTAATTATTGTTGGTGAGTGGTGTTTTCACAGAAAAATATGAAAGCTTAATATTAGCTGTTGTGCTTAATATGGGTGCGGTGACTTAAAGTCTTCATTAACGACGATTATATTAAATCACATCTGAACTGTACATACTGAAAGCACAGAGACCTGAAACATTCAGGGAGAATCATCATCATATGGGTTTGTAATCAAATCAAATGTAAAGTTGAGGCCTTTGATCAGCTGGCAAACACAATCATATTCTGCGCCTCTTCATTTAGTTTATTACACTTCCATATATAAACTTACAACAAAAAAAATCGTGTTATTAGTATTATAACCCCTCCTACTAAAAAAAAAAAAATGACGTCATTTTTTGTCCTGACATATAACTTACACTCATCCCACTCGCCAATATATCAGGCGATTTTCTAAATTGAAACACTTAGAAAGAAACGGCATATTTTTATTGAAAGTGATGATATTTAGTCCCGTTTCTTTACTGGCATTTAAAAACCAGTGTTCCAATTCAGAAAATCACCTGTATAATACAGTGTAGTTTGCATTGTGTAAATCGAGTCTTAATTAGAAAGCAGGAAGAGAAATAATTGGAAACTTCAGACTGAGACCCCAAGGTTGTTCAATTAGAAACAACAAAAACCACATTGCTCTCCATCTTAAACACCGCTCCCCTCCCCCTTCGCTAAGAACTTCCCCCAGACTCTCAATCCAACCTCCCGTCTTAAAAAAAGAAAGAATAAAGAGCTTAGAATAACAAACTTTTTTGTAAACTTAATGCAAAGTGAGAAATAGATTCCATCTCCATAAACACACTGTCATCCAGCTGTGTATTTATTACTTTTAATAACAAATTCACTGCAAAAATTACAGATGCGTTTTTAAACGTTTGTTACTTAATTGCATGCAACCGACAAAGCTTTTTACATGTGTAGATAAACAACTACTGTACTTATGACTAAATTTGGGTGATAAAATAACAGGCCCAGATTTTTTTGGTTGGGTATGACTAGAAATATTTTTTAAAAGCACTAACAGAACTGGAAATTCCAATAATCAAAAGCTTTTAAAACATTTCCGTTTTGCATTTTTAGAGATGCAATTGCTTGCCATATACTAAAATAAGCACAAAATGTATATAAAAGTACTAAAAAAATCAAAAAAAAAGAGATGCAAAACGTGTATAAATTAACCAGAAAAATCATTACATGTGTCTAACATGTACTAAAATATATCTAGAAGGACAAAAAATGTATCTTAAAATACTAGAAAAACCGCAGCTTGTGACTAAATGTCCAAAAAAATCATAAATTGTGTCAAAATGTGTTGCAAAATGTATCTAAAAGTACTAAAAAAAGACCATAAAATGTATCTAAAAGTACTAAACATGCCACAAAAACACAAAAATTGACTCATGTTGATTGCTATAATATGAGTGTCTATTTTAGACTTATAAAACAGTTCCCAATAAGGCTGTATATTAGCATTTTATGGTTTTAGTGAGTGTTTTACGCATTTCAAACTTGATTATTTTAATCCACTATACTTGTACAGCTCAAATTGCCATTTATATACTGTCGGACCCATTTCCATCACAAAAGTTAATTAGCACATTCCACTTTCGCTATGTCAACAAATTAGCACTTGAACTGGGTCCTTCCATGGAATATACAGTATAGCTTTAATTACTATAAAAATATCAGTTTACCGTTTGACTGTTGTTAAAAGTGAAGCATCAATGTTAACTTTTTCGTTAAACGGTTTTGTTTTGCGGATAAAATTGAAGGGTTTTTGAATATCGTTTATCATTTTATCCATCTTAAGTGCTTCCTTCCTTCCTTTACAAATACATCTTCTTTCCTCGACATACAGCAAAGGGCGTGGACACCCACTACAAAACACAAATGCATAAACTATTAGTACCGTATATACTGTACTTATATACCACTCATTAGCAGAAGATGCAAGCAAAGAGATTTACTGGAGAAATTGACAAAAAAAAAAAAAAAAAAAACGGATAAGAAGAATAAAAGCCCAGATGTCACTGTGGGTGATGCTGTATTGGTGATTTATGTACAGAGAGATCTTAAGATGTTTGTTCACATATCTTAAGATCATCCTGTATAATGATAGTAAAGTTGTAGTCCCCATTTTGTCAACGTTAAGAACATAATTTACAGTATAACATTGATGGTATAGAAAAAAACTTTTTTTTTTAGATAAAAGTTAGGTTATATTGAACAGATTATGTTTTAAATTGTCATTCATTTCCTGAAACTGCTTGTATGTTTACGATATCCCAAATGATGTAATGCAACGTTTAAAGATAAAAACAGCAAAAAGAACTTTTTCACAGAAGTTTATCTTGCACGCCAAATGTACACTAAATCATATTTTAGTAACAGCTCTAAAAACATCAAACAGTATAACACTACAATAACATAAAAAAAAAACCAAAAAAACAATACGATTTTAAAAGTTCTGTTTCAGTTAATGAAATACAGCGCATTATTTCTGCATATATAATGCAATTAAAATGTTGAATAAATCTCCAAGGCATCCAATTACTTGATTACATCAACGTATTAACTGAAAACAATATGGCAATTCATTTTCATTAATACCAGCATTTTAAAATAATAATTATGAGAATTGCATATAAATTCTGTTTAAATCAACAAAAAATGAATTGTTAAATGATAATGCAATGCATTTAATTTACTTTATAATGAAATAGCTGTTGTTGACAATGTTATTAATTGTCATTTTATAAATGAGAAAAACTTTTAACTAATAACTTTTTACTTTTAATGTAATAAAGCTAATAACCATTAAAATAGTCGTCTTGATTGACTTAATAACAATTTCAAACTAAAATTTACAGAAAATAAAAGTTCTCGAGTTCTAGTTACGTCACTAATGTACCACTATCACAATGTTTCATTAAATTAGTTTTAAATATAAAAGTGGTAGTAAATTTCAGATTACCCTTTAAATTTAATACGCCACATTTATTTTTAAACACAAATAAGCATTAATTTACTGTTTAATGAATGGCATGTTTATGCAATGTTATGGACTATAACTTTAGTTTGAATCACAGAGCAAGATTTATAGTGATGGAAACAATTGATAGCCATCTTTCCTGATAGTGGCATCCGCCGTTACGAGAAGAAAACAATCTCAAGGTCTTGATTACTATAATCATCTCAGTTCTTCTTCTTCAATATAACAGATAAAAACCATGTCCATAAATCAACGACACAAAAACCACACACAAAAATCCTGAATAAAGTTATTCATCTGCCAACGCCCTCACTCTATCTGTGTGCATTTTTTTTTTTTTTGTTTTTTCTCTGGCTGAATAAATCGTTTGGGAAAAAACAATTGGATGAGAAATAATATGCATAATAGTGATTGAAGATGAGTTATGACGCTATGTTGCTAATGAAATTAACGACCAACAAAACAACAGTTATGTGCAAAAAAGTATAAATACTGTATATTAGTTTTTCGAATTTTAAATTTAGAAAATGTTAATTACTATAGTATTTCAGGTTCGCGTGAAATTTTTCTTTAAATTAATCTCAATTACAATTATGTCCTGTTTCTTCATGAAGAAGAAAAAAGTTCCTATAAAGATATGAGAATACATCTTTTTAGTTCCACTATAACTTAGAAACAAAAATAACAAAAACCAAATAGTTTTTCGCTGAGTAAACACGAAATGATACGGAATTGGAGTTTAAACTATAATATCTTCAAAGGAAAATGTAAAACAGCAATAAAATTAGATCAACATTTGAGTTGTTGGCAGAGCAATCCTGGCTGGTTTCATTTTTTTTACACTGTACAGTGGATATTATATCTCAGACTGGTGTGTGATATGGTAATTACGATTCAATCATGCGTGTGGTTGACATATTATTAAATACAAACGCTGCAATATTATCCTTAGAATGACGTCATTTGGCCCCAGAATATTATTAAAGCCAGAAAGGCCTGATTTATGGCGTCGACAATACACATATTGAGCAAAGGAGTCATATAAATGTCATGGACAACATAAGGGGCTCCCTGCGCGAAAGTAAACACTTGCACCAAAACTTTTTACACATCTCTCAGAATAGTTTATGTGCATCATATGAGTACGTTTGTATGGTTAAAACGGTTCTAACTTTACCAAACAAAACAACTCCGACTCCAGCCATAACACTTTATAATACTTTGTAGGCGCCGCAAAAACCGCGCGCTTACGTGCTGCGCCAGCGTTATAAAACTATAAGTTACAGCACCATTACTACACTGCTTGCCAAAGTTCATGGCAAATACAAGAACAACACAATAGAACTCACAATTTGCGCCTGCAACTATTATACAGTATGTTCTAAACTGAAAGGGACCACTAAATGAAGTGGTTTTTTGTCTAGGAACTTAGGGGTAAAATTGCTTGCTTCAGGCGCTACAATGAATTGTTAGTTATTGGTGCTATTAAGTCACTGAAAGCATAAAATGGTGCAAGTCGAGTTTTGTTTCAAATGAGAATTTTCACAGTGAAAGCAAATGGACTTGCACAATTTCAGATTTTATCAACGAGCATCACATACCGTCAATATTCAGAGCGATGAATTGGGAGGAGTTCCAGTTCGTTCTCCTGACTTAATTGATCCCGGTTGAGTTTTTATGAAGAAATATATATACCAAGTGATTATTTAAATGGGAACCCTATTCTTACAGTGCCTATAAAAAACGAAACTACATTTTATCAATTCAGATAACGATTTTTTTCGTTTATTTCTATAAGGAGTAAAAAGTTCCATTGACGAACGGAAATTAAATTTTATCAGTTTCAATGGAATTTGTCCTGTTTCTTTCTTGCTATGGAAAATAATGCTCCAATTTAGAAAATAACCCGGTATGCATATAGTATAATCTTAAGATACCAATAAACGTTCAAAGTCTATATACGAGATTTTAAACGCGTTCCTGAAACAAATTTCAACTGTCACTGTGCGAATTTTCAAATAACCTTTGGGAATTTCACAATAATTCAATCTGTTTAGCACTGAAAATTCTTATATCCGCTCATCAATCATCGTCTTTAGTATCTTGGCTGCTTTATATTCCATAGAACGGTCATATTTCTAGCACCGGTAATTATAGAAACATGAGTCATGAAGATCGAAGAATTTGGAATTGAGTAGTTTTAAAATAAAATTGTATCATAAAACAAAGTCGACATTTTTAAAGTTGCCAATTTCGTGAAATTTTACCTTAATTATACTGTACTTTAAAATTGTAAATGTTTACTTATAAATTGTTCAATGATTTTCATAGATGTGTAACTTATGTAAGCACCAATATAAAACGTCCTGAACTTCAGGTTTCACACACTTGTGACAGTGTAACAAGTTGTTGTAGTTTAATAACTTAACGTAAATACTTTTAATAACTTATCTAGTCAACTTAAAACTGCAAATTTAAAATCATTCGATCACGCCATATCAATTACCAATTGGAAACTTCTACATTACCGGTATTTGCCAGTTAGAATTTCAAAATTTTGTACCAACATAATTATAATTGCTTATTACAGACGCATTATTCGCACACTATAACAAACACAAATAAAAACCCACACGCAGAACTGTTTTATTAGCCATAACTTTGACTATACAAATATAAAACTGAATTTCCAGTTGGCACAAAATGGCTAGGGAAAAAAAGCTTACCGTTTATAATGTGCCATGAATCCCTACAATAGTCATCAGTCACGCAAATAGTCTCACATTGTAAATAATTTACCATTTAAAATCACGTCCAAGTTGCATTCAGTACTGAAAGAGATACGTTAATCATTACTCTAACGAATTATTTGTTAGATACGAATTACTGTAGTTGTATAATAATTACTTACTATTAAGTTAACAAGCACAGATTACAGAATGGGGTAGCTAAAAAGTTATATTTTTTCATGTTGTTCCAAAAAGTGACACCAAATTTTATCTTATTTTCCTAGAAACGGTGACGTTAAACGAATAATGTTTCATTTCATTGATAACATTCACAAACATTAAATTCTCTTTAATAAATCAAATTAAATTAACACAGTAACATTAAAACTGAGTAATAGATAGATGGAAAGGACCTCCGGATACAGTAATAAAAGGGCACCAGTAATTTAAAAAAAAACGATGCTTCGCCCCTCATAATTCACTTTTCAAAAATTGGTCCAAATGTGCCTGGTCCCAAAAAATAGCAGTATCGATAATGACTATTTATATAAATTAGTTATTAGTTACTATAATAACTCAATTAAATTTCTTTTCAGCTGTGTCATGCATTTGTTTTTCTCTATGATTTACAACAATATTAATAGAATTTGTGCTTATTTTTTATGTTATTTAAGGTTATGGCAATATCGCACCAAAGACAGACAGTGGGAAAGTCGTTACTATTGTATACGCGCTGTTTGGAGTACCTTTAATGTTACTATGCCTGACTAATATTGGAGATATTTTCGCCAACGCCTTCAAGTTCGCTTACTCAAGGGTCTGCTGCGTTCTATGTCGAGATAAACGAAAATATGTTCGTGGAACTAGCATGCGCGCTGTTCACTGCGATGGTGCTGTCAAGTACATCGCTCACACTCAACCGCAAACAGCCAAACTGGACTCAACATCTTCATCCTCTCCACCGGTGTCGAAAAGACTCTTAACAGCCGTTGACATCATAAACGAGACTAAAAAGAGTGCCGCTGACGATGCGCCAGACCTTAATAACCCAACTCCAGCCAAACATTCGCCAACAACTTCAAACACCACCAATAACAAAACTCTTCTCGAGTTAAACACGCAAGAACATCTGCTGGAAAATGATGTGGTTAACATTGAACGTGTGCCAAATATAATGACAACTGAGGACACCAGAGTACCAATATATCTGGTTCTAGGTTTTGTTACTTGCTACATTTGTCTAGGAGCTATGATTTTCTCCTTGTGGGAGAATTGGACTTTTATGAATGGAGCCTACTTTTGCTTTATAACTCTCAGCACTATTGGGTTTGGCGATTTAGTTCCAGGCTCCAATCTGCTTCACGACAAATCAGAAACAGGTCAGGCTAAACTAATTCTTTGCTGTTTTTATCTAATTCTTGGTTTAGCCATTATTGCTATGTCGTTCAACTTGGTGCAAGAGGAAGTGACAGCAAAGTGCAAACAAATAGGAAGAAATCTCGGAATTTTAGACGACGATGAAGACAATGACGACTGAATTTCAACAATTTATACCTGTCAAACTTACAAAACAAAAACTATTAGGAATAGGAGGCTCTTCATTGACGAATTACTGCGTAAAAAAAATATTCTTCATCCAAAATAATCAAGTGATTCGCTATATTAATATAAAAACCGAGAATTATTAATTTGTTAATGAAAAATATATTTTATTTGCAACTAAAAATGTTACACAAATATACATTCCTCATGTATTTGCAAAACCGACTCGAAAGCGAAGAAGGGGTTGACGATATGATACATATAACTTACACTGCGGTTTTACTGCCACATCCAACTCACTCTTTCTCTGTGCAGTAAAATTAAAAAATAACCGACACAGCCTTACGAATTTCAAAATCCTGATATTATAAACTCGAGGTTTTACAATCTTTGTAAACGTCCAACATTTCACTCAAACGTTTTGTAGTTTAGATATTGTTCGACTATCCTCGGCAAAATCCAGGTATTAATTTCTTCAGATATAGTTGCTTTTCTTACAGCCACTCGACTCAAATGTTGAAGACTAGGAATTTCTTTAGGAACAGCAAAGCACATTACGCTTCCATTTCTGGTGCTGTATATAATAAACAAACGTTAGTTAAATTTAAACTTTTTTATTTGGATTTTCTTGTTCTTACCCCACAGCTAATGTATGACCTGAAGAAGAAAATGCACAGCAAAGAGCATTGTCGACAACAGCAACTTCAACTGGATCTACGTCACCCAACAAGTTCCATACACGTACGTAACTAAAGTTAAATTACATAAAAAGTTGAAAAAAAAAAAAAAAAAAGATTTCCCAAAGTTTTGAGCTCCTGAAAATACATTATGGTAAACACTAACCCGTCATCAGCGACTGAAGCAATATGGCAGGTGTCTCGTGAAAACGCCACTCCTCGTACCCAAGAACCGTTCGCTCCACTGGCATATATCGGACGAGGAGGCGGATGCACATGGCAAAGTTCTTTAAGAACTATTCCCTTTACATGATCCCAAATAAGAACTTTAGTATCCCAAGAGGCAGTGGCTAATAAAGCCCCATCTGGCGAAAAATCACAGGCAACAACATCGTGTTGATGCTTCTCCAATTGGCGATATAAACTGTAATCGTCCATTTTCCATACTAATACCTATATCATGTACATTGAGATTATAAATTTTTTACTTTTAACTATATGAATAATCATTAAAATACTAACTTTTTTACCGCTTCCGACACTGGCGACATATTTGGCATCTGGAGACCATTTACAAGCAAACACCCATTTCATATGTCCTTTTAAAGTTTTCACCATATTTCCACTGTTTCTCAGTTCCCACACCTTCAAAGTCATATCCCTGGAAGCTGAAATAAGCTTCAAACTGTGATCTGGAGCAAACGATAGATCTCTGACGACATCTTTATGATCAACCAACTCCATTAATAATTTTCCTATAATAAATTTAAAAACACAAAATAATAATTAAGCAAGTAGGGAAGACAAACGAACGAACTAACCGTTAAACACATCCCAAATTCGGATTCTGGAAGTGGCAAGACCTGTGGCCAAAATTAGATCTCCAGCTGCTTGTACCCCTGTCCATTGTGGCGGTGAATGTGGTTCCTTGCAATGATGTGTACATCTAAGATCGGCAAAGGCTACAGCCCATACTAAATATCCACAGTCGATGGTTGTTTCATTGGTTTCGTTGTTTGATTGATGATTATCTTTACAATTTTTAGCACTGGCAAAAGATATTCAAAACAAACATTAAACATGTTTTAATGGTTTTGCGTGACTTTCAAATACAGTTGGTTCCGGGTATAACAATTTCTCTCATAGTAATCGCTGATAACATTCTGTCATTAAAGTTTCGGAAAATCGGCATTTTTAGCTGTTTTTCTTAAAAACTTAACTTTTCGTTATGTCGTTATATCCGGATTCCACTGCAATATCTTTTTTTTTTAAATTTACAGAATGATGGGACAGATAACTATTAATAGCTCAAGTACCAATTACTCTTATTACAGTGATTAAGTTTAGTACCGTATACGATTAAATCGATCAGGCGTGAGGAAATTTATTATCAAGATACTTGAACTGACACAGAGAAGATCCACTTACGGACAACATTTGGTTGAATTCCATGGGACAAGCACTACCATTCGGTTCCCGCAGGACCAAGCAAAATAAGAATCATCAGGTGCAAACGCGCAGGACCACGTTTCGCAACCGGACTTGTCGCTCCAACTCGACTCCAAATTAAGCTTAGCAACTTGGGTAGCTCGGGCTAAGAAAAAAGTAAGATACAAAATAAATTATAAACGACGTTATTTCGCCTTGTTGACAATAGATAAAACGCAAGGTCATGAAATGAAAAAAGACTACATTAAAAAAGCTGGGAATACGTGCAGTTTGATGAGATGTGTGTCTCGGCCAAGGACAGTCGTAAAATTCTAAATGACGTTTATAAGTCATAAAACGCCGGTAAATAAGATTATTACTCTCTCGTGTTTTACAGTATAGAATTATTAATTTTATTACTGTCCAAAGTAATTAATGGGCAATAAAAATTATTACTCTTTCTAACTTACAATATAGTGTGTATCATATGTTTTAATTTATCCCTGAACTTTAGAAGCGTAATAAAATTTAATAAAAATGAATTGAATGAAATTTCCGATAATTTCGTCAGCTGTTAATTCGAGATCATACAACAATTCACACACTATTATAACCTAAATTACGATTTTAAAATGATGAAAGTGGTGTAAATGACATAAATCGCAATATGCTGATAACATTTTTAATATTGAGGAACGTAATGCGATGCAACATGTCAATGAATCATCAAATGTACATAGCTCCTCCCTTTGAGTACCAAGCACTCTTAACTGTTTACATTTTCAAAACATTGTACAGCATTGTACGCCGTTAATGGTATCTTAAACTTAATAATATGAAATCAGAGATAAAAAAAAACCCACATGACAAACAGCTCATTTAGACTCTCTAACGAGTGCAGTAAATACGCGCTTTTAACCTACAAATGACTTTTTAAAAGTTGATTTGACTTAACAGTATCAGAGTTAAGGATCAAAGAAAATAAGATTTAATTTACTAACAGGTTGACAACTTCAATTTTCTACAGTAGAAATAACCTTCATGGACAACTTTAGCTGAGGCTATGTCAAGGTGCTATAGTCTGTGTGGTACAAAAGCCATTTTCGTCCATTCGATGCGAAGAACTGGAACACTTTACTGGAGATAGGTTATCTAGTCTCATTTCACGTCCATTTAAATAAATTCTAGAATATTTTAAGCCAATTCCTGGCCATTTTAAAGCGATTTATATTTTAACTCTTAACCATTTATATATTAATTTTAAAGTTAATATTCCAATACCAAGTAAAATTAAAATTTAAAACCTAACTGGATTTGCCATTTCTAACTCTTTATGATCACCTTGCATCCTCACCATCCACATTCAAGTTGGGGCCATGTCAAGGTACAAAAACCACCGAAATGTCAATTATATGGTACTACACTTTCTGTAAATCGGTTATAACGTCCACTACATTTGGGTTGGTGTTATGGCATCTTTAAATCACTTTTTTTTAAAAAGATTTTAAAGTCATTTATACATTTAGAAGTCAAGTAGTGATCTCAATAGTGAGCAATAATTTAGAAATCACAATATTTGTCAATTGTCACAAGTTTGATGATTTCTATCAATAGTAAAATATAATAGAAAACTTTTACTATATTAAACCAACAGGTCTAAACCAACAAGACTAAAATTTCCACTAACTTTCAATGTTTCGGATCAATAATACCATTTTGGGGTTTTCTATGTCGTTATAACTGTACCATTTCTAGCTCTCTTTGAATCTTGATCAACCCTGTATTTTACTGTTTATAAATAAAACTCTTAAATAATGACGGAAACGCCGACATTTGTTAAGTGACAAAAATATTTTTGAAGGTCAAAAAATAAGATGACTGGAAACATAGACCGTTACACAAGCCCAAAAAAAGTGTTAATTAATGGATTTTTTTTAAAGTTTAGTAGGCTATAAACCTTGAAGAAAAAAAAAATGGTAACACTACCGTTTGACTTATTTTTAAAAGTCTTTTAGTCTTGAATGCCAAAAAAATAAATAATAATAAAAAAAAACAGGGATGTTTATTTCAAGCAGTTTAGTACCTCGCCCTTGACTAAACCAGTCTATAAATATTGACGTTTATTAATCTAAAAAAAATCCCTTATTTTTTCAACAATTTTCGAGATTAGATTTTAAGTTTTTATAATTTACCAAAATAATAACTCATCATCTCAAATCACACCAGTCCCATCTGTACCTGGCTTTCTCTACAAATAACATTAATATATTAATAAACTCAATTGCCCTTGACTTCTCAACCAATCAACACGTGTTGCTATTTCTAACAAATTTGGCCCACTCAAAAACACAAAATGCCACCCAATCTAGAAAACAGATACAGTAGAAATAAAATCTGGCTTTGAAAACTTTTATGACTATTTAACCATTCAGGATGGGAGTTTCAATCAACACCCAGATAAATATAATAAATAAAATAAAACAAAACAACTGTTTCGCCGGCCGAGCCTCCGCAATACATTGTAGTAATAGAGAAACATTTTGGCACCAACTTGGCGACTTGCTAATTAAGTGCATCATAAACTAATTTTAATTTTAACCCTGGAAAGACTTTACCAAACTCAATTATTAGGATTAATTCCTTTCATGACTTTTAGTTACACAAATAGTGATACTAAAATTTGTGTCCTAACAAACAGTGATATTACAATATTTTCTCATCAATTCCACATTACGTTTCTCAATGTCATACGGTAACTTCCCCACAAGATGAATTAAAGCCAGCCATGCACTATTTATGCAAGAGTTTTATCACTACATACTCACGAACAGTTTGTTTTGATAAATTTAAAAATAGATCACATAGAGCAAGTCATGGTTATAGGGTACTGTGAGCTTTTCGTGCATTATCAAAGGTATCAAAAAGAAAATATTGCATCTAAAACAACAAATAGTCTAGCGTTAACATTACAAAGAATTTCAATCTCCACCCATCCCATTCGGTGTATTTATTTGCACCGGAAAGAGTGCGCCAGTCCCCCAAGCCGTCATACGCTCACACCTCTCTCAACACCAGTCAATGCGTAATAAGTATTAACACACATGCCATATATTTTAAGTTCCACTACATCAGCTCGAACTTTTTCATCAGCATTTTGCTTTTATATCGTCTCATGTGATTTTGTTTTTTTATGTTTTTTCCCCTTTTTGAGTGAGTGACAGCATACCGTTAACTATATCAGACTTAGAGAGCCATAAGAGGCCTATGCACGGTTTAAAAGAAGAAAT
Source organism: Helicorthomorpha holstii (assembly GCA_013389785.1). Taxonomy (NCBI): domain Eukaryota; kingdom Metazoa; phylum Arthropoda; class Diplopoda; order Polydesmida; family Paradoxosomatidae; genus Helicorthomorpha; species Helicorthomorpha holstii. The sequence continues at coordinate 8,658,306 of JAAFCF010002710.1, read as the reverse complement.
ATCCCCTTATGAGGCGTCAAAAGCGAGTCTATTTTTATGAGACCCAGCAGGCATCACGTACACACTCCCACATACAAATTCCTTCACGTCTCCAACTCAAAATCAAGTTCACAAGGTCAAGAGAAATCTCGAGAAAGTGTCCAAAATGACATTTGATCACGTAATCTTATCTACTCTTTATAATTGTATTACAAAACAAGATTTTAAAATACAGTATTCAATATTTTAATGATCTTCATGACAACCAAAGTGTATTTTTGCATAATTCAAATTTTATAATGTTTTGGTAATTTAGTCACGTACTTTGATTACTATGATAATCACTTTTTTTAAATAAATTTAAATTTATCAAACAAGAATTTCTTTAATTTTTTTTCAGATATTTCGATGTTGTTCAGTATATTTTACGGTATGAAATATACAGTAAAAATTAGACAAATGCTTTAATTACTAGTTTAATCACGACGAATTAAAAACAATCATTAAAAAATGCTTTTAAATACTATTAAAGTAAATTACAATTGGGGGAATTATCCAAATTAAGAATTTATGAAGTATTTTTGAAAAGGTTTTAACGTTGACCTCTTGAAGTTTTGATGACTAGAAAACAGGAAAAGTCCCCATTCACATTCCCAATATCACCAAGTAGTGCAATTTGTTTAATCTTTGACCAGCAATAAATTTTGTGATAAAAATTCAAGCTAATTTTGTCTCACGGCATAACTGCTCCATTCCAGTGAGTATTTAAGCTTTCAAAATAAAAATTTGGTGTATTTTCTAAATAAAAGTAATGATTTACTTAAAATATTGCATCACTGTTAGCAGTATTTAAAAACCGACAAAAACCAATACACGGGACTTGTATCAGTATATACCGGTAACTGGTTTTTAAAAAGGGCAAAATATGCCACATGAAGAAGGGCACACATATTTTAGTCATCCTAATTTTACCCATGCAAATGACGTATGTACACGGTTTTTTTTACTATATCATAAGAAATTAAACGGTACCGGTAATGTTTACATTAAACATTCATGCGGGAAACATGAATTTCATAGGTTTCTCATTCAAGATATAACACATATACTTGAATATACAGTAACAATGAACAGTATACATTACTAAGGGTTATTCATGAATCAAGCATGGAAAATTGTATTGCTTCACATTTCTAAACACAAGAAGTAAAGATTTTAAAGTAAAATTAATGTAAAAATGTAAGCTTACCAATTTGAAATTCGGATTTGTTTTTAAAACAAGCCATTCGCAATTAAGAGAAAGATTAATTCCGAAACTTTATTTTGATGTATTTTGGGAACTACACACACAAGAGTACACAATACCGGCTCTTTTATATGGATAATGTTGTAAAAGTTATAACGTTAACTTATATTATAATGTTAAGAAAGCACGTGTTAACAAAAACAGTCCAATAATAATAACCAACTGTTTACTTTTGCTTACACTTTCCAAATGCCAACTGCGTTTTGTTGCTTCAGATTTTTGATTTTTTGTGGGGAACAACGTCATATGTGCGAGATATGCGCAGTTCTCCAAAACGCAGTGGAATAGTCCATTTACAAATTTTTTAGTTTCTACACTTCAACATAGCAGCTGTAGCCCAGCAAATGGCAGAGAACATGCTGTTTCCTGTTATTTTATTACACCACCTTGCTAAATTATTAATAATGCTATCTTTTATAATACAGTTCATCTATTATCTTTCTCTCACGTAGTTTCTTAGAAAACCCTACAAATGTACGCATAAATGTTATAAGATCTGTGAATATGGCAAATCATTTCCAGTTACTCAATGCATTTTCCTTGATGCTTTTTCCCTGTCTGACGTCAGAAAAACAACAAGGATTCCCCCAGATCACAAAAGAGGAAAATTAATATCCTTACAACTTGATTTTCCTCAAAATTAATTACCGGTATTTCATCGATGAAATATATTGGTTGAAGCAAGGTAAAAAATTCCAGCTAAAAATGTCTGGTTACCCCAGGTTTAATGACTTGGATACTATCGATGGCTATACAGTAGATGGCAGAATAATAATAACAAAATAAACGGTTTATAAGAATCATAAGCCCCATTACTAACTTACGGAAAACTACTATAACTCTCACCAGCTGGCATCCAAAACTAAAGTAACTACAGTAGTGTATTTGTAACAATTCAGTTTTAATGATTTTTCACATTTTCTATCGTAAATATGCAGATGAGATCATGACACAGTTATTGTTTAATAACGATTTTTGTGTAATAAAAGCGAATTTAACGCTAAATTTATGGAGGAGTTATTGTTATTTTTAAGAGCTAAGAAGAGAACGCCACTCCTTCATCAATAACAAATATGGCAGTGCTGTTAGACGACAACAACCGACATTTTCAGAACATTATACTAGTATGAAGGATAAACAATATTATAAATACACTTACTGTAGCCTTCGGGGATGTCCGAGACGTAATCCTGATTTAATTCGTCTTTTACTTGTATATTGAAAATCATTTTAAAACAATATTTACACTAAAAATACATGGCTACCCCACAACGTAAAGTAAAACTTAAAATAATTGTTGTCTAAACGTCACTGACGCTGAATTTGCGTGACGTTACGCAATAAATTGTGCTGTTCCAAGTCCCAGCAAAATTCCATTTCCCATACTAATAACTCAATCAAATTCCCATGTGCCATACTCATGGGACAAAAACCCTCTCAACTGGGCAGACTATGAAAGTGACTAAATATTTCTCGTAAGCTGACTTTAATTAATCTTTTCCTTACATGGAACATAATTATGGATCAACTTAGGAAAAATAATGTTGCATTTTGTTTAGCACAATTCTTTAATAAAAGCTTTAAAAAATCGTTCATAATAACTTAATCAATTAAATTCATGGAGTTTTCGTTGAGGTACGGTACACTTTTTTTTAAGTTGACTTACTCTTTTTAAGTAATAAAATAATATACTGTAGTATAAGGTAAATAAAAATATTATAAACATTAGCTTCAAGACAAAATAGTGAAATTTAGAAATTATTTATTTTATTAAGATAGTGGCCAAATGATTGTTGGTTTATCAAGATACAGTACTGCATTTAATATGCTTTATACAATTATAAAACAAAATACTGTAATTACGTGAGATATATTTGTATTTTACGGTATATCATAATGAATAAATAATCAATCGATCAATAGGGAAAACTCCCCATGATAATCCTAAAACGTTTACAGTTACAAATTGAAAGAAAAAAAATAATTGCCCAACACAATTGGATCGAGTTTCTAGGGCATCGATGCCTCTTTTTACTTGATTTTCGTTCTAAGGTGACTCTTTATTTTAAGTTGCCATAATGTTAACTTAAACTTTGAAAAAGTCCATTTTCAAATTGCCCCCTTGTGGGGCGGACGCCTCATGCTGAGAAACACGGGATAAGATAGTAAACCCATGATCACGAGTACATAGCACACGAAATACTGTACCGACGCTCGTGTGCATGTACAAGTCGCGTGAGGTCGCTCCAAGTTCCCCATCATCGTAAATGGAAGAATTGTTTATGTGAGAGCGTGAGGTGTGAAAAATGGATGCAAAGTTAATTGAATTGGTGAAATCTCACGACGTGTTATATAACGTGAAAGCAGAAAATTACAGGGATCACGGGAAGAGGCATGAAGCTTGGGTTGTAATTGCTGGAGAATTGGATACAACAGGTAAATTACTTTGATCAACTAAAACGTAATGTACTATCCTGTAAGCTTATAACTTTACTCTTTTTTATCTGTCGTTTAGTTGACTTGGCAAAAAGCACTTGGGACAGATTAAGACGTTGCTTTTGCAATGCCATTAACCGTCGTCGTCTTAAGCAAAAACACCCTTGGAAATACGAAAATGAAATGTCATTTTTGTTGCCATTTTACGAAAATAGGAAGCAAAACAGTAATCATGCAGTTTCCAACATAGACCTCGATAACGACATCGAGATCTCGTTTGTTGAAAATATTCAAGTAAGTTGCTATTAAATACAGTAAGTAGATTTTGACAACAGAAAATTAATAAAGTTCTATGCGGATAATAAATGTTAATATAAAGGAAGCTGATAATGACATTCAAATAAGTCCAGTAATTCAAATATGCGAACAGTCAAATGAAAGTTTGGTGTCTGAAATTGACCAAGGAGTGGCTGAAACCGACTCAGCTGAACTGGACAATAACATAAAAAAGACACAAAGTCTTAAAATGACGTCGTGGAAAGAAACATCAGTACCCATAAAAAGAAGATTTGATGGCAGAAAATGTACAGGAACATGTGACATGGATGAACTGGACATGTTTTTCCTGTGTATGGCAAAAACAGCTAAACGGCTGCCACCAACTATCCAAGCAAAACTCAAATTACAAATTAGTAATGCTGTTTTACAAGAACAATTAAAGTTTTGTAAACGTAGCTTTTCAAATTTAACGCAATAATGTTTCTCATTTTCATCACTTCTGTCTATAAAAGGCTTCATATAATAAAGAAACAAAGACCATTGAGTTCATGGGTAAAGTTGTTAGTTTGTAATGATCATGATAATATATTTGATGCAAAACTGAATTTGTTAACGAAAAGTCCATAAATGATGCGTTCATTTATATAGCAAGCTTCTAAAATCGTCATTACTTAAAGGTTTACTAGCGTCTTCCTTGGAACCAGTTCCGTTGTTAAGACTATGAGGTTGGTTACTCTCCTTGGAGTCTGACTGGACTCGATTTACAGCCCTAGGAACAAATGACAATTTGGTTCTCGCATTTCCACGCCTATAAAAAAATCGTTAAAACTCTAGTTGTTTTACTTTATAACAATAATTATTCTTACTGTCCTGAAGTTCTGTCTCCACCCCCGAGTGACAGAACATCTGATTTTGAACCGGCTTTTACTCGGTCTTTCCGTTCTGGTGGATTGCTTATGGCAACCGAAATTGGATTGGACTCGATTAGTAATCCATCTGCTTTGAGTAAAGCGGCAGATGCATCCGCCTAAAAAACAAAATCCAATTAGATATATTACCACATATTAACAACAATAGAATCTGATTACAAAAGCATTAAAGAGACTTCAATATTATGATATTCAAAAATTGAAAGATACTTTTTTTTTCGTGGCAAGAAAGAAATTGGACAAAACGCCATTAGAACTGATAATTAAATTTGTTTTTTTTATGGTAAATAAAAAACCAACGGGAAAAATTTAGTCTCTGTGTTGATTAGAACTGTAAACTACAGTATTCCAAATGATTAAATTATCCTTTACAGTATAACTAACGTCACCTCATTATTATATTCCACATAAGCAAGTCCTTTGGAGTACCCACTTCTGAAAGTCACCAGCCTGGCTTCTTTCAAGCTTCCATATATTTGAAATAGTTCAACTAACTGTTCTTGTTTCATAGTGGATGGCAACCCACGAACAAATAGCTTCCTTTTTTCCAAACCAGTTGAATACTAGTTTTAAATCATTCATAAAAGTTTGAATGGCAACAAATTTATTAATATTACAATTTATAACGTAAAAATGTCCATAACTTACTTTAAACTGTTTGGAAACGATGTCATTCTTTTTGTCTCTACATTTGGAAACAAAAACAGGTCTTCCATTAACTGTCTCTCTGTCTTTCTTGAGAGCATTTAATGCTAATTCCTAAATAATTACAAATTAATCAGTTGAAAAAATACAAAAATTACCCGATTTGTTAACATACTGGTGTTGGAAATTCTACGTAACCGAAACCCTTTGAACGTCCTTTAAAGTCTTTGACTAATCTTAGTTCAACAACTTCTCCAACCTATTTTTTTTAATTACACAAGTTTTATGTATAATCATCATGAATGAAAAATCTAACTTACGTCAGAGAAAAATTCTCTTAATTGATCTTCATTTTCATCAAATGATAAATTGCTTATAAACACAGTTCTGTCATCTTTTGAGTGATCGTGAACAACTTTTTTGGGTGCAGAATCAACACCTATAAATTCAACATCATTTATTTAATATGTATTATAATCGATAAAAAAAATCTTACGTTTTTCTTCAACTTTAGAAATTGTGGAAGGTTTTGTCTTTATTTTATCTTCAACTGTCTGACGCTTCGCAACTTTAGCTTGAGGAACTGCAAATCCATCAGAATCTTTTGACGCATAATCTTGACTTTCCTCCATCTAGAAACAATACATAACATGAAGAATAGAGTTTTCTAAGAAACAAATAAGCTTTACTTTACTTTTCTTTTCGTGGCTTTCTTTCCTAAATTTTGTTCTGATAATTTTGGATTTTTCTTCTTAACAAAAGCAGTGGAATCCTTTTTCTTATGTGAATTTTCTTCAGCCTTTTCGATATAACAAAATCCAAAACCAAGCATTATTTACAAATTGGTTCAGTAAATTTGTCTAAGAAAAAGTTAAAAACATACCTTTTGTCTTTGTTCTGTTATCGCTTTAATACGAATATTGACTTTTGAAATTGCTGCTTCAAATTGCTCTAAATCACCTGTTAAGTGATACTAATTATGTTAACGCTATTTTTTAAAAAAAATAATTCAGTTGTAAAAGCCAATAAACACACCTTCGTCTCGTTCAAAATTTATCCATGCTTCACCAATTGTTTCTGGCCAGTCTGAAGCTGCTTGCAAAGCTCTTGCAAAAGTCTTTCTTGCATGTTTAACATCGCCAAACATCCTAAAAGTTTATAAAAGAATTATAAAAGTGTTCACATTGAGTGATTTTCTAAATTGTAACTGATTAAATTCCGTGTCGTTTATTTGTTGGCACTTTTCCTTACATTAAAGAAAAAAAAACAGGACAAATCGCCATTGTAATGAATGTGATATCGTCTCGTTTTTTTATTAACACAGTATAAACTCTCCCGTTATAAAAGTAATGCCATATACTTGCCTCTCTAAACGAATAAATTCTAGCCACATATTCGTGTATTTAGCTTGACCTTGCTGCATTATTTCATTCCAAATCTCTCGAGCTTTTTCCATATTTTTGCAATGTCTTGCCTCAACTCGAGCCCAAAACTGTAATATTTCCAACTGTGGATCACCATCGTATCCAAAACCTAGCCAAATAATTAAATAATATCATTCAAAACGTATTTCAAAAATTTTATAATAAGGTAAACTTACTTTCAGAAAGATATGAACTAGCTCGTTCAAAAGTTGACCGAAGTAGTTCCAATTCTTTTAGATGCTCTAATTTATGTTTCACAATATTTTTTTTAAAAAAAGAACTATAAGACTGTTATTAGTAATAATTAATACCCATGTCCCAATTGATTTGTCGTCTTAAATACTCCAAAAACGTCATCCACAACTGTCTAAGTTCAGGAGCTGTAGTAAAGCCTGAAGAAAACGCCTTTTCAGCCATACTTTTAATCTTCTCGGCTGGATGGTTGTATCTTTCTAAAGTCCTCATGTATCCTTGCCATATTTCTAATGACCAAGGACAATTCCTTAAAGCCCTTTCATATACAGGAATTATGACGCTTTCAATGTTCAATTTGCTATGCTAAAAAAAATAAATAGCTTATAAATTTACAATAAACGTAATAAACAGCCATAGGAAAATATTTACCAAATATTCTGTATATTTTCTCCATAAATCGGGAGACAAACAATTTTCAACTATGGCTCTCTCAAATAAACACTGAATTCTTGAAGGTTCTCCTTCACTTATTTCAAAATCAATGTAAGCCAAGTATGAGGATAATTTGGACGACTCTTCACTCATCTATGGAACAATTAAACAATTCATATTAATATTAACTACATCGTCTACTTCACAGACAAAAAAAAAAACACATAACTTTTAATCATAAATATAGAAAAAATAGACTAAATAACGTCGGTTTCAAAACAATTTTTTTCTCTAATCTTACATTTAATTTTGTACTTACTAAAGTTTCTTCGTAAGGTAAAATTTTCTCCAATTTTGATAGAGCTTTTGTATATCCTAAATTAATATTAGAGCTAACTTCTCCAACAAACTCTTGAAGTTCTTTGTATGTCGTTTCCATTCCTATTAATTAAAACCAAACTAATGTTATTAAATTCATTATAAAAATACTAAATTCTCAATTTCTTACCTAATAACGGAACACTTAACTGTCTTCTATAAAGATTGATAATTTTATCTTTTTGCTTTGCAAATTGTGCATTCTGATCTTCATCATCTTCTGACGTTGGCTGCAAATAAATAAAAACTTGATATAAAACAAAATGATAATAATAACTGGCTGCGAATAAAGTTTTGTACTTTTAGTGTTTCTAAAATTATGGATTCAAATTCTCTAAATGCTTCCCATATTAGACAGCCTTTGGTTACGTGGATTCCTACAGCTGTGATTCCTCTTTCAAAAACTTCTCTACACTTTTCCAGCCCTTTATCCATGTCTCCTTGAACACCGATTGCAAACTGCGCATATTCCACCCACAAATTTACAGCTGCAATATAATAACTTAAATTAATAAATATCAAAAACAAAATCAGTAGTCTTGAAACTCTTTTTGATTGACATACACAGATAATCTTTAACAGCTCTTTCAAACAAATCACAAATCTTTAGCTTTTCTTCTTGACTAATGCATAAACTCATCTCGTCTCTAATCCAATCTAGCCAAAGCTCTGCAAATAATACAGTAAATTATGTTGCAAATAAATATCCTATTATAATAGTAAAATGTATTAAATTTTCAGATTTCAATGGCTGAACCTTCAGTTAATGGGAATAATTCGCTCATTTTTTCCCGAGCACTGCGTAACTTGTCCAAATCGCCTTTGCTTTTGGTAGCACTAATAAGTTGAATGTGACTATCGTAAAAGTATGGGTTTGACAGAACCTGTAACAACATTCAGTTTTAATTTACATAATTAACTTAATCGTTAACAAAGTGCTATATTATTATTTTATAAAATAGGGTTATTGTTAGTTCTGGTATGATATGACATGATCGCAACTTTCATGATTCGAATGTTCTAAACTAAAGACTACGGTATCGAATAATACCTGCTCTGTCAATTTGTTTATTAAATCATCGCTTTTTTCTTCTTCTTCATCGTCACTACTTTCTTCAGAATTGCTGGAGTCTTCTTCCATTTCAATATCATCTTGTATATTTTTCGTTTCGTCTACGTCCATTTTAAGAGAAGTTTTTTTACACAGACATAGATATTGGATTGTAAAACCTGTAAACATGAGAAATCATGAATAGCTAATTGTAACTTATCCTTAGAAAGCTGTTCATTTCACTATGTCTTACACAAATAAATTGTGTAGAAATTGGTCTTCAGTGAATTCATTTCTAAAGATATTGCTCTAATGAATAATCTCAAATAGATTTAACGCTGGGACCAATTGACATACTGTATATTGCAAGCGCTAAATACTGTAATGCCATCAAGCGGTGATTGCAAAAACTATTTTGAACTATAGTCTGTACGTGTGACATGTGCTCAATGTTTATACTGTAGTTACCTGATCTTTTAGTAAAAATTCATTGGAAGATTTTTATGGTAGTTTATATAATAAATTACTTGTGTAATGGCGGAAGAAAGCATAAAAAAATTAAATTTTCGAAAGCCAATGAGAATTGCAGGTACTAAACCTTCAATTAACAACTCGCAGCTTGTGACTTCTACAGGAATCGATTCCCTCAACACTATCATTGGTAAGTTTAATTGATCAAAATTACTTCCGTAGGCCTCAAAAGTCTTCCATATCCTTTAAATTGAATGTTAAATATTATAAATTTATTAATACTGTGCCGTGTTTGTGTTGTAGGAGGCGGTATATTATTAGGCAGTGTCGTGTTGATAGGTATTGATTAATGAATATTACGTTTTTATATGCTTGAAAAAGAAACTATAATTTCTTTTTAGAGGAAGACTCCAGTTCTTTCTGCTGTGAATCTCTGCTGCAACACTATTTTGCTGAAGGGATTGTTGTAGGTCACCAGATATTTTACGCAGCTAAACAAACAAATCCATGGAGTTTGTTAAAGGTTTCTTTATAATTCTTGTTCTTGAAAATTGGAATTAACCTGTTTTTTATGTTAGAAATTGCCCCAACCGGTAGAAAACGAGGAAGCATCTTCATCTATTAGACCAAATGTTGAAGAACCAATGAAGATTGCTTGGCAGTATCAACGACTTCCATCATTCAATTCTTCAGGAGTCTCTACAAAACAAACTCGAGTATTTGATTGCAGTACAACGATGGACTGGAGTGCAGTTGAGAAAACAAAGCCAGTCGTCTTTGAACCAGAAGAAAACAACGAGTTGTCTTGGTAAGTTCGTTGTTGTTAAGCACATCAAAGTGACTATAAAAATGATTTGTATTTTATTTTTTAGTTACGATCAAATTTTGCAAAGAATAACTTTGACGATTAAACAATCAACCAATCGCGTTGTACGGATTGGTCTTTGTTCCTTGTTTTCGCCTAAGTGGTTGAATAGCAACGAGCTATCACAAAACTGTCAGGAATTTTGTCGTTTTCTGTACAAACTTCGGTCAATATTGAGATCTTCTACGTCGGTTTGTTATCTTACGGTTCCAACTCATTTAATTAAGGAATCAAGTTTTATTAAAAGAATTGAACAGTTGTGCGACACTGTCATTAAAATTGAATCGATCGAAGGAAGTGAAAAAGAAACGAATCCTGATTATTATAAAAACTATCAAGGTGAATATTAATGTTTATGATAGCAATTTGTATGATAAAATATTTAAATTATTGGTATTTGTGATTTTAAAGGGTTATTAAACGTCATCAAGCTTCCAACTTTTAACTCCCAAGTGTCTTACTATCCCTCAAGTAAGGAATTTGGAATTAAATTAAGAAGAAGATGGCTGACTTTTGAGGTAACAGTTCTAGTATAATTATCGAGGTGATTTTCTACACTTTTTTACATTAACAATAAAAAACGAGACTAAAGCTTATCAGTTTTCATGACGATTTGTCTCGTATTTTCTTGTCATGGAAAAATGTTATAATTTAGAAAATCACACAAGAAATATGTATTTTTAAATAATGAAAATTATTCTTGCAGATATTGTATTTGCCACCAGCAATCGATGTGGTTAAGGAAAATAATAAAGACACTGGCAATTGCGGCACAAATCGAAATAGCAAACTCGATTTTTAAACTTTTAATTATGTAATATCGCAACATTTGATAATTTTGTCATATTTAAAATAATCACATTACATCAATGAAAGGTTTTCTGTAAATATTATCAACTTTAGTTTTACTGTACATTGTTACTATATAAATAAAAAGTTGATATAAATCTAGGGCGTTTCTGTTTCCATAGAAACTGAAATCTATGCGCTACATGTTTTTTATATTTTTTTCAAATAGAATTTTGGAATGTTTTTCGACGTAATTCTCGTACTCTGGTTACTACAGTATAATAAAATATATAACTTTCGGAAAACCCAATTTAATTTTTAGAAAAATCGGATTTTGAATATTATATTATTGAAACATCAATAAGATGATATCTGGGAGAATACAGTACAATACCACTAACACAGAATTTCTTGACATGACAAGTGTTGACGCCTCACATCACAGTTTTCATTTAAAGCAATACTTTGACAGTTGTCACGATTTATTGCATACTCCCAGACATCTGCCATAGTTGTTATGTTATCAATCACTTTTCTTAATCGATCCCATTTGATTTTCATTTTGTGCACTGTCGGTACCACCACCCTTTTGTTGTGATTTTGAAGACCACATGTTGCAAAACCAGTAAATGACAACCGATATAAGAACTCCAACCATTAATGAAAGAATCAGTTCAGCATATCCCACATCGGGAGGTAAAGCACAACAACCGTCAGAAAGTAGAATTCTCTCTGTGATTGACATCTTTACATACCGTACTCGAATTGTTTATATTTCTCACAAAATGAAATGTTCGTGAATCACAATAACCAAGTTTGTTTACATGAGATAACTGGATCGCTTTTATGATGACTGAAAGCGCTTTGCGTGTTCTGATTATGGAAACGCGTAGGCATTAATAGATTGTTATTTTAATCGTCTGTGTAAATATTGGTACTAAGTGATTTTGTCTTATATAAGTAACATGTAGGACGACGTTGTCTAGAACCAATTTGTATAGTACAAAATGTATGACTCCAATATTAATACGTCATCGAGGGTTACATCAAACATTATAGCAAGACTGCTTAAGCCGGCTAATTTGACTGCTGATGCTTACGTCACATTAGTTAAAGTGGTTGAAGAAAATCAAATTGCTGCCTGTTTTTCGTTTAACTTAATAATTTTGCTTGAATTACACCAAAAAAGAAACAAGATAATGGCATCTAAAAGAGCTCTTCACTTCGTATTTAAAATAGGCGATCGCGCAAAAACCATCAAATTTTATAAAGAAATTCTAGGAATGAAGGTGACGTTACTGTATTAAAAAACTTTTAAAGATTTGACCTTAATGTTCTGTTTCTGACTACTTAAGTTATTAATAAAATAATTATTGCCCCTTGACACTGTGGCAATGACAAAATAATTACATTAAATTGAATACTGTAGGTGTTACGTCACGAAGAATTTGATGAAGGATGTAAAGCGTCTTGTAATGGGTAAGTTATCAACAATTATGCATGAAACAATAATAATCGTTTTTTTAAAAATTGATCAATTCTTTGTAGACCATATGATGGCAAATGGAGTAAGACAATGGTCGGCTATGGCTCTGAAGATAATCATTTTGTAGTGGAATTGACATACAACTATGGCATTAGTAACTACCAGCTTGGAAACGACTTTAGAGTAATTATACAGTATAACTTAATTAATAGAAATCAGCACCTCAAAATTATCAACTTTAATACAGTATTTGGTTTTCTATACATCTGGATTTATTTTGGATAAATTTTAGAATCCTAAAATAACTCAGACTCAGTTGCCATAGTTACCATCTTGATCAAATTTCAGAGTTTAACAGTGTGGTCTCAAGAAGCAGTTGAGCGAGCCAAGAAATCTAACTGGCCAATATCAGAGAAAAATGAAATTCAGGCTCCAGATGGATACACATTTGTCTTGGTGGAAAAGCCTCAACCAGTTGATAAAGGTTTTTTTTTCTTTTTATAAAAAAAAAAAGATATTGTAATGTGCAATTTTTATGTAGATCCAGTGAAAACGGTGTCCTTAAGTGTGTCCAACTTGCGAGATTCTTTGGGTATTAAAATGGTATTTTTTACAGTTACTGTAGTTGTACTAATATTGACTATAAATTTTAGACTACTGGCATCGACTGTGCGGCTTAACGATATTCAAACAAGAAGAAAAACGAGCATTGATTGGCTTTGACGCTGACCAAGTAATTTTTAAGGACTCAAAGTTTGATGGTTCTGCATCACATTTTGTGTTTTATACTTTCTATATTAGTGCCAACTGGAGTTGGTTGAAATTGGAGAGGAAATTAAACATGCAACTGCTTTTGGAAGAATTGCTTTTGCTCGTCCGACGGCAGAGGTTTCTAAAATGAGTTATTTTATGTGCATTCAGCATTTTATAATAAATTTTTCAGTTGGCTCCGTTAGAGCAAGCCGTGAAAGATGCCAAACGGAAAATTCTTACATCACTTGTCACTCTGCAAACGCCCGGAAAAGCTGACGTTCAAGTTGTCATATTGGCTGACCCGGTAATTAAATTATAAGACATTTTTTATGAAACTTTTGCTGTAATTTAAATGAATGCATTACAGGATGGGCACGAAATTTGTTTTGTTGGAACTGAAGGTTTTAGTGATCTGGCTCAATTTGATCCTGAAGGAGATAAAAAGCTTGAAGAGGTATTATAAATTACGTCCTATTTGTGAATTCTTTGGTTAAATTGGTTAATTATAAATTTTGTTGTTTCAGGCAATGGCAGCTGACCAGAGTAATCAATGGTTTGCATCCAAAGGATTAAGCAAAGCCTCCGCTTAAAAGTTAAAACAAAATCTTTAATGCACAATTTATATTGATCTGAAATATTATCAATCTTTGGCTTAATTTGGAAAACTAGTAAGTCTATTGCCCTATCTATTAAGAAATGAGATAAATCTCCATTTAAACCAATATAAATTAGTTTTTATAAGAATAAAGAAACGAGACAAATCTCCATGAAACCGATTTTCTGTAATTCAGTCTCATGCTTTTATTTACGAATAGTGAAATTGCGAAGATTTCTTATGACGTCAACGAAATACCAAAGTACTATATATTTCCATAAATGAAATAAAATATTAAACCAGTTGTCATTACTGTGTAAGTTATATTGTTTAACAAAACACTTTTAAAAACAAAATTACCTATAGAAAATCAATAATTTTAGTTCAATAAAAGCTGAAGGTCACCTAATTAACTAATAAACGCAAATTAAATTATGCAATAAGTTTGTACTCCAGTTAATTTTGAAAGTGTAACTGAGCTAATAAAACAATAATAATGGAATTTGCTCTTCCGTAAATCTGATTAACCTGATGTAATTTTGATAACCAAAGATTAACAAAAATCGATGTCACTTGATTAAACAGTACAATATACGGTAGTGATGACAGAGTCCTGTACACTGTGCAATGGCTTTATATTAAATTTAGTTTAACGCCGTCTGACGTCGAAATTTAATTAACATCCTTCCTCGTTTGTTTTGTTATTTTTCTTCTTTTTCTGTCAGCACTCTATGCTGTCTTGGTGATACGATTACTTAATAGGCAGGCTATAAGGATTAAGGATGAATTTTTCACTTGCCGACCAGGTGTATGAAGTAAGTCAAGCTTTAAATTATAAACAACTGTACGTGAATATAAATTTAGAATTATTATAATGAAACTTTCACTTTCGTGCACACCTCAATAACATCCTTGTATAAACACATACAGTACTGTACGGTAAAGAATAATTTTATATTGTAATTCAAAATATATTACGAAAAAAAACCTTATGGCGATCTCAAGACTTTTCATTCATCTACTAAAATTATTTGGAATGATTAAAAGCATTCTAAAATTAAGTGTGACCATTTAAAACAAATAAATGTTCAGTTCCTGGGATAACAGAATTCACGAAAGTTAAATTCTCAAGCAATATTATCATTCTAAAATGTAAAATTCACTATTTTATCACGTGAATTTAATTACTTATCATAGCAAGAAATTTTGCTAAATTTTACCATTATCTTGTTTCTAATTATTTTTTTTGTCAGTAATTTTCCCTTACAATTATTCAAAAATTTATGGAATTTTTTATTTTGCAGTGTGAAATCGTTAATCAATTAGATTCATTCGAAGCACAATGCAAATTTGTGGATACAAATCCAGAATGCAAGGACTACGAAGGGATGTTTAATTATATACGTTTAGTCTACTGCCATTTTCACTATAAAATTCCAGAAACACTTTTGCTATACGTAAGTTGCAACAATGCTTTAATTATCCATTAATACTCTTAATAATCAAATGTAAATTTTATAGGGTCTATGGATTTCATATCTTTTTATCGCTCTTGGAGTAACTGCTGACAATTTGTACATAATAACTTTATAGTTCATATAATTATTTAACTAAAATTATCGCATTAAATATTTTTTGTATAGTTTCTGCCCAGCTCTCCATTTAATGTCCAGGCAATTACACTTATCTGAAAATGTAGCAATATCCTTTCAGCTGTTTCTAAAAATGCTTTATTAAATTAATGCTAATTTTCTTTAACATAATGATGTTAACGGAGTGACACTTTTAGCATTTGGTAATGGAGCTTCCGACATTTTTTCAGCACTTGCAGCAGTATCACAAGACCGGCCAGAAATTGTTCTCAGTGGTCTATTTGGTAAGAAAAATTAAAAACTTTTCACTCAACAAAAAGCTCATTATATATCGCAATTATCAATAGGTGCTGGAATATTCATATCGTCTGTGATTGCTGGTAAAATTATGTATTGTGAACCGTTTGAACTTAAACAAGGTCCTTTTTTACGGGACATTATCTTTTATTTGGCCGCTGCATTTTGGGCTTTTGTCCTTTACTATAACGAACAAATTGACTTGAAGAATTCCATTGGTAAGGAATCCCTTCTAAATTTAAATTCTCAACTAATCAATAAATAAATAATTTCTTTTGGAAACAGGATTTTTGGTATTATACGTTGTTTACACTTTTGGAGTTTTTATCAGTCCATGGGTATCAAGGTTATTTAATAGGGCTTATCCTGCACGTAAGTTCACCTAATTTTCCAAGTTTGAGACTGACAATTTACCGGTACTTTCAAAACAGACCATGAATATGAACAGTTGGATGATAGCACATTCGAGGCTACCGATTCTCCAGAAGGGACCAATAATTCATTTGGTAGATTGCACAAATAATAATTAATGCATGATTCTTTTTATTTTTATGCATGGGTATTTTTCCATTTTCCACTACCAATTAGAACTAATAGACGACGCTTATGATGAACCATTTCCTAATAGTATGAGACTAGACTTTATCCTTAGTACGTTTTCTTAACTTACTAATAGTAATAACAATCTCCTTATACCGGGCGATTTTCTGGATTGAAAATCAGTTTTTTCCAATGGCAAGAAAAAACCGGGACAAATCGCCATTGGAACTAATGAGATTTTTTTGGCAGTTTTTTGTATGGAAAGAAGCAAACGAAAAAATCATCATTAGAACTGATAAGATTTAGCCCTGTTTATTAAGTGGCATTGTAAAAAATGTTTCAATTTTTAAAAAATCGGTATACCGGTACTTAAAAAACTAACTCCCAATTTAACGTCTCTAATTATTTTCACTCACTTTGTTTTATTCTTTGTCGTAAGGCAATAGCTCGGACAATGTTGTGGGAAGCAACGAACTTGGTTCATGGACACACCCAGAACGAGAGTCTGCAAAATGTATGAGATTGTTTTGTAAGGGATTAAACCCGGTCAATTTGGTCGAATGGAGACAAGCTTCCTGGTATACCAGAATTTTCATAATTATCAAGGAAAGTAAATCCCAGTAACCTCAAATAATATTAGGAATAACATAATTTTGATGGCAATTTATAGATCCCGGTAGTTTTAGTCCTCAAGCTAACAATTCCCGTGGTGAATGAGGACCTGCCTTTAAATAACTGGTGTCAACCATTAAATGCCCTTCACTGCTTGACGGTTCCTATATTTATTGTATATGCGTTAAAATGTACATGAAATAATATTTGTGGGTATAAGCTCAAATTTGATTTGAATATTTTTTTTTCAGTTGATTTCATAGTGACGAATCGGAATTCAATTATATCAGTGTGTGCGATAGTTTCTATAGTACTGTCAATTTTGCTGCTTCTATGTACCAAACCAAATCGTCCTCCTAGCAGTCACTATGTAAGTCGAGATGTGAAATATGATAACCAAAACAAAAACTACCGGTATGACGAAGTTAGCTTTTTGGTTTGGCTATCGTATATCATACAAACTTAAATTACAAAACTATTTTCCAAAATCTCTGGATTGAGCCCTCAATTTAAATTTTATCGACTAACAGTTCACTTGAATAATTGTAGATTTTTGCATATGTTGGTTTCGTGTCGTCTATCCTGTTCATCTATTTGATTGCCGATGAAGTTATTTATCTCTTAAAGGTAAAACTCGAAGAGAAAAATATGTTTTTTTGGTAAAATATACAGTTTCATTTTATCATTTCAGACAATTGGATTAGTATTAAATATGAGTGATGCCATATTAGGATTAACTTTGTTGGCTTGGGGAAACAGTGTTGGAGGTAAACACTAAAATAGTGCAAGTTAATTCATTTTGGCCCCAATTTTATTTTTTAGATTTGGTTGCTAACATTTCCGTGGCAATGAGTGGTTCCAGAGTGATGGCAATTTCCGCCTGCTTTGGAGGACCCTTGCTGAGTATGCCATTTAAACTTCCAAATTTTTAACACAATTTTAATTGATTGATTAATTATAGATCTGCTAGTGGGTATTGGCATGTCTTTCACAATTGCTTGTGTTCGCAAAAAATCTTCCATTAAAGTAAGTTCATATTTTTCAATAGTTTTTCTAAAAATTTACTTAATTTTGCATTTTACAGGTAAAATTTGACGAAACCGTCGCCATTTTGAGTGGATTCTTGTTTGCTAGTCTGTGTTCAACGATGATTGCAATGCTGATATTAAAGTTTCAAACTAGGAAAAGTTATGCAGTGTATTTAGGCATTTTATACCT
Organism: Helicorthomorpha holstii; assembly: GCA_013389785.1. Lineage (NCBI taxonomy): Eukaryota > Metazoa > Arthropoda > Diplopoda > Polydesmida > Paradoxosomatidae > Helicorthomorpha > Helicorthomorpha holstii. The sequence continues at coordinate 8,640,034 of JAAFCF010002710.1, read as the reverse complement.
GGTTTTTACTATTATTGCGGTTTTAAACGCCTTAAAGATTGTTCCTTAAACTGTGATACAATTACTATTTTTTTTTAAAAAAAACTTTTACCTCTGTACATAATAATCTTGTGTAACAAAATAAGGAAAATTGTTTTAAAATATTTTTTAACAAAAAGTTTCTACTTCCACTTTAATAGCAATAAACGTTGATCAATATTAATTAATTGATGTTAATTTTTAATCTTTTTTTTCTCTGTATTTTAGTGAAATAAGAATGTTAAGTCAACGTTTAATAATAATAAATTTTTCTGATATAAATTTACAATGAGGATACGCAGCTGTACTGTATATAATATGCGAAGACAATGATTGTTCAATCGCGCAAATTTAAAGAAACACGATTTTCTCCCACACTATATTAACTCGCATCATTTGCTAACGCAATAATTATCCGTAATAATTAATGTAAAATGGTAAAATATATCACATGCAACACTATAATGTAAACTAATAAAAATAATAATTACCCAATGCGGTTATCAAACCAACAAAGGCTATATTTTGTTTTTTATAATTAAATGAAATCATGATTAAATAGTTTTTACACTCACTACCTTTGCCATAATTTCTCCACATTTCCCAGTCGATACCAATCAGTTGTCTCAATTTTAAGGTTCAATTGCTTTATCTTAATATTCACAGCTCCAAGAAAAGTGTTTTCTGACACGATGCCATGATGCCATACCGATACTTGTAATATTCGGTGCTCTACCGTTTCCAGCCCTAACTGATAGGTCATCTATTAAAAAAAACTCCGTTTAATCTCACTTTACTATTTTTTAATATAGAAACGAGACTAAATTGGCATCGGTTTCAATCGAGCTTTTTCTCGTTTTTTTTAATGGTTTAAAGAAAAAAACCTAACAGAATTACATTGGTAACACCGATTTGTCTCGTTTCTTAATAAACATTACAATATAATGTAGTTTTGAGATTATCTTAAAAAATGGACAAAAGCAATATACCATTTCCATATAAGTTGGATGGCAGCTACGATAAACGGTCTTTGTTTTACGCTTTGTAGACTTATTATGGTCTGGGAACAAATAGGTTTTCACATAAGTATCAGGTGACTGGCTTTTCACTTCATTCTGTAATTGAAATCAAGTCTATAAAATGTTCCAAAAATCCTCAAAAACTTTCGCTTACAAGATTTTTAGCGTGAAGCACCATGACGAACAAAGTGTCGTTTTTGTAATGAATAGATAACTTGATGGATCCAGTAATTAAACCTTCGTGTGCCGCAATTGCTTTCTCCTTTTTGTCTTTTCCGTCCTGGGCGTGTAAATCTCTTATCAACGGATGTAGAAAAGTGTATACCAAATCGCACTATACGTAAGAAATATCATTTAAAAAATGATAAAGACTGTTTAAGAAAATAGATCTTACGTGTTTAATTTCATCGGCCATTTTCCAGAGCGAGTTGATAAAAAACTCGATTTCTACTTTTCGTTTCTCTGCAACGTGTCGTACATTTGATCGACCAATGTAAACCTTTGGAAGACTTCTGTATTTGGCAAGAGGAAAGCTAGTGCATAGCTTGTTGTGAAATTCTCCAAATTCTCTATAGGATCGCCGTAGAAAGGTCTCCTCAGTTTGACCCTGTCTTGTCACTCGTAAAATATAAACGTAGAATTTCTCTCGATCGTAAAGCTTTTCGTAACCAACAACGTCAACAGACTGAATTTTTCCATCACTTTCCATCCTATAAACAATTCATGATTAAAAGCTGACAAGTAAATAAAATCAAAGAGCAATTATACGTATAAATCCGAGGAACAAAAGATAGCAATGAATCCGTATTATGTTCAGATGAAAACTTCAACTGCACCAAATTATGAATAAAGAAATTAAACTGTGTAAACCAACTTTTCAAGCTTTCTTCTATCATTCTAATATAAACAAAAAAAATCAGATCAGTCATCTAGTTAATTGAATCATTAATTCTTTAAACATAAACCTTGTAAATGCAATTGCCGCTTCACATTCCGACTTGTCAGGCAATAAAGCTTTCTGAATGTAACTAACGGCCTCCCCTGTTACTCCAGGGATTCCAGCAGAAACCATCTTATTTTAAACAGATAATCAATTAAAACTCGAACATTAAAAATTTCTTTAATAAAGTTGACTTACCAAAGCAAACAAATTCAAAAATAAATTTCCATTTTTCCTAATCACATTAAAAGCTTGACAACATAAATCTACAAAATTATGAAACTTATCAGAAGGTCGATCGCCACCATTAATAACAAAAGCCATGTCTGACGTCAAAATAAATGGCACCCGATCTCTACAACAGTTTAAAAAACAATAATCAGTTAACAACGTAATTGTAATGATTGTTATACAAGATACAGTACCTCTTTAGGCCACCAAATGTTTCACAATCTCCCAAAAACTTCCCAAAATCAATGTGAAATAAATGCCCAGTCGGTTTAATCATAATATTGTCATTGTGGCGATCACAAATTCCCAAAATATAAGTAGCAACACAAAAACCAGCACAAGAATGGGTAAACTTTTGAACAGCCTAACCAAAAAATAACCATTTATTATATTAAACGAGTTCCACGACTAAATAATTAATTCTATTTTACTTGAATATATTCCTGGTCTGTTGTATTATACTTCTTCAACCATTCAGCAATTGGGTGATCTTTGAATGGCCCAGTAAGTCCATGCTCTTTCTGAATTTTTCCCAGAGTTTCTGCACCAGTTACGACTTCAACAATTCCTATTCATTTTAAAAAAATAATTATCAATTTTCCGCAAAAAAATAATAATGATATAATTATACCCTGTTGAAAAGCTGTCGGAATGCACCCAAATGTGACGATTTGAAGGTTAAGACCTTCTTTCAACCACAATTTATCCATTATTCTTATCATTTGCAATGTTAGACTGTCTTGCCTTAAATCGTCACCAATCTAAAAACCCAATTTGACTAAGATTAAAATTTGTATAGCAACTTTATGATATTAACCTTAAATATTGCTTCAACAGGTTGTGCTGTTGTTTCTCGACTGAGAAATGAGAGTCTAAGTGGTGTTGTTTTCGACGTATAATAGCTACAGCTTTTCAAATCTAAACTACAAACTTCCAGAGAAGGACTTAATGGAAGATAAGCTGAGTGGTCCGATAATTCGCCCTTTACCAAATCCAATTCACTCAACAACACCGACTAAAAATTACAAGCAATACATTAAACATGAATCAAGTTTAAAAAAAAAAAGTTATGATAAAACAAATAACCATTCTCAAGCTATCTTTTGATTCTTTAACTTTGGTTGCTACTTTGCTCAACCGATTGACTAGACTTTCTTGCACCTCGAAATGCTTTCTCATGGCTTTTCCTGCGATTGCAACTAACGAGTTAAATATAAGTAGCATTCGACGACCATAACGCTGATCATCTAAGTTTTGTCTAAGAAGCCTTTACAAAAAAATTAATTAAAAAAAGATAAAAAAAAATGCCATCATTTATTACCAATAAAAATGGTGCATTACACGAATGCTTGCTAGTGACCTTTCAAATAGAAAATCTGCCAATGCAGAAGAGTCGTATGTTTCGTATTTTAATGCCTAATTCAAAAATAAATAAAATATTTTAGCATTGACATGTATATGAAAGATTTTAGACAATATAGTGTGTTAATCAATGGAAGACTTTAGCTCTGAAACTAAAATTTTACATGAAAGTCAATATAGGATTTTAGAAGTTAGCAATTAACATGGAAGCCAATAGGAACGGTTGGGATATTTTTTAAAATATTACCTGCACTAATTGAGGTAGATAATCACACAATTCGTCACTACTCATACTTCTTATCCAAGAAACTGCGATTTTTCGAACTTCAAGATCAGGAAAACTAATTTTTTTACATTAATTTTGAATATAATAATTACAGAAATGATGTAATTTACCATGGTAATAGTAACTCTAAAGCATCTACTCCATTCATCGACTTCCACTCATTCAGCATTAGATAAATATCACTTAAGCAAGACCAATCCCAACTATGAGCAGCAAGCAAAACTTTAGGTAAGGCTTGAGGAATTTCGTATAAATAACGTTTCATTTGCCATAATGTTTCTCTCTCGTCAACAACATTTCTACAACATAATAATACAGAAATTTTCCAACTGTTTATAGAATATTATTTTAAAGTTTACTTCGCCGTTGAAAATTTTTCTACCAAGTCCAACAAAAGTTGCTGAGTACGACTCTCCAACATTTCAAATTCCTTTTTCTGGCTTTTACTGTAAAAATTATATTATTAATATCTGTAAAAAAAGTAAATAATAGTAAAACTCACAGAGGAAACTCTCTAAAAACCGGCGGAAATATCACAGCACAGCCAAAATCAGGCAAATCAAACTAAATAATTCTCATTAAAAATTAATTCTTAAAAAAAAATAACTGCAAACTATTGAACCTGAATAACTGGACAATACTGATCTTCAGTGTTAGAGATGGCTGGTCCCAATCGTTTATCAATTTCATTTGACCACATTCCACAAAAAAAACGTCCTTGACTCAACTCTCTACAATCCAAAAAAGTAATGAAAAACCACCATCAAAACAAATTCATAATAAATAATACCCGTTATAATTGAATAATGGAAGTGCTGCCCAACATAAACCTGTTTTAATCTGGTGTGTTACGCCGTCTGTAGTAACGGTACTTAATCCATGCAAAGTGCAACATAACCTCGATTCTCTGGGCAAAACACACAACATCAACCCAGTCATCTCAATCCACTGATCAAACTTTAAAAACTGATAAAATCCTTCAGAGGACTGAGCATGTTTCGTCTCGGCTAATTCAACCACCAAGCGAATTCCATGATAAACCTCGCAGCTAACTACAAAACTTTCGTAATTAGAAAACCATTCCGAAGGAATGCGATGGACCGAAGAAACGTTGACAAGAAGTGTATCCATCAAACCAGTCACATCCTTAATAGCTATTATATAACATTACATTTTAGATTCAGTTGTAATAAAACAATAACAACAACAAAAAACTTTTAAATGGCTTTTAATACGTACACTGTGAAGGTGGATGGAGCTCTGGAAGTGGATAATCCACATCAAAACATCTGCAATAAGTATGAATTAAATTTTGAACAGCATCTTTCACTTTATCAAGAACCACATTCAGTAACTGCATCTTTGTAAACGAGCTCCGTGGACTAATAATAAAACAAAATCAATATAATAATTTAATGTCACTTAATCAAATAAATATTTTACAGAAAATTGATGCAATCGTGAACCGTGCGAGAATTTATGTCTTCCATGATGCTGGCTTCTTGTTTTAATGTAAGTGGACCGGTGTCATTTGCCATGGAAAAATAATGGACAACTTGATTAAGCTCGTCTAAAGCATCTCTTAATTCCTTTGGTTCCACTCGTGCCATTTTGGTACAAATGAGTCTTACAACTCCAGTTACTCCATTCACTTGCATAGAATAAGCGTTTCCATTATTAGCTTCTTTCTTTAGTCGGCTCATGCCCTCTTCCAGACTCTCGATAAGTATCGTAATACTTTTCTCATTAACGGGAGTGTCAAAAGCAAGTAATTTTCTTTCATCCAACTTAACATCATTTTCGTCATCTTCCGTCTAAGAAAGCAGATTTATTTAAATATTACAATGTCTTAAAATATTAAAAGATAAAGTATACCGTTCTTGCTAATGGTCTTTCTAAATTTTCAGAGGGCAAAACAGTCAATCGCACATCCTCATTGTATTTATGACAACGGTGAACAAATTCATAGTCGACCAATGAGGATTCACTAAAATATCAATTTCAGTTAAAGTTTAAAAGTCACATTAAAAGTATTGAACTCTACGCTAAGCTTGTTCATTGACTCGCATTTCAATTAAAATTACATTAAAAAAATTACAGCTGTAGTATTTTAAAGAGAGATTAATTGCACTTACAATGAAAGAAATTCTGGTCTACCGTGAACTTTGAGACAGAAGTGATTAGAATTTATATTGCTAGAATCGTCGAACTTATAGAACAGAAATTGACTAATGACGTGCTCCACACTAGTCGTTACTATAAGACAGATAAAAGAGTTAACTTTATCAAAAACTAAAATTTAAAATCGAGATTTTACCATCACAAGCAAAACACACTGGTTTTTTAATATCCAGGTAATCGGAATAAATCGATAATTTAATGCTAATTGACCCTTCATGAAGACTTTCCATTGTGGGGCTGATGACCATTCCAACATTAGTTAATAAATCATTACTTGTAAATCCTCTTCTCAATCTGTTTTGCAAAACATAGATCAAAACACTTGCAAAATATTCTGCTTAAAATACAGTACCTGATTAACGAGTTCAAAAAATGGGTAAGCTCTGGATTTACTTGACGCTTTTCTGATAAAAGTCTGACGCTTTCGTATACTCGGTTACGCCGAATCTAAATAGAATTGAATTTTAAAACCAAATTAACTTAAAGATGACCCAATCATAATTTTAAACCTTTTGCAAAACGGATCTTTGAGAATGAAGTCTTTCTGGGCTTCTAATTTGAACGCTTTCAGTAGCAATAACTTCGGTGCTGCCTTTCGGTTGACACTTTTGTTCAGGTTCTACTGGTGTGTGTGTTGCTGGTGGTTGTATTTGAGGTTCTTCCACCGGCACTGCCACATTCTGCTGTGTTAATAAAGGATCAAAACTACTAAGCAAGTCTTTTCTATCCACAGACTTTCGCTTATCGTTTTCTTTTGGTAACCAAATGTGTTCATAAGCGGAAAAATCGATTAAATTTCCATTTGGTTTCTTCTCTATTGCTGCCATCACCGAACTTGAAAATGTTGGAACTAATTTTGAGGTTGGTACTGGTGCTGCTGCATGAAGCTGCGGAACGATTGTATATGGTGGAGGAAAGTTCCAGTGACTTAGAGGAAGAGGACCAGTAATTAACAAAGGAGCGTTTGCAGAACAAGTAGAAGGCAACGACGGATTCACTGGCACTGTGGTTGATGAGGGTGTTATTGATGAAAAACAAACAGGAAAAGCAGCGCTGAAATTATTAGAAACCGGCAACGGTACTAACTTACTTTCAGACATGTTACTTGTTAATAAGGGATCAAACTCTGGTTCTACGGTCTTAGTTTGAGTTTCAAGACTAGAAAACGTCATCAAATCGGGCACAGCCGTCGTCGTCGTCGTCGTTGTCGTCACTGTCGAAGTGGTACATGATTGACCATTAGTTACAGATGTTTGCCGTCGAGGAGGCGGAGGTAATGCTGGGGTCGGGGTTCCAGCAGAATTAGTAGGTCCAGCTCGAGGTCGATAACGACTCGCAAAATCAGACTTAAATTCCTCATAATCAGTTGACTTACTACTAGTACCAGAAAGTGAAACTGATTTTTTATAGCCTCTTTGACTGCCAAATCTCACTTCTGAGGCCAAAGATGATGAAGTTGATGATGAATATTTAATTTCTCTGCGTAATCGGTCGGTCTCTAAAGTCTCTAAACTTAACGCTTTTGCTCGTTCCAGTTCTTTTAAAAAAGCTTCCGATTCACTCTCCATCTTGTTGCTTTACATTACATCACAATGATTAATTCCAAAATTTAATTTTTATCTGAGAATGGCAATTTTGACAGTCACCTGAAACATTACAAAATCGCCTAGTGAGGTCATGAAATTCACACATGATCAAACTATCCTTTTAATAATCGTAAAAATAAGCAGACAAATACTATCATTAAATAAAACTCAATTACTATGCCATGTGAGCTGTAACTGGAACGAAATCCAAGGCAACAAAAATGTCTTTAAAAAATAAAAATACAAAAACAATCTGCACTTACACTGACGCCCAACTGGAACGTTGATTCGCTGTTACCATCAAGAAATTACACATAGAAAGCCATTTTAACATCACATTTCTACTGTTTATTATGCTAACTAATAAGTTAACATAAACAAATTATACTTGCAAACCATATTTGACAGCAAAACATATGAAAACATTGTCTTAACTTTAAAAAAGAACTAACCCTTTTACTGCCAAAAACTACCGTAGAACAGAATTCACGCTCCGTTTGTTGGGAGAGCGTAACGAAGCTCACGTGATAAAGGTGAAAAGCGTCATGTTACGTCATTGAAAATCAAGTCTTCGGTAATTTAAAGTTAATCTAAAAACTATTTGCAAAACCTTTTTTATAATTATTATAAAACGTAAAAATTTGATATTTATACAAATATTAGAGGTAGTAATATAAATATTAAACGCTACTGTTACTGTCAATTTGATCGTTTTTGATGCTTTGGGGGTTTCTGAATGACGTCGTAGAACAGCTGTGAACAGAGATACTTTGCGGTATGTCAACAAAACATTGAACACATTCACGTAATGTTTTAATGTACCGGTAATGGATTTAAAAGAAGAGCTGAAAGAATTGACTTATAAATACTTAAATGATTGTTGTTGTAAAAATGATTTTTACACTGGATGGATTGACGGACTTGAAAACTATGAAAAATTCCAAGAATGTATATTGGATTTGGGTATATCATTCATTATCAGAACTAGCAGTGATAAAAAGGAAGATTGGACAACAAGTAAGTTCTCAAATTTACGTTTTAAATTCTAATTCCACTACTATAGTAGGAATTATTTATAGATCGAGCAAGATTAATTTATCAAAGTCAGCATAGAGTGATAATCCCGTATTCAGGAGTCCCATTTTTTGTTCAAAAGAATATCCAAATGCAATGCAGATTAGGACCCAAACGAAAGGTTTGCAATTTCATTGAATCATAATACAGTATGTTAAAAATAAACGTTTTTATTGATACCGGTAGGTTTCAAAGTCGGATACAACAAATGTTAATGAAGAAATCATTCATAGTTACTCAAATTGCAGTCGTCAACGAAGTCCATCAGACAGTAAAAAAATGGGATGTCCCGCATACATGAGTGTCAAAGTTATCAAATATTTTTACACATATGCCGTTGGTATTGACGCGCATATGTGCACAACAAAGATTTTGAGAACAAGGAAAAAACAGGTTAAATCAGCAGACCATTTTAGCTATAAATTTAATATAAGTTTGTTACTGAATGTTTTCTGTTTTAGTGTTTGAAGAAGCTACTAGCTGATTTAGAAACGGAAAATCCACCGTTTACTTTGCGTTTTTATGTAGAAATGTCAACACTTGATGCTCATAATCACGACTTTGGAGGGTCTCAACAAGTTGGTGCAAGAATACATCCAAGAATCGCCAAACAAATTGAAGATTTAGTGCATTCTGGCGTGACAACTTCGAATGAAGTGAAAAAACATTTGGAGATTTTTACGAATGGCTTGTTAAAAGACCATTGCATTCAACCGAATGAAAATAACACTACGTACTTTCCATCAGATCATGTTATTAGGACGCATATCGCCAAGGCCAAAAAAAGTGTTTCCAAAGTTAATGATGAACAGTTCATATATAACATTAAGGAACCAGCAGCAACTAAAACAAATGAAGTGGTAGAGAATCGAATTGCTATGGAGAATATTAATCATATTGATGAAGAACAAGATCAGCAAGAGCTTTGCGAGCAGTTGAGAGAACTTTTAGATCAAACTACAAATTTATCTTATTTATTACAAGATGAAGAAATGATTAGAAAAGGCATTCATTTTCTTCAGCAATATAGAGATGATATTTTGGATTGTTTACCTCAACATGATGGGACCATAGTCGTTAAACTCATTGAATTGCCTATGGATATTACCAGCTGATGTACAATAGAAGTACTAAAACAACTATTTCGAGTTTTATTGATATTTTTTACTATACCAAACGAGTTCATGGTTTGTCAAGTAAGTTCCTTCATCACAATTACAATTCACGTTCTTTTGATTACTATTTTTATTTTTTTAATCCCAATTTGAAATGTTATCAAACATTCTAAAAACATTTTAAACATTAACCTCGCATACACGAAATTTGGTTGCTATGGTGACTTATCATTATGTTTTTAATCGACCAATTAGAGACATTCAAACGCTCTCCTAGTAATTTTACAGTGACTACGTTTGTTGTTGTTGCTATGGTTACACAATTTCGTAAACAACTAACAATACATTTTAAATAATACTATTTTTAAATATAAAATGCAACAAGCGGTAAATGCTTTGACAGAAACAATTTTTCCTGGAGTTCATGTATTTGAAAATGAAGAAAGAAGAAGATGGAATAAAGATGCTCTAACTTATCATTTTCAAATGACCTCAAGTCTTCCACTACAAATGTCTTTATATTTTAACGTTTTATATTTCCCATGTTGGCTTGCCATTAGTATTGTGATGATGACAGTTAAGGTAATGTTTTATTTTACAATGTTAAATTTACATTGAAAAAAAAAATCAATGAGCGATTTACTTTCTTTAAAACGCCAATAAGCACTTGACTTTAATAATATATTTTCTTAGTGGTTCTTTTTTACATTGTTTTAGTTCCCTTATCTGCATCCGTTATATCAAGTTGTCTTAATTGCGGTACTACTTGTGGCTTCATTAATTGAAATTATTAGACTTTATGTTGGCTATTTAGGAAACCTATCAGAGATGGTAATTGTGCACCATTTAAATTTTTATTATAAGCTGGGTGATTTTCTAAATTGAAATAATGTTTTTCTTTGGTGCCAATAAATAGACACCCAATGGCAAATTGCCACAATGAAACAAAATATGGTGTTTCAGTTTAGAAAATCATCTGGTATATATGGTTACATCATATTAACGTTTTCGTATTACCTGATAGATACCTGAACTAGCTGGTTTTTGGATTCTAAGTTTACTACTACAACTTCCTATTCAAGCCTTCCTATTATTTAACGAAGGAACTATCATTCTACCAATGGAACGGGCCGCTAACACAATTATGATCGGTTTCATCATCTTCCAACTAATCTGTGGCTATTTTGGAATTAAAAAAATATCTAACCACTTGGCTACTAAATTCCATCTGGAGACTTTTAGCTTAACTCCGTCCCCACCATCATGAATTAAGGTCTTTTTTATAATAATAATTAAAAAAAAAACAACAACGTTTGGACAATTATACGTAAATAATTATGCTTTTGGAAGTTTGGACACTGTTCCAGCACTGGTTCCCCATTAAAGTATCGAGGTCTTTACTATGATATTCCACTAAAATTTTGTATCTTGTGAAGACTATGAAATATCTGTGCATTAAATACAAGCTAATTTGACAGCAAAACAAAAAAGTTCCTAATGAACGCTATAAATAAACCATGCACGAGCATAGAGAACCGGCCACAAGCAAATTTAAGGAAGATGATTAGGAAATAAAGAATAATAATTCAAAAAAAGTTACTCTTCGTCATCTTTTAAAACGAGACCATAGCCCTTAGATTTGAGCAATGCTTCAGATTTATCCCATAGTTTTTCTCCATATAAAGCGTCAATTCTGCCAAAAACAGAAGGGTCGCCAGCTTTACAATCAGAAATGCATTTGCCACTGTCAACGTCCAAATCTTGAGTAATAGCAGCAAAGATGACAGATTGTGCACCGTCTTCCGGGGCCATGTACACCAAACGGGAAATACCTCGATATAATTTGCCCATTTTTCCTGGCCAATTTCGATACAACTTTGTATCAACATAACCTTTAACATTTAAAATAGCATGAAATATAAAAATAACAGTAAATAGGTAAATTTAGTTATTGAAATAATCTTTCAAAATCGTGTCCTCGTGTGAAATAACTTGCTGGGTGTTTAAATATGTAGTTTTAACCGACATGAGTAGCTCTAAATCTGTCGTTATAAGCGAACTTCATTAATATTGCCCCCTTGGAAACTCTGGCGGAAGCCCAGAATTTTTGTACGTTGTTATAAGCGAATTTTACAAGAAAAAGCATTGTAACCTGATTGTATAGCATTATTTTAAGTGTATGAGACCAAACAGTGCGTAATAACTTGGAGGCCAAAAGAACAAAGACTTTTCTTATGTAAAAATAAACGTTGTCTGTGACTGTGTACAAGATTACATCGCTGTAAGTCCCATTAGAACATTAAACCACTCCCAAAAACATTGCTGATGCAGAGTTAAATATGCTTGTTAAAGTCTAAAAATGGAGGTGGTGCTATTTTGGTACTATTGGCACATACGTTTAAATGCACACATTTGCCGCTATATGTTTCCACTTTCACCCAAAGCAAAATGTTTTCGTATTTTCATTCAAATAAGCTATTTTTAAACGACAGTTATTAAAATCCTTGCTGTTATGCTTGGAAAGATCGTATCCTATTGTCATTTGAGTGCTTTTGTTTTGTTGTTATCGTATATAAAACTTATTTAACGACACAAACACTTCACCAGAAACCAAAATATCAAATTAATTCACCTGGATTAACAGCGAAGACGTTGATGCCACGGCGCTGAAATCGGTGGGCCATTTCTTTAGTGATAATAACCAGAGCCAATTTGCTGCTGCTGTAAGCCTATACAAAATTCAATTCAGTATTTCAAATTATTTTAGTTACATGTTTTTGTTTTTATACTCTGTTGAAATCATAGTCTCTCTCGGTGAAAGGCAGTAAGTCTGGATCCTCCAAGTCAAGTCGGCCGGTGTGGTAAGAGTCACAAACCATGTTTATTACTCTTGGACGAGTTCCTGTGGATGCCAACTTGTCCAACAGAAGATTAGTCAACAGAAAATGTCCAAAGTAATTGACACCCATTGTTTGATCGAAGCCATCAACCGTACGATCTTTTGGAGTTAAAACGGCTGCACCAAAAAAATAATTCATAAAAGAAAACAATCGATGATGATGGAAAGTTATGTTTTAGTTTTAAGTTTGTTTTTGTAATTTACCAGCGTTGTTGATGAGGATATCCAGCCGTTGTTCCGATTCGCATAGTTGATGACAGAACTCGACTATGGAGTCAAGGCTGTTGAGATCAAGATACATAAAGCGTACATTAATATTTCCGGATCGACTTCTGACAGAAAATGGTGCCGAATCTCTTCTGGCTCGATCTTTACATGCCAGAATGACCTTAGCCCCTCGTTTTGCTAAATCAACGGATACAGCATGCCCAATGCCTGAATTACCACCTGAATTATTTTTTAAAACAGATTTGTATTACATGATTCACTTTAAGTGTTTAAGTTGAGCATAGGAGAGCAAAGAAAAAGTAATATAATCTCCTCTTAAAAGTCAAAACTATAAATAATTTGGCTCGTTTTTCCATAAACCGCAAAGAGATACTTTAAAAAAAATCTCTGCAGACTTGAAACATTTTTACAAACTCCCAAAAACTTTTAATATATTATTCATCAAGGGAGAAAAAAAAGTATGTCATCTATTATTAGAAATGAAAAATATTTTCCCAACTAAAAGTAAAAAGCAAGTAAAAGTGTGTAGACCACGGCAAATGGAATGACAGATTCTTAAAATTATATCTACATTTGCCAAAAAAACATAAAAAAAAATTATCTTCAGTTCTCCAAAATTATAGCTCAACTTTTTACAATAAAACCAAAATTTTGTACACAATTGTACCAAATTTCAAATTTGACAAAAAAAATTAACTTGAAACAATAATGAACAAACCTGTTATAACAATAGTTTTCCCGTCCAATCTTTCGTCACTTTTACAGACGACCACTTTCCTCATGATTACTCTCAGTAATAATAGAATTCCCAAAGCAATAGATAGTGGGATGAGGGCAAAATAAGCGTACAGTGGCAATAACAAAGCCATTTTCTTTTACAAACTGCAATTAAATTCCGTATGTATTATCTTGTAGAGAAAAAGTGACAGACCACAAGATGTTGTTGCGGTTCCAGAATGCAAAATGAGAGCAGAAATAAGAAGTAAACCACACAAACTAACAAGTATCCTTTCAAGTTTCAACCTTAATTTCCATCCACCTTTCTAACTCCGCCTCAACACACACAACTGTTGATGGCGTATCTAAAAAGTAAAGTTGGGGGACCAAAGTGGAACTGTTGTACATCATAACAAGTAACGCCCCAATATCATCATCTTCATCTCTTTCTCTCCCAACAACTCCCCCACTCACCTCATTCTCTTCAACATGTACACATTTGTGAAAAAATGTTGGCTCTATAATATATTTTTAAACTCATGCTGCCAACATATGCACATTTAGCCTCATGAAAAACGAGATATATATAGAGCGCAGTAGTTGTTTAAAAACTAAAAATTGATGCACAGTAAATTTGCTTTAGCCCAACGGCCCTACACCTTTCTCCTTGCCCTTCCCCAGCTGCAATACTCACACAAATGATCTAACTTTAATTACATTCGCCCACCCCTTCTTATTCAAACCGTTGCAGAATGTACAAATATGCCGTAAATTGTTTCAAGATACTCATTATAATGACAGTTTGTTGGAATGAACGTCATTTATGAAATGCGCCATTTAGGGAATGACGTAAATGGATTATAACACAACAGACTAAATAAAAGTTGTTGACAAAACTGTAAAAGAAACTTCAAACTACACTGGTAATGTTATGAAACGGCGATTTGAGTCTATACTGTATACTGCGCGCCCACTTCATAAACAGAGAGTCTTTCTAAATCGGAACACTATTTTTCTTCATGACAAGACAAAAACGAGAAAATTCGCCATCAAAACTGGTAATATTTAATCCCATTGCTTTATTAATACTTTTTTTTCCTCCATGACAAGAAATAAATGAAACAAAATGCCGTTGGAACAGACAAGATTTAGTCTCGTCTCTTTATTGGCATCGATAAAAAGCATTACAATATAGGAAATTCATCGATTAACCTCCAGTTATTTAAATTAGCAGTGCCAATTCTATCATGTAAATATACCTGTAGAAAAATGATTTGGGGACCAACAAGACAGCTAGACTGCAAAAATTGCACAAAACAAATGAATCAATCGAGAAGGCCGTCTGTTATAAAAATAGACGGCATTTGTGCCAAATTTCAAAGTTATATTACTCTTTAAATTACATAAGTACAAAAATTGTTTCAATATAAATGATCTTAAGTTACCATTTTTTTTAACAAATGTCTCAGAAAACTTCAAATCGACTGGGATTATTGTTAGGGCCAACTATGTAATGTATTTTCGCCGATTTTCCTAACTTTCAAATATAAATAGATCGGTACAATTTTAACTTTTGAAGATGATAGACCAATCACCTCATCAAATCAGTCTTACAGTAGTTGGAGACTGGCCAACAACACAAGCTTACAACCGCCACAGATAATCGAAAAAAGAATTTGGCAAAGTGTCTTTAACAGCAAAATAACAATTTAATTAATGTTTTGTTACGCTTTTTTGAATAACTATTACGATTACACGTTTGTTATACAAGTTTTTAACCCAGTTAAACTAATCAAGATGAGTTAAAAATTCAGAAAATACGAAAAAGAAAAAAAATTTAAAGCTCACCCTTTCAGTACATACAGTATAATGTGTCCTCCAACAATATTGTAAACCACTTAAGGCATTTTTCTTAAAAGACTTTACTGAGTGGGTGAAAATGTGTTTGGAATAAGAATTCGAGACTCCATTTCTTTAATGAGCGGAACTAAACATTCACATTCAATTAAATTCATAAATTCTTTAAAAATGTTTAAAAGCTGTTATTTTTACCAGTATAAGCTACACATTCATCCCAACCAGGTTTCTGCCATGCTGATTCTCGTGTTGCTTTACGACTTGCCAAATCATCGTACACTGCCGTAAGTAACAAACATGATAAAACAAATAATCGATTCAAAAACGATAAAAAAGCAAATAAAAACAAACCCCAAAAGTGATGAACGTTATATAACCGACCAACTTGAGAAAATAACCCACAAAAAGCTTCGTTGTTATTTTGGCGATAGTGAATAGCTCTAGCCCTGCGTACAAAAACAAACTCAAGCATTACAGCAAGAAATTTATTTATGTAATAAGTTAAATCTGAACCTACCAATTATTTCCCCACTCGATCATAGTGCCTGGCTGTAAAATTGAATACAGCTGTAGTTATGTAAAACAAAATTGGCGCAATAAATAATTATGATGAAATCTTTACCTTTAGTATGTAACTACGAACTTCATAAATGTGACTTGCAGGCCTAAGTTTTGGTACATTCCAAAAGCTGAATGATAGCAGATACTGACAGTGCCTAGATCGCAAGTACTTCAATCTTTCTTTCACTAAAGAACTGTACTCCTAATGCATACAAAAACAATTATAATTACATTTTCTTCTCATTTAATGATAAATTTCGTTTTCATAAGAAAATTTCGTAACTTCATTACAAGTCAATTAAGAAATCAGACAAGCCTCTCTTAAAAACTGAAATTTAGTTTCATTAAAATAGTAAAAAAGCAGCAAGAATAGAAACAAATTTCAAATCGTAATTTAGTCTTGTGACTTTAAAAAATTAAAAACAGAAAGACTAATTCCGACTAAACTCAAATTAAATTCGTTTAATAAACTTTTAAAATTTTTGTAAACAATAAAGAAACGAGACATTACTATTTAAACAAGCGCAATTTAGTCTCATTTCTTTATTAG
This sequence comes from Helicorthomorpha holstii, assembly GCA_013389785.1. NCBI lineage: Eukaryota > Metazoa > Arthropoda > Diplopoda > Polydesmida > Paradoxosomatidae > Helicorthomorpha > Helicorthomorpha holstii. Next base: position 8,623,410 of record JAAFCF010002710.1, on the reverse strand, counting down.
CAAATTCGTGGAGTTGATATTTTCTATTCAGCAATCGTTAATTACTTTGGTATTCTTAATTGTGTCAATTGTTCGACCTACAGCTCCATAACCTTCCATATAACGCCATAAATGAACTAAATAACAAACAAAAAAAAACTAAGGTTAACTCAGTCCTTTAACGGTTTCCCAATCTGAGTTTGGTTACCTGTTTGATCTTGATCCCCAACGTCCACAGTCCAACTTGCAATTAATTCAGCATCCAAATCCTTTCTCGAATTTGAAAGCTTAACAAACTGTTCACTTAAATGCGTTCCAATTTCAGAATAAACGTTGACATTTTGGCAAAATAATCCGCGAGTTACTTACTAGTTTTTCAGGTAATTTTCAAGGCAGTCTGGTTTCACGTTGTCAGCTAAATTTAAACTTTTGTTTAATTAACTGAAATTTCATAATATTAGATAAAAATAATAACTGTGAATAGCATAAATGACATCTTTATCCGACAGCATCCTCGAATGTGATTCCTTTTGAGGCTCAATTCGCCTGACATGTAAAAGTTTGCTAAACCATCCTTCTCGTTCATCTTGTAACGTTGAGCTAGTACATATTTGTCTAAAGTAAAAAATGAAAAACGATAATATGAGACATTTTTATTTTTCGATGGCTCAACATTCACTTAGAAACTAAAGTGTTTCAACTTTCAAGAGGTCACCTTCACATGAACTTTGCATTTGCAAACCCTCAAGAAGCAATTTAAGCAAAGCACCAGTGTTAATCATTAACATATTACAATTGTGGTATTACTCATGCAACCAAGACATTGCATTGTAACATTCCTTATAAGTAATTTGATTGTTTTATGAATGCATTTTAAGTACAAACCTCAGAATATTTGTTGAAGTACCGGAATATTTAGTCAAAAAACTCTTAACTGTAAAAGCGACCGCCATTTTCATCGAACACTAGATGGCTACAGAGTTGTTCTAAATGTCAATTAGCACAACACATGAGTCGTTCACAAGCAAAGTGGATTTAGTCACATTTGCACTTCGACAACTTCGGAAATTGTAGATCGCTTTGACAGGCCATGCAGCGCCCTCTATGAGCTAATGATAAAAAAATTATAAATGCAAATGTACGCAATAACTCATAGAGGGCGCTATATGACATGTCAAAAATTAAACCGAAGTGGTCCACGTGCAAATATGACTTAATTCACTTTGCTTGTGAACGACTTACATAATCACTACGTCACCGCCAAAACTTTTATTATAGATAGAGACTGTACGCTTACAAAGTTTTCAGAAATCATCCGTTCAAAAGTTATCAAGGGTTACTTAAGAGCGCCCTCTTTGAGTTATTGAGCGAATCTACATTAACTATGATCAATTTACTCAAAAGCTTAATGAGGACGCTAATAAGGAATCGACATTGACTTTTGGGGAAATATTAATGAAAACTTAAATAATGTATAGTATTTATCTGTAATGGAAGTTCATGGTCACAATTACTCAATAATAATAAAATGAGTCGCATTTTGGTTGTGGACTAAAGTACAGTATAACATTTAAACCTGTATTATTTTTGGAAAATTTACGTTTTATTTTGATTTAAAATATTTTATTAAAAATTACGTAATTTTTTTTATAGGTTGAAAAGTAAAAATTTACTCAAATTTTCACTGAAAACTTTAATATTTATAGTTTGTGTGCGATTTAGCCTAACAATCCATCAATCATTTCTACAATAATATTTATGACGTTAATTAAATGTAATGATTGATGACTAATTTCGTTGAAAGCCAGATTATACCGGTACTTACTTTATTTTGAAATAACGTAATACGATTAAACTTCCTATGCATTTAATATATCATTTACTTCACAAGAAAAAAGTAGTTTTTATTTTGTATAATTATTGTACTTCTTTATCGTGTATTTGAGTTCCTGGAAAACGTGGAAGAACTTTTAATTTTAAAACTAAAAAGTTATTACTTTTGTCATTGACTTTGATCATGTAATCGGTAAAATGTCATAACTTCAAATAAAACTAAAGTTAAATATTTATTTTTTAATGATGCAATTAAAATTCTTTAGATGTTTCTGAAGTAATGACTAACCTCAAAGTTAATAATGATTTGAGATATATTGTAATAAGTTTAAAATCATTCAGGTACACTTTTTTGTTTTTTTTTTTATCCAACTGAAGTACAATTATGACAACAAATGTATGTTTTTCCATGGTGGGATAACAAACTTGTTGCTCATGAAATGTTTATGTTTTTATAGAGTTTTTGTTTTGATTGTTTTAGTTTTTTTTTCTCGAAATGACATCATAATATTTATACAGTGCAATGTCATAACTTACATGTGTAATGAACAATGATGCAAGGTAATAATGCACCAAAACAAAAACAAAGATCTAACTGGATAAATCCAATATTTATTTGAACGATAACACGTGGTATTTGAAAGAAATCAACTACAAAATGTATTTATCAGCTGACATGGAGTATCAACTTGACCTTGAAAGTTGACATACAGTATAAACTACACAAAACAGTATGCGATTATAGAAAATCATATTAAGCCATAAACCAATTTAACAAACAGTTAATCTGTCGTTTTTTAAAATAAATTCAATCAACTCATATACCATTGATACCAATGACCTTAAAAGTGTTACTTCACAATATCAAAACGACCTCTCTAGAAGCTAAATCTGGAGTTTTAAACTTGAACTTGTTTCGTAATATCTCGTGGCTATGCACGGTTTATTGCTCCAACTAAAATCGCATGACATTGGTACAGTACATACTCGAATACTGTATAATAATTACATGAACATTTACACACAGTAAATATGATTCTCAAGACTTTCGTACAAGCGTGCCGTTTCATTTTTACAAATGACAAAATATACAGAAAGATCATTTCAATGTCGATCAAATTTAATTGTTGTAAACAAAGTGACGTACTGCAACCAGCCTTTTCTTTCATTATTTATGTATGTGACACCAAACATTTTGCCAATCTGTAAATCGATAGTGAAATTTTAGGATGTTTTTTTTTGGAAATATGAGTAAATTTATTTTATAGATAATAGTTGTCAATCAATATTTCTCTTTTTTTTGCAGTAGGTACTGTATCTGTAAATACTGCAAAAGAGGGATATTATGTAAACGGTTAATCAAATAATCACCGTTTTTTATAATATTAACATACAACATTGAAAAGTTTTAAACAGAGTTACGTGTACCAAAGATTGATGATTACTGCTTTATCACATGTAAAAATATTCTTTTTAGTCGATGCCAACAACTAAGTTCAACAAAATTTCTCAGTAACACATGGCACCGAACCATAATGTAAACGTCCTGTTACAAAAATAGTCGTTTTATTTGAACAGCTTAGCTAAACTGCCTAAAATTAATTTACTGTAAATAATACATCACATTCCGAGCACATGGACTAACGAAAAATTCAAATTTCGAACAAAAAAACCATTAATTATTACAAATTCTTACCATTAATTATTATTCCTTTTAGCAGCCATTATATTATGATGTTTCACATGTAATGTACAATAATATAAATAGTACATTATATAAAAATTTTAAAAAATTCTTAGTAACTTATAAAAGTTAAATCTCATAACTGGGAATTTTGTTTTTACGTAAAACTTGTAGACGGTGACGTTTTATCGTGACGTTTACGTGGAAGTGATGTCATCGTGTTTATTTGTATGCGTTGGCAGTTCGCGTGTATCTAGAATTTGTAGGGAGGGTTTTTCGGTCTGTGTTGTGTAGTAGAATTAAATTCCGAGAAACGAAACAAACTGATTTTCGAGATGACGCAAGAGGGATTAACTATAGACAGTCATACTTTAGTTCTAGCTCTGCCAACGATACTTTTCATTTTACTTTGCGCCTGGATAGTGAAACGTTTTAATAGTGATCGCAGCCACGCCAACCAACCTCTTAATCAGAAATCGGAAAAGAAAAACCCGAAATTCAACTCTGGTACGAAACGTTGTTTTATTTTTTTTAATATACACAGGATTAGTTTCAGCTTATTTTTTTGTTTAATGTTTGGGCTTCGGTATTTGAATTTTTAAATTCGGATTTCGTGTCCGAAATCGAACACGTCATTTTGCGGGAATGAGGTGGCGGGAAAGTCTAGTCACCACGTGGGTGTGTTAAAGTCCCGTCGCAGTTAAATGTACCGTACTACTGTAGATTCTGTTATTTTGCCTATAACAAATTACTTTATCGAAATTAATTCGTAAAAATCAACATAAGAGTGAAACTACTATTATTTAAAAACTTGTTATCAATTCACCAGCTAGTGGTGATGATTGCTGAATGGTTTTCCAAGTACGAAACGTGCAACTCAAGTATTGTTTGTGACCTCTTTTAGAAATATGTTTTAGTTGACAGCAATCATCTATGCGAATAACACGAGCTTTTTTTTTAAGGGTAATGCCTTAAAATTAAATTGACTCAGGTGGATTTTATTTATAAACATTTGTAATACTGTGTATGTCTTTGACCTTTCATGTGTATGACTCATGAAGGACATTATTGAATTTTATAGGTTCGGTGAACGACAATCGCACAAAGCCAGCAGCTCTGGTTGAGAAAACTAAACAGAAGAAACGCCACGGAGTTCAGAATAGTGACGGCCAGAAAAGTTTCAGTCACCCTTGGTTATTGTCAACATTAAAAGCTCACACCAACTTGGTGTTGAACTTGGATTTTAGTCCTAATAAGAAATACTTGGCTTCATGTGGTGAAGGTAAGCGCAGTTTACTTTTGTTTTTATTTTGCTGAACACCAACATACACTATACACATGTTTTTTCATTGGTTATAAATCATTGATTGCACCTTATAATAATATTATTGTGTCCTTCAAACTACTCCATGTGTTCACATTCACTGCTGCAACTCACAAACATCATTGATACATTCATGTAAACACCATTTAGTAATATTTTGAGAGAAATATCCCTGCCACATTATCAATTTTTTATCTCCTTTCACTAAGAATCTGTGACCAGTGTCATTAGAAGAGTACCAAGTTCTCCTGGATGTAAACTACCACAAAGACAAAAATTTTCATCATGCATGAGTATTCTCAAGTGATGCCATCGACATATCACCATGCGGACTACATTAACTATTGCGTTTATGGGTCCTATATGGTTGAAGCAGGTGTTTATTCTCTTTACAACAAACTTTCCTGTGTTACTATGAGTAAAACAAAATTGAAGGAACATGGCTTTCCAATAGAAGTGCGCGGCCAGCCCGGATATGCCTACATAAAGGAAGACCGTAATGGTGGTCGATGCTCGCCACCACTGACAAATCCATCTATGAAGAAGTGTTGTCGATGCTGGACAGAATTTGATCCATCAGCTGAAAACACCAACATCAACTGTGTGTATCATTGGGGGAAATTGAAAATGATTGACAATTCTCTAGTTCACATGTGTTGTTTTAAACCTCCAGGATCTGTTGGGTGCACAGAAGCAAAGCAGCATGTTCATGACGGAAAAGCGGGTGGATTAGTGAATGGTTTTGTTAAAACTCGGCCAAATAATACAATACCAAGAGTTGTTGGTTTAGACTGTGAAATGTGCTACACTGAAAAGGGATTGGAAGTTACTCGAGTGACACTTACGAACGAGTTTGGGGAAGTAACTTATAATGAACTTGTGAAGCCATCAAATCCCATCATTGATTACAATACTCGTTACAGCGGTTTACAGGAACATGATTTCAAAGATGTCAACAAAACTTTGGACGGTGTACGCTATGATCTGCTGTACTTGTTAAGTGATAATCACATTTTAGTGGGCCATGGTCTGGAAAATGATCTCAGACTGCTGAAACTTCTTCATGGGAAGATTGTGGATACAACTGACTTGTTTCCACATGAACGTGGGCTTCCATATCGTCGAGCTTTGAAGGATTTAATGAAAGAATTCTTGAACAAAGATATTCAGACTGGCTCCCATGATAGTGCAGAGGATGCTGGTTCATGTATTGCACTAGCGACTCTATACTGTAATAACTTCTATTGGGAATGATTTCAATTAAAGTTTTTACAAAAAATGTAAATAATTTATATACATTTTTATTTGTATATAATGTTTTATAAGTTTTCGTGTAAAAATAATTTTAATTCGTTTTAAAATATCAATTAAATTTTTTTTCTATATATTTGTTTTTGTTTATTTTTTTTAAATAAGAACCTTTAAAATATTGTGGCAGGTATTTTCTCGTCAATTCACAAGTTACTTAAAAACTATAGTAATTATTACACACTATATTTCATGACGTAACTGTTATTGAGAATTGCACAGTGCCATACACTAAAATTTTTTTTAAATATAAATTTGTATTTAAATTGTTCTTGATCGATATGTTTGGATAATAACTTTGTTGCAGACCGAACGGTGATGCTATGGCACGTTAACGATTTCAAAGATAAAAATCATCGAAATGCCCGTTGCAATATTGAATTTGATCATGCTTCCAGAGTACGATGGTCTCCTGATTCAAAGTAAAATGATCAGGCATTTTGCTTGTTTTTTTGGCTTAAAAATGTTTACAAAATACTGTTTTGCAGAGCATTTGTTATTGCGCGTTCAACCAGCCGAGACCTGGAGGTCTTTAGAGTCGCGAAGGCCGCAGATGGCAATTTGGGAAAAGCCACTTCCAGTTTAACCTTTGCACAAGTAATTATTATGCACTCAATTACGTAACTTGCATTAGTCAATCATTAATTCTATAATTTTATAGCATCATAAAGGCGACATTGTTGGTTTGGGTATAGCTAGCAGTGGCAAGTTTATTATGACTTGCTCAGCTGACACCAAGCTAATTATTTGGAGCCCTAAAGGCGATATTTTGACATCGATTGACACACGTCAAATTGATGTTTATTTTGCAGACGTATCGCCATGTGGTAGATTCGTTGCTTCTTGCGGTAAATTGATAATAAAATGCTATTACTGTATGTCAGATTAATATGAAAACCTTGCAACTCTGTTATACAGCAGATAGAAATGAAGCAAATTTTTTTCTGAAACTAATGTAAATGAGGCCCATTTCCTTGAGATTATACAGTAAAGAAACGAGACTAAACTTATTATTTACTCTCGTTTTTTCATTAACATAATGTAACAAATCGTTACTGAAACAAATGCCATTTAGTCTTCTTTCTTCAGTGTCGAATAGAAGAGTTACGAAGTTTTTTGTAAATCAATTTGAAATTTAAGAGATAATTTTGAAATTTAAATTTTAGGATTTACGTCTGACGTAAAAGTATGGCAGGTTGTTTTTGATAAAACCGGTGCTTTCAAGGAACTGAACAGAGCATTCGAGCTTAAGGGGCATGGTGCTGGAGTAGAGAGTTTTGCCTTCAACAGCGACTCTTCAAAGTAATTGTTGCATTTTCTATATACAGTTTTCATTAATATTTTATTTTAACAATCTTTTTAGAATGGTTTCTGTCTCTAAAGATAAGACGTGGAAATTTTGGGATACAAATGGTAGTTTTACCTCTTAATTCATAACTTCACAAGTATCTACTAAATCTATTCATACTATAGTTGAATTTGAGAAGGGGCAGGATCCTCATTTGCTGTTTAGTGTTAATGTTGCAACACAAGGACCGGCAAAAATCGCGCTTTCTCTGGACGCCAAAGTGGTGGCTATCGCTTCAGGGTCGATTCTGCGTCTGTATTCAACTTTAAATGGCAAAGAAGAACGCAGTGTTAACAACGAAGGTCAAATTCAAGCTTTATCGTTTGATCCACAAGGAGATATATTAGCAGTGGCTGTGGATAAACATATTCGGCTGTTTCATAACGTTGTTGGTTATCGAGCAACCATTCAAGAGTTGGAAGAACAAAAGAAAAAGCCATCAATTAGCCAATCTCTGAAACAAAGAATGCAACAACAGATTGCGGATGCAAGGTACCGTATAAAAACAAAAAGATTGTAAGTCTTAAGTTTCATTTACTAAATCATTATTGCTTATTTACAGAGCCGCCTTACAAAGCATCGGAGAAAACTAATCGTTCAGTTTATACAAAGATATTCTTATGTCTTGTACTTTTCATTAAAAATGGCAATTTAAATTTTCACTTTCATCAGCGCTCATTTGATATAATTTAATGAAACAACATTCTGAGAACTGAAGAGCACACTTTTAACGTTTGGGGCGAGCTGTCATCAGTATAGAAAAAGTTTGAAATAACTTACAACTCACATTGTGCCTCCAAAATGTTTCAATTTACGACTAGACAAGAGTATATTACTTACAGTAGGAACCGTGTTATCAATCACTCTGGCCCGTGTGGTACTTCAGTGCTGAAATAAGGTGCTGTGGAAGGTACGAGAAGAGTATGGCAAACATCGCATACTTTGGAAGGTCTCGAATTAGCGCCACTTAACACTACTTTCGAGATACATTCAGCACAGAAGATTCGACCACAATGACGACAATGGTGCTAAAAGCAAAACGACATAAACGTTGTACAAATTCTACAGGATGATTTCTAAATTGGAACACTTTTTGATAAAAAAAACGAGACAAATATGAGTTCCAATTGGTCTCGGTTATTTGCCATGGAGAAGTATCAATGAGTAAACGAGACATATTACTATCAATTCCGATTAAGATTTATCCCGCTTATTTTACGTCATGAAGAAGAAAAGCGCCAATATTATCAGCACAAATGGGGATTTGTCTCGTTTTTTTCTCATCACGAGGAAAAAGTGTTCCAACTAACTATACATTTAATATCTTACTTTTCGTTTTGTAATTGAAAATGGCTGTTTACAGTTATTGCAATCGTCAACATCCTCTTCGTGCTGCCACCTAACTTCTTCCTCTGATTGTCTAATCCCCTCTAACTGCACTTGCAACGACTGAGACAGTTTGACAAAATCTCGTTGTACAGCTTCGCCACTATCCAGTTCTTTTTGCAGAGAGTGCAACTTAATTCTCATTTCTCCCAGCTCAGCTTCACGTTTTTCTTTTTCTTTGGCAGTCTCTTCGAGTTTCTGTTGCAACTTGTGTAAAATATTTTTCTGCATTGCCTGTGATTCAGCAGCTTTCTTTTGGAAATCTATGAGCTTCTGTTCTGCTTCAATCGTCTTTTGATCTACTCATTAACATTTTATTTAATTTTGTGAACGTAATACAGGGTGATCATAAGATACGTGTTCAAAATAGTTCAAGAAAGAGACTACGAATATCGTTGGTAAGCGATTTAATGCATTCAGTTTTTCATTGTTGGCAAGTAACAGCGTTTATGCGAACACGTAACTTTTGATCCTTTTATATTTATATATACATTAGAGTTTTAATTTACCAGCATTTTCACGTAAAGATTCAAGTTCCTGCATAAGCATAATTTCGGTTGATTCTCTGATCTGCTGTTCTCCCAGAGCTCGCTCCTTCATTACCAACATTTCACTCCGAAGAACTTCTTCAATATGCTCTTTTGATGTTAATGCAATGATTAGATTTTCTCTTAAATGTAACAACATTTCTTGTAGTTGCTATAAACAGGTTTCAATTAAAAATCTTCACTTGCAAAACGTTTAAACAACTTACTGATACTGTGTCTGGTAAATTGATTGTTTCGTTTTGAAGCTGATTTGAGTTTACTAAATATTTCCCCATTAATTTATCATTTTCTTCCCTCAAAGACCTGAGTTCATTTTGAACTACTTCTCTGTTGGTTACCAGCTGTTTTAACTGATCCTTCAGCTCCTGTGAATAAGATGCAAACTGTTGTTTTTGTTCATTCAGCATCGTTTCCGATTCTCCCATCTTCAGATACAACTCAGCCACGCTAGATTGAACTTCGGTTGAACTTTGCTCCAATTTTTCTTCCAGGGTTTTCCTATGTTGTCTTTCATTCTCGAAATCGTTTTTAAGCCATTCGTTAGACTGTTGCAAAGACTTGATTTTTTTCTGCAGTTCAATTTCGCCATCCTGCGCTTTCTGCAATTGAGTTTCATAATTGCTGCACATATCGCACGGATGACCAATCTTTGATCGGAAATATTTAAGCTGATTTAAAAAAAAAAAAAAACATGATAAACGTTAAACAGTGCAAATATGTACACCATGAATTTTATTACTTCATCTTGTATCTGTAGCCATTCTTTCTCAGTAGGCAATTTTTTTCCTTCCTCAACGCCAGCGGCGCCTTGAGTTCGAATTTCATGATCAGAGCCTACATCTATCAACCAAATAACACAACCAAACAATAAAACTAACCATCATAATCACCCAATTAACTTACCGCTCTCAGAAGATATGCTTTCTCTAAATTTGCTACGATCAACTTCGGTTCCAGTATCGTCAACAATTTTGTCATCAGTGGATTTTTCCATTACATTCGCTGAGAGTCTAGCAGGAGATGGAGATTTTCGTCTATGTGGGGACGTTAAAAATGAAATTGGAGATGCTCTTCTTACGTCTTCTTTAATAACAAACACAAATATTAATTATGCCTTATTTCAGCTTTTAAAACAATATTACTGTTAGTATCAGTCGCTTCAAGTGTAGCGTGATATCCATGCTCTCTGCTCTCTCGTTTCATTCCTTGTTAAAAATAAAAAGTTACAGTCAATAACGTTGAATTAAGTCAAGGATTTCGAAATCTTACCAGCCAGAATTCTTTGCTGTTCCAACGTTAAAATATTATTCATTCTTTTAACATCTTCCGCGTGAATTCTTTGCGCTTCCAAGAACTGATCGTTTGCCATTTGCCATGTCTGTTTCAGTTCATTATGTTCGCGCCTTTCCTTTTCTAAAAGATGGCACACATCTCTAAGCTGCCTTCGTAAATCTTCTGCTTCATTAAGAATCGTTGCTTTTTGCCCTTGCAGTACAGATACGTACATTTCTAAATCACTACGAGAAGCTTTTTCAGCTTCAAGACCATCTTGAAGTCCTTTAACTTTTCCATCCGCATCAGTTTCGGGCTTATTATCACTGTTCTCAGTTTCAAACTTCTTAAATGAATTCTACCCAATTGCAATAAAACAAATTCAAATCAACACTTAATCTTATATTATACCTTGAATTATTAAACAAAACCTCATAAGCTTGAATTTGATCATCAGCAGCTCTAAGTTTCTCTTTCAAAGCCCGAATTTCCTCTTCTAATGGCACCACCAAAGACCTCAATACCTCAGCATCTTCTTGAGCCTGACAAGACCCAACACAAAACATTTAAAAAAGTGTCAACTACTCAAAAATCTTCTACATTAAATGGACAATATTACTAAATAAAAATCAAGACACTAAAACAAGCAAACAAGACCTTAAAAACACTAAACAACTATAACAATGTCACACAATTTCATAACCATTTAAAAAGCAACAAATAAATAAAACCAATAATTATCTTTTTGGTTGGTTGGTCAGTCACAGGTAAGAGCAAGAGAGAAAAAAGACAATTAAAGTGTGAAGAAACTCACCCACCAGCCGCTACTTGCAGGCTAAATAACAGATATAAGGTAAAGAAACAATAATATAGCCAATATCAAACTTTACAACTTAAAAAAATAAAATATTTGAAGTAAAAATAACTGAAAACTAACTTCAACCATCGATGGTTAATCTTTAACAAATTATCAGTGGTTAAAGCAGTTTTCAGTCCTTATAACCACCCAACCAATCAGAAAGAAGTTTAATTAAGAAAAAAAAAATGGGTGGAGAGCAAAAATTTCAATGTCAAAGGTAAACCGAAATTATAAAAATGCAATAATTACCTTTTTCATACTTTCTTCCAGATTTTCATGGATGTTTTCATTGCTTTGTGAATAAGCATTTAGACCGGATACTTTCTTAGCCAATGTCTTGGTCATAACAGATAAAACCCCTTCTTTACTACTGACACTAAATTATATAAAAAAGCTAATAGTTAAACAATACTTTGTCAAATTAACCGATCCAAAAAAATTCACCTCTCTGATGAATTTGGAGCTTTTAATTCTTGATATTCAGCTTCTAGTTTTTCAATGATTTTCTTTAGTCTCTTTATCTCTCTTTCAGATTCCTTCTTACTTCTAGACGATTCAGACAGTGTATCTTTAAATAAGGAACCATAAGAATCAATAAAATGTAGATCAGCATCATAAAAAAAAACCCAAGTGAAATTTATACCTCGAATTACTTGATGTAAAGACGCCAATTCCTGTTGAACTTTAAACTTTTCATCGTCCATTTCATTTTCTCTGGTGCACTCTATTATAGCAATCTGAGATTTATATTCATCTAATTCATTTTGCAGTTTGCTCGTTTGAGCCGCGTAATTATCACATTCGCTCTGCAATAGAGCTGCCACTTCATGTTCAGCTTGAAGTTCATCTGCATATCAACTTATTAAACTTTCTTTAAAAGCAAGGTACAAATATTAAAAATAACCTTCTTTTTGTTTAAATAAACTCATTAATAGAGCTCTTTTTGAGCTAAAATCTTTTTCAGTTTCCAGCTTCTCTTTCTGCCATTTCTCCTCTCTCTGTTTTAATTTGATAATCTCTTGTCTTAAAATCTCAACATCATCAGTATCTAGAGCACAAAAAATAACAATAATAATCTTAAGTGTATTAAATATCAATTATATTCATACAACCTGTGTGTGAAACATCTTCACTGTTGTCATTTTTGCTCTCAACTTCCACGTCTTCCATATTGCCCTTATTTTCAATTTACGTATAAATTCACAACATAAACTCGATAGATAATTAAACCAACATCAAAATACCATGGTACAATACAATAGAAACCAATAGTTGCGATTAAAATGTTTAAGACAAAATAAATATAAGCCAAATTTAGTGAAGAGTTCACGGAAAACTACAATTTATGTAATAATCATATTGCAGTGATTAATTTTGACGTTCGACATGAAAAAATGTTTTCGGCGCGGTTATAACATTTCGGCGCGGCGTAATAATCTATCTGCAACATAACCATTAAACACCAAAATATTTACAATTAGAGTACCAAAAAATTAAAATTTATTTAATGTATAAACGGAACTTTAATAATATTTAGTTTATATCATTACAGTTATAATAATCATAATGTATGTTTAGTTATAATAAACTAGTTTATAATTTTACATACATGATGACGAGAGTAATTAACATGGCAGCGCCCATGCGTAGAAACATGTGTTCGAGTTGAATACAAATTTAAAATTATTTCTTTTATGTCACTATGTGCCATTTTATGGTAATACTGTATACGATTTTTGTATTGTACAACTAGTTTTAAAGCGAAACAAGTTTGAACATAGTATTTTACAAAATAAATAAATTTAACGAGCCTAATCTTTGTTAAAAACAGTACAGTAAGTAAATTTGAAATGATTCGGCTATGAACTTATGAAGACTTGTTTTTGAATTGAATTTTGTGGAGCTGAAGACTACAGTACATTAATCATTATCGAGAACGCCGTCGACCAGCAAATAACAGTTTTGTTTCCGAGTGGTAACTTTTAACTTATAATAATGAGTTTAAAATCAAAATCTAAGTCAAAAGATAAGAGTTTATGGATTAAATGTCGGTTCTGTCCGTGTGTTATTCCAACACAGGACGCGAATTTTCATTTAAATTATTATCACGATAGTAGAAGTAGTACCGATCAGCCAACAACACCAAAATCATCTAAACAAAATGCTGATTCTGAGCGTGGTTATATTAGGAACAATATTTTGCATGCGCAAGTAAAGGATTTAAGTTTAATCAAAGGTATATAACTAACTACAGTAATTGGTTATTTTGACGATTATCACTTATACTTGTGTATCATTTAACAGAAAAAGATGAAGACTTTTTTAAGGTAATATCACCCAGAAAAGATAATCTGGTTTTGTTGCATCCAGCTGTAATGGAAGCCATGGAAATTTATGCATTTTCCTGGGTGATAGTGTGGCGAAGTAAAGGCTCATCCGACTTCATCATTATTAAAGCTATGAAATGTAAATCAATCAGCAATATGACTGGGATAATACTAAGTAACAAGAATCGGGAGTTGCTTGACTGTGGAATCGATGACTTTGTCCATCTACAAAAAATAAAATCCCTCAACAGTTTGCCTGCAGCAAGAATACACGTTAATGCAAAGTAATTAAACCGTGTTTGAACGTTTAACATGTGTGGTCAATTTATAATAATTGTTTCAATTTAATTTGCAGGGGAGAAACACATTTTCATGACACAACCGAGTTTTTAAGATTTTTTAATTGCAATAACGATGGAAAGATTATCGCTAGAGGATCGATATTTTCTGTAAATTATTTAGGGCGGAAATGCACGATGAAAGTTGCTAAAATCGATTATGATGAGGCCTTTAAAGAATCTACTGATCAGATTAACCAGCAAATGACCAATCAGAAAGAATCTGAAATTAGTCAAAGAATGGAGAATTTGTCAATCGATTCCTGTAATAAACAGGAGGCTTTGACACCAAAGAAGAAAGAAGAACCACTTCAAATGTGTTTGTGTGAAGAAACTAAATTTCACTTTGATTGCAATTATGCGTATATTCACTCCAATACAAAATTGGAGATTAAAAACACAAGTAAAAAAGAAGAACCAAACAAATATTTGGTTACATTTGATGATATCGGAGGTTTAAGCGAGCAAATTGAGAGTATTAAACAAGTTTTAGTAATCTCTCCAGATGAAATTTTCAGCACACAGAGTGAGTTGTCGTTTATTAATTTTATATTTGTATATTAATTATTTTATTTTTAGGTGACTATCGTCCAAGAGGGATATTGTTGCATGGGCCAAATGGATGTGGAAAATCGCTTATTGCTACCGCTATTCGTAATACAACGAAGCTGCCTTTTATTATTGTCAATGCTTCTGACATATTTTGCAAGTAATACTAAGAATAATTGTTTTTAACTTACTTTATATAATATTTGTCTAATACAATTGTGCGATTTTCAGATATTATGGAGAAAGTGAATTAAAACTAAGAGCTATATTTGAAAATGCAAAACAGCGAGCACCAAGTATAATATTTATCGACAATCTAGAAAGTATATGTCCTAAGGATACACCCTCAAAAAGTAAACAAGAGCAACAAGTGATGTCCGCATTTCTATCGCTGATGGATAATCTTCCGGTAATTGTGTAGCTTTTGTAATACAAGTAATGTAAAAGTATAATTGAATAGTTTATATAAAAGACCAAACCAACTGAAAGAGTTGTGGTCATAGCAGCTACAAGCAATATTGATTCACTTGATGCTGCAGCTCGACGAGTAGGGCGTTTGGATTGGGAAGTTGAAATAAGCAGTCCAAATCCTAAAGGAAGAGCTGAGGTTTGATAAGATGTAACATTTTTGAAAACCGTATTGTCGCAATTTAACTCGATTATTTATGAAGATTCTAGATAAAATTTTAAAACGATTGGATCACAATCTATCAGCAGATGAAATTAAGGATATTGCAATGAATTTGCATGGATATGTTGGGTCCGATTTAGCTGAAGTTTGCTCTAAAGGTAATTGCATTTATACTGGGTACTAAGCAATTGTTTAATCCGAGCACTGTTTTCACATTTTCACCTATTCATCTCAGTAGATATAAGTTAATGGCGATTACTTTTGTTTTACTTTTCATGGGGGAAAGTACGGTCTAAATACTTTATTTCCAATGAATATTTGTCCCGTTTTATTCTGGAAAACTGGAATTAATTTTAATTCCAATGTCTATTTTTCTGGAGTTTTTTCTCATCGTTATGGAGAAGTGGTTACATTTTAAAAATCACACGATATAATTATTGAGTTTGAAGTACCTTGTGGTTATTGATTAAAAATTTAATTTTCTAGCTCAAATGATTAGCTGTATAAGACAGAGGCAAAGTGAAGTAAAAGTGATTAATCGTGAAGATATCGTTGCTGCTACAATGGTAGTCAAACCAAGTAGTTTGAGAGGAATCATCATCGAAGTTCCAACTGTAATTATCAGCTTATAAAAAGTACTATACTTAAGTAAAAATGTTGGTTATTTTACTTACAGGTTCATTGGGATGAAGTAGGTGGTCAAGAAGACCTGAAAGAAAAGTTAGAAAAGGCAATTGAATGGCCTTTAAAATATCCAGAGTTTTTTGAAAAGTTTAATATACGCCCACCAAAAGGTATTTTAATGTATGGTCCACCTGGTTGTTCAAAAACAATGATTGCAAAAGCTTTGGCTACTGAAAGTCGTTTAAATTTCTTGGCTGTAAAAGTAAGTGGTTATAATACTAAACGTATCCTAAATTTACTGAAATTTTATTTGTGATCAATTTTTTTTGCAGGGCTCTGAACTGTTTAGCAAGTGGGTCGGAGAATCGGAACGAGCTGTACGGGAACTTTTCAATAGAGCAAGATCATCTGCTCCTTCCATTATATTTTTTGATGAGTTTGAAGCTTTGGCTGTTAAAAGGGGAAGGTAGCTAATACGGTTAATTAAGGCTTTACAAAATCTGAATCATAATTATGATCATCGTGATGTTTAGTTCTATTGGTGGAAGTAGTGTGGGCGACAGAGTTGTAGCCCAAATACTCACAGAAATGGATGGTCTTCAAAGATTGGAACAAGTGACTGTTGTTGCAGCAACTAATCGACCAGATATCTTAGATCAGGTGATGATTCTTTCATTGTCAATGACGTAATTGCTAAATAATTATATAAATTTAGGCATTAATGAGGCCTGGGAGATTTGACTACGCAGTGTATGTCCCATTGCCTGATGAAAAGGCGCGAGAGGAAATTTTCAGGATTCAGTTTCGACGAACTCCAGTTGCGGATGATGTTGACGCTACTTATTTGGCATCACGTACCTATGGATATTCTGGAGCTGAGGTTTGTTTCAGTTTTTATTTGTATAATTTACAAAATTGCAATTTTTTAAATTACTTTAGATTGTTGAAGGTGTGTGTAAAGAAGCATTTTATAAGGCCATGAATGAAGAAAAACATCCAAAATTTATAAAAGCATCACATTTCGAGTATGCATTAACCGTTGTTAAAGCAAAAACATTTGAGAGGTCCAAGGAAACAATAGAGATTTGTGAAAGATTTAACCGAGAAAGGGATCTTAGCTGTGAAGACAAAATGCAGGACCTTCCTGCACAGGATTTTATTGCTTAAATTAGATTTAAAATAATAAAATTCTAAATTATATTGGCCGGCAATTCATAAATATATTAAATTATGTTTAAATAAACGATACGTGACAGTATTTTTGACAGTTTGGAGTCGCTATATTACAGTACTTTATATCAGGAAATGTTAAACAAATAAAAACATATAAGTACTCTAGTTAACAATTATTTTCATTAATTTTATTTGTTTTTAATTGTAATTTAAATGATGTCCTCTCCGGTACTAATACCTTAGCAATAATCTGAATAATTTCGGTAGAAAAAAGGCAACTTCTGTGTGTATTAACTCAACAAACATAACAAAATCAGAAATGGATCGCCATATTAAATGATTAATGCCAACGAGGCGCCGCCTATTGGTCGTGGCGCATAATTATTTTATTCCGCCTAGTTACCGGAAAAAGCCGGTCGTGAACAGCTTATATAGCGCCCTCTATAAGAAGTGCATTTGTGACGTAATCCACTTTGGCAACGAAGGACTCAAACTTATATATACCGGTACCGTAACCTTTCAAAAATCAGATTGCGGGAAAACTTTTAGCGGGAAAGTCTTGTGATCCCATTCTCGTGTTTCAAACTTCGTTCAAACTGGTATGTAATTTAAATACAGTATGTCATAAATGTCTATTAACATTCTCTGAAAGTGCTTTTGACTCTTTTAATTTAGAAATCATTTGTACTAAGTTTAATTCACGTTTGTAATTCACGTTAATCACGTTTGTAATTATCGATATAGGTGTTGTAAAAATGTCCACTGTTATAATTAAAGAGTGCTCGGTAGATCTGTCTGGCGTCGATTTACGAAAGTTTGTGTAACCGACATTTTTCTATTAATACATTATCTACGGTTTTTGTGAAAGTACAAAAGTGAAAAATGTTTTTGTGTTTCGTTGTGTAGAAAGAACCCAAAGATGCCGAAGGAAAGGGAAGATGGTCAAAGTAGCGGAGCGACAACGTCAAATACAGTTAAACGATTTTCTAGGTATATTTGTATATTGAATTGCTACTTTTTCTATACTTTTATTTATAATTGTAATCTTAATAGCAAAATGGTTAAAACAGAAAAACCAAGCACGTCAGCTAAAAGACCTGTTACTGACGACGATAGTGATCTGTCTGACGTCGATTTACGAAAGTTTATGTAACCGACATTTTTCTTACATTATCTACGGTTTTTGTGAGAGTACAGCAAAATGAAAAATGTTTTTGTGTTTCGTTGTGTAGGAAGAACCCAAAGATACCGAAGGAAAGCGAAGATGGTCAAGGTAACGGAGCGACAACGTCAAGTACAGTTAAACGATTTTCTAGGTATATTTGTGTACTGAATTGTTACTTTTTCTTTACCCGGTTCTTATATTAATACTGTAATTGTACTTTCAATAGCAGAATGGTTAAAACCGAAAAACCAAGCACTTCAGCTAAAAGACCTGTCATTGACGACGATTGTGATATCGAATTAAAACCAGCTAGGTAACGCTGGCATTGATAACTCATTGATTTAATGTAACCCTCATTACTTATTCACAATTATATCCTATTGTATTAGTAAAAAATCGAAAAGGAAGTCTAAAGCCAAATCGGGTGAAACTCTTGATGAAAAGTTTTGCAAATATTGCCAGGTCAAACTCGACAATGATTCCATCGTTTTTATTACAAAACCAGAAAATGCTGTAAGTTTTATATTATTATTTGCATAATAGTAAATCAGAGAGTACTGTAATGCAGCGAGCGGGCAACCTATCATACAAAACAATTGATGAAGAAACTGAATGAATCACATTGATTTCAATGAACGTTTGCCTTGTATATATTTTTAAGAGTTGTGGAATTCTTACTTGTTACTTAAACCCATAAAGCTAAATCGATGTGATTGATTCTAGTTATAATCCCTCTAACTTAAGTGCTAGCAACAAGCACCATCCAACAGCTATTTTGGTATATAAACGAGACAAACTTCTATTGAAAACAATGCGATTTTATCTCATTTCTTTTTTGGTTGCACTCTTGGTGCATAACAGTAGTACAAGTTAAATTCAAAACGTGATTCTTTTTGTTAAGGCGGAGGAAACGATGTTAATTGGAAACTCGGATTTTATGGTTGAAGGAGCCGACGCAGTTTCTTTTCGTTTGACAGATTTTAGGTATTTTAACTAAAAGGTAATATTTTATACTATGTATTAATACTAATTTGCCTTTTAAAAAGCGTTTACGATCGCAACCGACACCTTTGCGTTTTTCAACCGAACTTTGGTGATCGAGATATTTTTTTAAGTGGGAATGTGCAACGTATAGACGAAAACAAATCCAATAAAAGTAAGACCATTATAATTTCATTTTGCTTAGTTCTTCACAATTTATTAATTATTATTATGCTTTAAGGTATGTATGTGCATGATATTGGACCTATTAATTCCTGGTGGATCGCTGGATTTGATGGTGGAGATAAAGTTTTGGTTGCCGTTACTTCAGGTTCTTCTATTTTAATGTTGTAGTGTTTTAAATGATGGGATGGCTGATTTATTGTTTTAATTTAGATCTAGGAGATTATTATATTTCTCAGCCGTCTGCCGCCTATGAACCGTTTTATGAAAGAATTATGACCAAATCCTTTTTGTTGAAACATGTCGTGGAGTCATTGCAAGACGATCCAAACGCCTCTCTTAATGAGTTGTTGGAAAAATTTGAGGTATATTTGAAATTGTCGTTTTAGTTTAACTAATAATCGGGATTTAAAAATGTTTATTAAAAATTGTACACAGAGTGTTGCTGACAGGACTGGAAATAAACGGATGACGTATGAAGATTTAGTTGAAAATGCTGAGTTTATCATTAATCAAGTAGCCAGTTATGACACTGAAGCTGATAGTGACGAATATCCTTTGCTGCTTACTCCTTGTATCAGAGAATTGGCGAACTTATCGGGAATTAACATCAAGTCATGGTATTTATAAAATTAACTTTTTTTATTGATATTTTATTTTAAATTTATGTGTGGTTATGTTAGTGAGGCGATAATGGATGATGAAGTTAGAATCGAAGAGAACAGGAGACCAAAAGAAATTAAAGAGAAAGCAGAAAAGCCAAAGGACAAAAAAGCCACTACAACTCCATTGGTATTTTCAGTTATGCAGCAATGCATGGTTTTCAATAAAGTGATGGAAGGAGAAGTAAGCACCAGATGTGGAGAATGTGTCAAATGCAGGCAGCCTGACTGTGGAAGGTGTTCCGTTTGCGTCGAAAATAAGAAAAATAAAGGCAAACGAAAACTGGCGAATAAATGTTGTCTTAATAAAGTGTAAGGAAACTCGTTGCTTAAATTAGGTTGTATTTTGATGGTACTTATAAATTAAAATTTTAATGTTTAGGTGCGTAGCTATGGAGTTAGAAGACGATTCCGATAATGAAATTGAGGTATTTATCATTTGATGACGATATACCAAATGATTGTCTAAATTGAAGTCATCTGTAAATGTTACGATTTATAAAATCATCTGGTAATTCTTACTATTAATAATTCAATTATTGATAAATACTGTTATAGGTGGAGGAAGTAAAGAAAGAATCAATAACAAAAACATCATTAGAATTTGTGACCAACAATAAAGCGGTAATTAATATTAGATATAAAAATTGTACGAGATTGGAAAATTTCATTTTATGTATTTAGCGAAAAATAAAATGGCTTGGTAAACCAACGGAATTAAATGGCAAGGAAAATGTGTATCTAAAGGCTGAAATTGATGGAGAAAAGGTAAGTTATTATGTTTGCAATTTGTTTAATTTTTGAATAATAAGTTTAATTGTGTGTAGTTTTGCGCGAATGATTATGTTTGTTTACCTGCCAACTTTACCAACGAGACATTCTCCATTGCAAGGATAGTCTACATGTTAGAAAACAAGAGAGGAAAGATGTTCCATGCTCATTATTTTAGGTATTTTTTTTATATACAACATATGGAAATAGTTTAACATATTGTTTCTTTATTAGATTCTCAAAAAGCACACTATTGAGGCAGATGGCTCCGGAAAATGATCTCTTTATGAGTGATTTTTGTAAAGATGTCTTGTTACAAGATATTGGCAAAAAGTGTAATGTAAGTTTTAAGGATTTTATTGCTTTAAAGACATAAACTAATAAAATAATGTAATATAACAGGTCGAATTTAAAGAAATTTTTTCGAATTGGTCTGAATGTGGTGGCAAAGATTATTTCAACAACAAAAAAGATTCCAACACTTTCTATTATCAAAAATGGTACATTGATGTTCTTTTAAAACAATTTTATTTTTTTCTTGTTATTTAATGATTTTTTATTTTTAAGGTACAAAAGTGAAACTGCTCGATTTGAAGACTTACCAGCAGATTGTTCAACCAAGGAAAATGCTTATGAATGTGCAGCTTGTGTTGTTCAAAAAAACCAACAAAAGGTATTTTACAACTTATCCTTTATAAATCTGCCTAATAATGAATAGAAACATTTAAAAATATTTATATTTCAGCTTAAACGTCCAAAAGTTGACTCCAACCTTGAATCAGTTGATTGGATGGGAACCAACTACAAAATTGATGACTGTATATATTTTGTAACTGATAACATGGACCCTTTAGAAAAAACAGTGAAACTTTGCGCTGTTTCAAGATTAGATCCAAATGTATTTAATTTTTTATTTTTGTATCATTATATAGTTTTAATGTTAACTGCAATTTCTTTTATCAACAGATTGACGAGGACAAGTATCCTGAATACTATCGAAAGAAGGAATCTAAACAAGGCTTGTTTGTTGACACCCCTAAGCCATTTTACATTGGGCGAATAACAAGTTTTAAAAGAATAAATAGATTCGGTAAACCAGGATCCGCCATTACAGCTGAAGATGTAGAACTTGAGCTGGAAGTCTTCTATCGGCCTGAGGAAACCCATTTACCGATTGAAAATACTAGGCATTTAGATATTAATTTGTTATATTGGACTGGAGCTAGTGAGTATATAAAATTTGTAAATATTTGTTGATTGGTTTTAATTATTTATTTTGATTAATTTAGTTAGGAAAACTAGACTGAACACAGTTGTCAGTAAATGTTTTGTAGTGTATGGTGGACGAATGGCTCGTTCAGGATCACTTGATAGTTATTTTGCCGGAGGACCCAACCGTTTCTACTTCATTGAAGTTTGTGTTAATTTATATTGCATAGAAACTATAAAAAACTTTTATTAAATTGATTTTTTTTATTTAAAGGGCTACAACAAGACCCAACAATGTTTTTTTAAAGTTAGTAAAATTGTGGAAGAAAGTTTTACTTTTGAGGTACTAATGTTGTTTTTAGATTTGTAACACTTAATATATCATTAATTTGGTTATATTGAATTTCAGAAAGCAAATCTCACTTCTTATAATGTACTGGAGAAAAAGTTAGCTGTTTTAGATGTATTTGCTGGATGTGGAGGTATGTGGATATGTATCTTCTGTTTTTAATTTTGCTCTTAAAATGCATTAATTAAATTTGTTGTAATGTGTCTTTTTGTTTTTACATAGGTTTATCTGAAGGATTTCACCAGTCTGGCTTATGTGAAACTAAATTTGCCATCGAAAATGATAAACTGGCAGCTGAAGCTTTTCAGCGGAATAACCCAGATGCTATTGTTTTACAAGGAGACTGCAATGAAATTCTCAAATTATTGCTGGAGGTTAGTGCAGTAGCTAAATATACCAGATGATTTTCTTAATTGAAACACTTTTTTAAAAGGTACATGTCAATATTACAAATGATAAGATAATGTTTCATTTTTTATTGGTACTTACTTCTTTATAGAAAAAATAAACCGGAAAATCACTTTTTTTTGTTAGAAAACAAACGAGACAAACCATTATTGGAATTCATCCGATTTAGTCTCATTTATTTATTGGCACTGTTAACAAAAACCGGTTCCAATTTAGAAAATCACCTGAATAGTAATGTAATAGTGCTTAATTTACAAATTATTTTTATATGATTGTTAAAGGGCGAAACGCATGATCAGGAGGGCCGACAATTACCAAAACCTGGTGAAATCGATATTATAATAGGTGGGCCACCTTGCCAGGGTTTCAGTGGAATGAACCGTTTCAATGAGAGACAATACTCGGAGTTCAAGGTTTTGTGACCCTTCACTGCATTATTATTATTACTGTGATTTTAATATTTTTGTGTGTTTACAGAATTCGTTAGTGGTGACGTATCTTAGCTATGTGGATTTGTTTCGTCCAAGGTTCTTCCTTTTAGAAAACGTCCGAAATTTTGCTTCATTCAAGAAAGGGGATGTTTTGCGATGCTGCATTCGCTGTTTAACTGAAATAGGGTATCAAGTTGCTTTCGGCGTTTTACAAGCAGGAAATTATGGTGTTCCACAAACTAGAAAAAGGTAATTTCCAAAATTGTGCATTTCTGTAGCGCAATATTTAGTTATAATTGAAAATTTTCTATGGCAGAGCTTTCATCATTGCAGCGGCACCAGGTGAAATTTTGCCTTCATTTCCAGAACCGTCGAGCGTCTTTTTGTGCAATAGTGTCAATCAGTCAGTCAAAATTGACGACATAGTCGTAAGACTGATAATATATATTTCTTGAAAAATAACCACTTAAATGATTTATTTTTTTAAAAAATTTAGTATCGAAATAACTTGACTTGGTTGACGTCCGCTCCATTTCGTCAGGTTACCGTTTATGATGCCATATCGGATTTGCCTCCAATAAAAAATGGTGATCGAATGCTAACTATGCAGTATGCTTCATCACCCAAAACTCATTACCAAAGAATGGTAAGTTTATGTGCAAGGATTTATTACTGATTAATTGATAATTTATTGTTTTTTTTTTTTTCCAGATTCGCCAAAAATGTAAAAATGTGTTGTATGATCACATCTGTAAAGAAATGAACGCTCTGAACGTTGCTAGATTTGAATTTATTCCTATTGGACCTGGCTGTGATTGGCGTGATTTGCCAAATATTGAATTGAATTTGCCCGATGGATCCAAAGCTTATAAACTGTAAATTTATTTTTGTTTTTTTGTTCAAGTTGTATTCACATTTTATTAATGTGTCTATTGATTATAGGAAATACGAATATAACGATAAACTGAAAGGAAAATCCTCAACTGGGGCTAAAAGAGGAGTCTGTATGTGTGCTAATGAGGACAAATTTACGGGGAAACATTTAACCCAAGATAAAACTTTAATTCCGTGGTGTTTGCCCCACACGAGCAACCGACATAACAACTGGGCCGGTTTATTCGGACGATTACACTGGTATGGTTACTTTGGGACTACAATAACCAACCCTGAGCCAATGGGAAAAATGGTAAGTAGTTTTATTTAGTAATAAAAGTAATTTATTGTATTAATCTTTTAAAACTTTTTTTTTTAAATTTAAAGGGATACGTAGTTCATGTAGAACAAAACCGTATTGTAAGTGTAAGAGAGTGTGCTCGTTCCCAGGGTTTTCCAGATTCTTATGTATTTACTGGTCAAGTTCTGGATAAGCATAAACAGGTACTGTACTACTTTATGTTTTAATGTTGTAACTACTAGTTATTTTTTACTACTATTCTTATAGATTGGCAATGCTGTGCCTCCTCCTTTGGGTAAAGCAAT
This sequence comes from Helicorthomorpha holstii, assembly GCA_013389785.1. Taxonomy (NCBI): domain Eukaryota; kingdom Metazoa; phylum Arthropoda; class Diplopoda; order Polydesmida; family Paradoxosomatidae; genus Helicorthomorpha; species Helicorthomorpha holstii. The sequence continues at coordinate 8,598,589 of JAAFCF010002710.1, read as the reverse complement.
TGCTCTTCAGATTTTAAAGTGTGTAGCGCAAAGCTAGTTTAAACAATTTTGTATGTTTACAAAACTCAGAAAACGAAGGTGTTATTCAAATCCACATACAGTAATCTCAAATTGTTTTCAACTTTTAATAAATTATAATCGATATTTAAGTTTATTTTGGTTGCCATTTATTTATTTTAGTTTCAGTTTCTGTGGAACTTTGTCACCTGTATCTTTTTCCCACTTGATTAACATTGTTGATTTTTTTGTTAATATGGGAGACAATATAATTTTGTACGGCGTCGCCCATAAAATGTTTTTTTTTTTTTTTTTAACAAAATTCAGTAGGCCCCAGCAGAAAAAGATTGCCCACCTATGCAAATAGCGTTATGCAAGAATTGCTTAAATTTAAATTTTTACGGAAGTTGGCACACTTAGCTTCATAATTCCATCGAATACATGTGTCAACTTAAGAAAAATGACTTAAAAAGTGGAGTCAAAAGTATTTGATTTTAAAATAAATAAACTGGTTATAAAAATACCGGTAAAAAAATCCATCAGCTTGATCTTGCCAAACCATTTAATTAAAAATCAATTTAACTTAAAACAAAAAGTGAAAACTAATTTGTAAACATTTTGTTAATGTAAATGACTTGTTTTCACTTTTTTCTGGTTTGTTGTCCTATAATTGTGACCTTTTAAGTTTATTTATCAATGGAATTTATTTCAAGGAGAACGGCATACAAATTATTTAAATTTTCACTTCGCCCCCTTTTGGGAAATTGGGAGAGACGTTGCGCACCTGTTTATCATGACTTTTATAATACCAGAACTTTTGACTTTTCCCTCACCTACAAAACTTTTTTAATCACCGTAACAAAAAGTTCTTTCACAATGCATTACATTCCAGACAAGTAGGTGTGTAACTTTTAAGCCAACCAAGCCAAGCGTATCCTCTAATAATATTCAATACTATTTTATTATTTTGTGCAGAGCACAATCGACATTTGAGCCGTCAACAACAACAATATGCAATAAAGTCTGATAATTATTAATTAATTCCTTCCCTTCATTACGTAGACTTTTTTTTGACTTCCTGGTGATAGAGTAAATTTTTTTTTATCTAAATGAGGTACAGTATGGCGTTACCTCGTCAGACTTTGGTTGGTTTGCCAAATGTAAAGTAACATGCATTCTCTATGTTGCATATTATTGTTATCTAAACACTGTGCAAATGTCATTCACACTGCGTTTACGTGGACCAAACAAACTTTTTAAACTCGTGTTTTAAAAGTGGTTGAAATGGATAAAGCAATTGACGGTAAAATGTCAAAAATTCGCACACAGAAATCAAGGATTCGCAGTAGGACGATTACTTTATCTAAGGTAAACTCAATTGTTTTCTTAAATAAATAAGCTTATATTTTGTAATGTCACAGCTGATCATGTACTTTTTGTATAAGGTGTGTTCACAGCATATTGTACATACTAGCAATAAAGAAACGAGAAAAATATCGATGGTAAACCATGCAATTTATTCCCGTTTCTTTGCTGGTAATTTTGTTAATAAAGAAACGAGACAAATTTAAATCGTAAACAATGCAGTTTATTCCCGCTTTTTTATTGGTAATTTTTTACTTATTAAAAACCAAGACATAAATTGAAAACAATGCAGTTTATATTCGTTTCTATATTAATGGTACTTCTATGTGAGCACATATTTCTGTGTTATTGTATTATTATTTGGTGATCTCGATTGCAGCAGGTGCATAGTAGTGGGAATTCACAACATCATATTCAGGTGCATGTACAGCAAGTTTCAAGGCAGAAAACCACCACGGTATAATGCAATATAATTGCACTTTTATAATAATTTAACTTATAATCACAATCTACAATTATTATTATTATATAATGAATGCTGATCTTGGCTTAAATTTATTATTCATTGCATGTTATCTGCAACCTTGGGTTGTTTGTTTGTCCTTATAAACTGTAGGCAATATTTTTTTTTAATTTGTAATAATTATATACAGTAGTTGGTCCTCGGTTTAAGTTCTTAATCCGTTTAAGAGCGAGGTTCAGAAACCGAAACATATTTATCTACTGATTTCCATGTTAAAAGTGATTAATACGTTTCGCCAAAAATCATATCCAATGGCATTTATTTTGTTGATGTTTTAAATTATTTACCAAATAAAACTTTATGTTGACATGTTCAAAAATAGCCAAAATTATGCCCTAAATCGACTAACATGTCTAAAACAAAAACACTTTCAAATCAGCTAAACATTTTTAAAAACAGCTTTATTATGTACTCAAACAACTGAAATATAGCTAGAAAAATGGGTTAAACACATTCGAAACATAGTTTTCTGTACATTTCAAAAATAGTCAAAATATAATCAAAACTAGATAAAAATAATAGATGAAAAAGTTTTATTTTAAGTCAATGATTACTTTTGCAACATTTTGGAACGCAAACTGAGGACCATCTGTATTTATTATGGTTTACAATTTTAAAAAAAAGTTTGACAGAAAAGTTAACGGTAAGTTATAATTTCGTGACGAATAAGTATAGTGACATCATCACTTCCCGGTTTTTATTGTACTACATGACTCACTCCCTCAGAGTTGCATTTAATTGAACTTGGCGTCATTGCTTAAAAATGTGCACTTTACCGAATACTGTATTTTCTAATGAATATTACTGTATTGGAAGAAAATTCAAAAAGTGCTATTTAAAAACAGGTCTCAGCACCGGAAGTTGATCAACTGAAGGAATGCTTGCGATTGGCCATGAAGGAGAGGCTGTGGCTAGAGAGGCAACTATCATTTTTAACACAGGCAAGAATCTATAATCATAACATACTGTACAATTTATCATCAACTTAAAAAAAAACATTGTTGCAATTAAGACAATCACTCTGTTTAATTATTATGTTTTGCATAAGGATATGTTCTGTTTTTGTTACGTAATTACGTATTAACTAAACTTATTTGTGACCGTGACTAATTTTTTTTCTTATCCTACTTTATCATGATAAAAGTTCATTGTAACTATCAATATACACGACCCATAAAATCGGCCAAGTGAATATTTTAATTTTGACTGGCAATTTCTTTTACCTTTCTCTTTGCTTCACTTATTTCAAATTATTTTAAAACGTACTCTACTGTATTCACAAAAAAAATATATTTAAAAATGCTTAACTTTTTTTTATAATCACTCAAATTAACCCAAAAGTCAGCTCATTGACCTGTTAAAAATTACCTTCAATGTAATGGTTAAGTTTGCTGGTTAAGTTTGCTGGTTTAATCATTATCAATATACATTTAATATTTAACATTGTTTTGCTGTGCAGAATCTTCATCAGTTACAAATTAGTGGTGACGTAAATGTAGTGGACAAACATGTCCAACTTGCAAAAACAAACAAAACGCTGAGCCAGCACGTTGAATTTTTATCCAGTCTGGTCCGTCAGCAACATGAGGTTGAACACGAACTTGAACAGAAACAAAATCAATGCCAACAACTTCAAACACAACTCCAATCACAAACAACCAACTGCCAACAACTAGTAAGTAATAATAATTTTGATCGATTATTACATAAACATTAAGTTAACAACTTCACTGTTTACTAATCGATATTTTATTTATCTATTGAAATATATAGATGACTGAGCTAGAAAAAGCCAAAGAAACAAATGAAGAGCTAAAGACAAAAAGCGACACAGTGCAACAGAAACTTCAGCAGCTACAGAAAGTAAATTTATTTATGATACCGGATGATCTACTAAATTGGAACAGTTTTTTTCACAGTACCAATAAAGAAACAGGACTAAATCTGAGAAATTACAATGGCGAATTGTACCGTTTCTTTATTGCCGTGGAAAAAGTATTCCAATTTAGAAAACCACCCGCGATGAACTTATTGATAAGAAAATGCAACCAAGCAATTAATTACTATGTTGACGACTGTAGCAATTAAACGATGTAGACGAAGAGAAAAAGTCATTTGAAAAGGAGCACAACCAACTGTTTACTAAACTCTCACAAACCAAAGACGAAGTAAAAAGCCTCGTAGAATTAAAAGAAAACGAAAAACAAAAAAGTGCACAAACTATTGAAATGCTACAAGTAAGGTTTAAAAACTAAACCCATTTATTAAGCAAACTTTTTAATCAAATATTGTTGTCAATCGTCAATGGCGAAGGCACAGCTGAAGGAGATGGAAAAACAATGCGAACTTCAGAAAATGAAACAGGAAGAAATGATTTTGGAAATGGAAAAACTAAAAAGACAATCGTCTGAAGATGAAGCAAATTTAACAATGGATTTGAAGTATTCAACGGACGATGATCTCAATGATTACACCAGTTTAGGTCATTTAATTGCTTTAAATTCCGCGTTGCAATTGTACTAACTAAATATTTCGATTCTAGATTACGATTTGAGGCCAAAAAGCATCTCACAATCGACTTTCATTACTCCTGAAATTCAGTCAATAATTCCAGAGTCATCTATTGTACTCAAACGACAACTTTCTCCTCAGTTTGAAGAACCAGAATCCATCACAACCTCCAACTTAAATGGCTCAGAGACAATGACAATTGTCAGTGATAATGATACAGTAGACATCCAAAAAGATGAGGATTGTATAACTATTCAAGGAATCGGTCGTGTGCTAGTCTATGTTGCTCATTATACATACGACCCATTCATTATGTCACCGAACGACAATCCAGAAGCTGAACTAACGGTGAATGCCGGCGATTATGTTCTCGTATCCAAAGATATGGATGAAGTAAGTTTGATAAAATCATCAATAATAATGATATGACCTTAAATAATTATAAAAATTTCAATTGTTTTATTGCAGGATGGATTTTTTGATGGCCAATTACTGGATGGGCAAAAAGGTCTGGTCCCTTCCAACTTTATTGAAAAACTAACCGGTGAGGATCTTCTGTATTTTAAACAAAACATGATTGTCGATGGCAATGTAATTAATTTGGCTTCTGAAGTGGCCACTAAAAATCATCAGAAACTATCAGGTAAATTATTATTATTAATCTTAATTTATGTGTTTTATATCGATGATCTTCTTAGAGAAATGTCTTCCTGGTGACATTCTCGGTTTAACCAAACTAGACAACTTAGATGACGCCGACGAATTTCTAGTTGAAAGATGTGAAGACGGACTACCGATTTTCTTTTCAACTTTGGTTGCACCTCCACAAAACATCACCGTTGAACACCAGTTCAAAAAACGAATTTTAATCAGCTGGACGCCTCCATGCACTTCACTTGAATCACTGGACTGTTATAAAGTCTATGTGGATGGTGAGCTGAGAGTGAATGTTCCCATAAATGCCAAAAACAGAGTTTTACTGGAGAAAGTGGATTCATTAACGGTAGATAATCAGCATGAAATTTAAAGTAATTAACAAAAATACAGTTTTAAAATTCAATATCGTTAGTTGCATAGAATTAGTGTTTGCTCGGCAACTTTTAATAGGAGAATGTCTGTCGATGCTGCATGCACTGCCATTGTTGGCAAAGGTACCTAAAATCAACTTTGTAAATAAAAATGAGTATGGCATTGCATGTTGAATTAAATTGCAGGTGCTCCAATTGGTCCAACATGTATTCAAGCCAGCAGTATCACATCAACTTCCGCCATTGTTTCCTGGCTGCCAAGCAACAGCAATTATCAGCATTCAATTTATATGAATAACAATGAAGTAAGGCTGATTAAACCTGGAGCATTTCGACACACAGTAACAGGCAAACAAAGCTCTTAAATTTGTCATGCCATTGTCCATAATCCATATAAATGATTTTTTAAAAATTTGCGCAGGTTTATCTCCAAATACGACTTATCAAGCAATGGTGAAAGCAAAAGATCCGAAGTTGAGTAATGATGACTCAAATGATTCAATTACCATCGACTTTCGTACAACACCTAAAGGTAAGTCACATTAATTGCTTGTTTATTGAAATAATTATTTTTAAAATTTCTGGTAGGTCTTCCTGATCCTCCTCTTGATGTCCAAGTAGAACGTGGTCTTCAAGAAGGAACGCTGCTTATCTCGTGGATACCAGTTACCATTAACACATCTGGAACATCCAATGGATCGCAAGTTACTGGATACTCTGTATACGGAGATGGCCAGAAAGTGATTGACATTGATAATCCCACTAGTAAGTATTAAATCAGCACCATTAAAGCAATCAATAGTTTTTAAAATTTTTTTGTAGGTGATCACGTCATCATTGAAACTGATAAACTAGCTTCAATTCCGACATTTCTAACTGTCAGAACTAAATCAGATAACATCGTATCGAGTGACTCAATGCAAGTTCAATTGCCCAGTTTTGTAACAAAATATACTGAAAAAACTGCCGAAAAATTGAGTAAATGTGAAGATGTTGTGTGTAAAGATAAAAATGTAGAAGAAACTTTAGAAGAAATAGAGACTAAACAGAAAAAGGATGAAGACGGCAGTGGAAGATCCGAGTTATCCGATATCGAAGAAGAAGCTGAAGAAGAGTTTAGCGACTCACAAAAGTCAAATAAAAAGAAAGCCTTCTTCACATCACAAAGTCAAGGAATCATAGCAGAGAAACTAAAAATAATGAACAGAACTTACAAAAAAGTCAAAAAAACTGTAAAGACGGATGACGACGCTCTGTCTTACGAAAATGATGATTGCAGATTTGCATATAAACCATCTGCAATTCCAATCTTCAACAATAATTCTTCTTCCAGCAAAAAATCTGAACACCGGCGTAACCGTAGAACAGGTACCGGTAATGACGTGGAATCATATTCGGTGTCGCCAAAACTAAACGTGCCAACAGAAACTACTAGTAGCTGGAAAATTTGTGTAGATTATTTACAAAAAGCATCTGCTGAGAAAAAACAACGGCAGCTAAGAGCAGAAGAAATGCGGAGTACAAGGCAGAGTAAAATAAAAGATAAAGGCTTAGTGGATGACCAATTGTCACTTTCTTATGGCATCAGAACATTTGAAGCCCTGTTGGATTACGATCCTAGCACCATGTCACCAAATCCAGGCGCTTTCATGGACGAGCTGCCATTCAGAGAAGGCCAATTAATCCAAGTATGCATCCTAATTACTAACTTATCTCACGTGCAATTCTAATTATCTGCTAACAGATTTATGGGGATAAAGACCCAGATGGATTCTACTGGGGTGAAGTTGATGGAAGACAGGGGTTGGTTCCGGGCAACATGGTTTTGGAGGTCCAAGAGGAACGTTATGAAGAGTATAACGAGAAAAAAGTGCAATCATCTTGGAGCAAGTCATTTAAAACAACAAATATAAGCAGCCAAGAAAATAGTGAGATCGTAATCCTTATCGTCGGCTTACTATGGTATATATTATAATTTTTTTTTTGATTTTAAGATAATGGATGGAATGGCGTTGATCAGTATGTTCTGGTAAAGAAAATGGTAGCTCTGTTTGATTATGATCCACAGGAACTTTCTCCAAACGATGACGCCGAAGTATTATAAAAAACAAATCACTGAATTATTCAAAATTTTAGAAACTGATTTTTTTGTTACAATTCCAATCAGATCGAACTGGCTTTTAACACTGGCGATATCATTTATGTTTATGGCGAAATGGATGAAGATGGTTTCTACTTTGGCCAAAAGCAAGACATGTGTGGTTTGGTTCCATCAAATTTTTTAACCGAGGTTCTGGAGGATTACATAGACAATGGTCCCAAATTGAGGCCAACACATTATAGGCAAAACGAAAAACAAACTACAAGGAACTCCCCAAGATCACGTAAGATTAATTCATTGCATCATACTGTACAATGAACTTAAAATAAAATCTCGTAATTTAGGTGGGAAAAGAAAACAGATTGAAGGCAAATATCAAAGCAAATGGTAATACTCTTATAAGACGATTATTTATGAAATTGTGTCGATGAAAAACCAGATTACAAGCTTGCATATTTATATATTGTATTTTTTAAGAGAGAGCATATAGATTTTATAAGCCAAACGCGTATTTGTAAACAGAAACAAATAAAATATTTTTTACCTGTTATAATAATAATTACCAAGTTTTCGAAATTGATCATGTCGATCATCTTTGGTTCTTTCTTCTTCGGTGTCTCTTACCACTCGAGGATGTGCTGGCTTCGTTCACAACTATCTTACTGTCCTCCAGCTCCTCCTCGGTTACATCTTTTGACTGCCGAAGTGTATTTTGAGCCTCCAAGTAAAACATTATGTCTCGAAGTTGCTCTTTCAAGCTGTCAGCTTCCTGCACAATTTAACGTTTTAAATTATTATCAGAATCATATCATTTTGTTTAATTCTCATACTTTTTTAACCAATTCGTTTGCTTCTTCCAATTCTTTTACTCGTTCTTGCCATTTCTTCTGGTTATTTTGAAGGCACTCGTTCATCTGCTTTTCCTCATTTAACTCCAACGTTGCTTTCTGAATTTTCGAATTCAGCTAGAAATAATACGAACATAATGATATTAAACATTCACTAAAGTAACTTGAATAAATTTACCGATTGAATTCGCTTTTCAATATTCAGCTTGTCTCTGTTAACGTTGTCATAATTCCTCTTCAGATCAGAGTACTCTTCGACCATTGTTTTCGTCCTAGCTCTCAATTCGTCTAACTGTAATTACAAAATATAATGATCAACTTTTTCGTCTTCAAACGACGATTTTAAAAACGGGACCTGATTATGCGCTTCCTGTTCAACTCGGGTAATTTTTTCCTCAAAATAAAGTCGCTGCGACTCAAGTTGACTTGTTAACAAATACGTGTATTCCAACTGCATGGAATCTAGTTTTTCATCTTGAGCTACCGACGATCTGTTTTCGTTAACTTCGACTAATTTTCCATCAGCTTTGTTTTGTAAAAGTCGATGAACGTAATTATCCCCAGCATAATCCCATACTCTGTTATTCCCAAGCTGCATGGCATAGGTATGAGAAGTTTCCAAAAAATGACTATTAAAAAAAAGATTACATACAAAATTTCATAACCAGTTCGCTTGCTTTAATACTTATAAGCATGGCCTTCCACGTAACGACCACAACCAACATGGCCACAAATCAAGCAGATCCATAAACTCTCTTGAGAATGACATTCTGAACACCGATTATCAGCTGCAATTTCTGGAGTCTGGCAATGACGGCATACCGGGCAACTAAAACAGTAATTTCGATCATTCTTATAAATTGGAACAGCCGTTTTAAGAACAAATAAAATAATGAGACGAATTATTATCAGTTCCAATAGATATTTACTTATTTTTAAATTGTTATTTAGTACGAAATGTAAGAAAAGAAACGAGACTAAATATAATCAATTGCAGTAACTGTCCCGTTTTTTCTTACCATAAGAATAAAAAATACCAATAAAGAAACGATGCTAAATTTCACCAATTCCAATGGCGATTTTTACTGTTTAGTTTTTTCCAAACGAAAAAAGGTACCAATAAAGGAACAAGTTTAAATCTCAACAGTTCCAATGGTGAATTGTATCATTTCCTTCTTGCAATGGGAAAAAATTCTCCAATTTAGAAAACTAGTCGTTTAATAAATTTACCTTGAGTCTCCCCATTTACTCAAACAGCCAGCATGAAATGAATGGTTACATAATATCGTCAATATTCCATCCACAGACTCATCCTACAAAAACACAATTTTGAGATTAAAAGAAAACATAACTCTTACTAAGTTCCTTACCATTCGCTCTAAACAAACCGGGCATGTTGGTAATTCTGTGTGCCCTTCTAAAGGTAAACACCCCAACTAAGAAACAGCAAACGTAAATACTAAACAACAATAATGAATAATGAATGAGCTGCACCTCTTTAGTTGTTTCCACTTTTGCAATGTAAACCAAGTGACAAACATCTGTCTCAATGCTGTTGAAACGTGCTCCGTTATATGCCTTATAAAATTCATCAGCTGCCGCTTGGTTTCTAAACTTAATCAATACCATGTACTGATTTGGAGTGGAATCTCGAATAATGCGAACGTGATTAATATTTTCGCTGTAAAATCATTACAATTTACAGTATATATCGTTGCTTAATATCAAATATAGTTTGTTGTTTACCTGCAAGGAGCCATAAATTGCAGCAAATCATGAGTTGTAGTAGATGCAGGAACAGCTAAAATGCATAGCATTTCGCTGCGATGAACTTTAGCTGTCAACGATGTCATGTGACTACATTGTACGAAAATATCAATTATAAGTTACTCAATTGTTAAAATAATTTATGAAAAAAAATTATACTTTTCTTTAAACAAGTGTAGAATTCCCTTTGTTATTTCCACAAAAGGGTTGCCAGAAAAGAACCCGATCGGATTGCTTGACATCATTTTCTTTTCCGAATCAGGTGAGGCACCTACAGATTCTGGGGAAATAGAATGTCATAAATTCGATGACAAGAAAATTAAATCAAGTGTTACTTAAAGCGGCTTACCGGATACTGTATTATGAGTTTCTAAAACTATTTCATGAAATTCTCTATTTCCTCGATGAGTTTTCACTTCCTCGTTTGAAACTGTTCTCTCACGAAAGCGAACTGATGCCTCAGAGGGCGACTTTTTTTCTAATGACATTTGGTAAGCAGCTTGAACTAATTCTATATTACAAAATACAATATCAAATTAGATTCCGATTCCAAACAACAAAATACATGATAATAAACGACTAATCGCGTAGCGTGATTGTAGTGTTATACTGCATAGAAAAAATAAATATACCGTACATTAATTTACCTTCGTAAATGTAATCAAGCTCAGATGGTACTACACCAGATTCCGCTATTTCAAAGCGAAGAATGCACAAAGATACAGACATGAAGTTAAATTTTAAATCCTATTAATTCATAAACAATGTTTTTAAAGAATATGGACGTCAATTTAACCTGATCAACAACAACATCAAAAATCTACTTACAAATGAAATTATTTATAGCCAAAAAGATTCCATCGATCCTTGGCTATTAACTGGAATATTTAAGTGCTAAAATGTTATAATGCTTTTAAATTAGATTCAATAAACACCTTTAAGATAATCAAAACACGATGATTTCATCATTGTATTTGCTCTGAATTTCTGAAACACGGAGGCGCACAAAACATGCAACGATAATATCGATACATATCGTTGCAACACCTATTATTTTGATAAGATCCCTTTACAATATCATTCTAGTATCGATTATTTAGTTGCATCAGAACATCGCAATAATCATATGAAAGTGACATCATCGTCACCTGTACAACAACAGAAACAGCTGTTATTGCGATATTTTCCCCCATTAATTACTACATTGTGCCTGTTTTAAGAAAAACTCACAACTACAATATATATTAAAATTCTTTAATATTTTTTAATCAGCGCGACTAAATTTGAACAACACAAAACACTGTAGATGTCAATAAACAATATTTTAATCAGCAGCATACAGTAGTTAAGGTTTCGCAGTTCGCGATCTAAACAGCGAAAGATTGCAAAGGAAATTCATCAAACGAGCAGAAAATAAAAAGCTACTGCTTTTAACCATAAACCCATAATTACTTATTTTTTGTTGAGAAAAACATAAACCTCTGAATACTTAACAACGGAGCGTCTATTTGTTTCTAACCACATTGGTACTGAACAAAAGTCGTTTCTTCTGCTTTCCTTTCTTTTTACGACCCCCACTTAGTTCTGCTTCACCTACACATTAAAAGAACCATACAAAACGTAAAATTACTCAGCTAAAAAAAATAATAAAAAGTAATTTAAAATAACAGTGGATTTCGATTACAACAACTTCTGTTTTAACGACTAAGATTCTGGGGACCTACTAAAGTTCTCGTAAAGACAATGCTACTGCAGTTATCTTATAACAAGACTTCGAAGTACCGAAGTCGGTTAAAACATTTTTAAACAAATACCCACAGTAACTATTGCAATTTATTTCCGTTTCTGAATTGGCAATTGCGATTTTGTGGGCCCCCTCGATGCTGTTATATCTGAATCCACTGTATAGCTGTTAAAAATTACTCGAACTTGTCGCCGGTAACTTGTCGAGAGCATCTTGAAAAGCAGCGCAAAATGAGTCCTGAAAAGTTGGTACCGCCATCCCTTCGTCTTCGCTATCAGAGTCGCCATGATGCTGATGTTTATTACTAACAATATTCGGAGCAGACGATACTTTAGGAAGTGACACTCCAAATTTCACGTTTCCATCCCGTAGCATCTAATTCACAAATGAATAATAAAAAATGTTTATTACAACACTTCACAACAAAATTTCATCTTGCAAACCGCAGCAAACGACGGTCCAGCATATGCAGCGGGACCACTTTCCTCAGAGCCCAATGAAGAAGAGTAGGAAACTTTGTACCAATATTATTAAGTTTTTTAATAAGTTATTAAAAAAAATTTCAGAGTTTGTTGTTACCAATTTCGGAAGGTTCTGGAGGCTGTTCTTCGGTGGAAGAATTAGAAGGACCACACTCAGGAAAGTGTTTTAAACTTCCCAGACTTATTTTGTTACCTAACAACAATTTGTTAATTTGTATTTTAAGCAAGAGGATAAGATACAAGAAATTAAATTACCTCTTCCAACTGAAGGATTTTCTTTGGCTTTTAATTGTCTCTCGCGCTTGTTCTCCTCTCTAGCTCGCTGACTACGCTTTCGTCGTCGCTTACCAATTTCCTCAGCAAAATCTCTCAATGTTTCATCCGAAACTAGAGGCTTGGAAAACTGCAGTTCTACAACCTCAAAGTCACAGGTAAGAGGCAAATGAGCCAAGTAACGCAGTCGTTTTCTCAGGTCTTCATTCATTGAAATACTCTCTTTCTCAACGACAACAGCTACTATTTTCTCAGGACATTTTTCCAAACTTCCATACTCTCGAATCAGCATGTGGGCATTCAAAGCATGCATGTAAATATGCTGGCCATCAGCAGCCTGATAAAAGTAATACTTGTCTTTTCCAGCTGATGAGTTACTAGGATTACTATGACCCGTATTGACAGAGACATCTTTCGCTTTATCAAGTTCCTCCGCAGCTAAACATTCGCTTTTAACAATTTCTTGCATCGCTTCCAAAGAACCAGCTGATGGGGTCGGAGATAGTTTTTCTACTTCTTCATCAAATGCAGAGGTATAGCAAATAACTTTTAAATCTTGAGGAACAACCACTTTGGACATCAACTTGTCACCCTGTTTAACTTCTTCACCGCAACTTACGTTTGTGACGCATAACTTTTCTTTTCTTTCTTTCAATTGCTAAAAAAATCATTCAATTATAAAAAAACTCAAATAGTTGTCTCCATTATACACTGTCAATGATAAACGAGACAAATCTTCATTAAACTAGAAGTAATTCAGTCTCGTTTCTTTTTTTTTGACAAATCGTGAAATTAACAAGGTTTTCTTAACAATACAGCGATAACGTTATATGGATAAACCAACGACACACACGTACCAGTAAGGCATCTTCAATAAAGCAAACTTCTGGACAATCTTTACTATCTTGCAACGCCAACTCTAATTCAATTTCTTCTGTGCGTATTATATTGCTCAACACATGATCACTAGTTGCAGTTACTAATTTAGCAAAACAAGCCTGCTCAGAGTCATTGATTTGAAACGGCTGTCCATTAGGCTTCTTGGTCGACGATAGTGGGACGGCAATGACTGACCCTCGTTCTCGTTGCATTAACACCATTGTAATTTCGTCTCCAACATTGTAGCACGGAGTTGCCTGTGCCACAACACTATAACAAAATAAACAGCGATTCATATTATAAACATTTTATTGAAACAATAGAATTCAAGTCACCTTTTCAGATGTTGTTTCGATACTGATTCGTAACATATTGGACATTTTCTCCAAGCCTTGTCGGAAAGAGCCAGATAATGCAGCATGCAAGGCCAACAATACAAGTGACCACAGCGTGTCATTTTTGCGGCTACAGGAGGAAACAAGCATATGGGACACGATGGTAACTCATGACTAAATATTCGCTTAAAAATGAAAAACAAATTAACAATAAATCTAAATTCATACAACGTTTTAACGAAGAACTTTTAATGAATGTTCTTACCACTTGTTCAATCCATTCCCAGTCTACCAAAAGATCAGGATCGCCTAAATGTACTGAATAATCGCGGCCTTCTTCAACCACAAATTGACAACTTATTGACAAATAAAAATACTTTAAACTTCACACATTTATATTGTCCCAGGTAATTTGATAAAATAAAATGCTTCCCCCAAAGTATAAAAGAAACGAGACAAATCGCCATTTAAACTGATGATATTTGTCTCGTTTTTTTAATTGAGATTGTAAAAATCAATTTTGAAAACCCCTATATAGTAAATAATTAATACTAACTTGGCCTGAAGAAATTGCTCTTTATTATACTTATGAACTCGAGTGGTCCAAACACTGCGGTTATTTCTTCGAGAAGCTGGCGAGTATCTGTCACTTCCACCGCCACGATTATCGTACGTAAAATTTAGTAAATGATTTAGATTTAATTTTTTTGAGCCTGGCCGTGCAGCTGATCCAATTTCGGCCTCTTCAGCCTCGACTACCTAAGCAAAACAACAACAATTATAGAAGCACTTATTTATATTGAATAAGCAAATCTTACCTGATTCCTAACTTTGGATCCAGAATCCTGATTAAAATTCCCACGTGGAGACGGTTTTTTGAGTAACCATGGTTTGCTAGGTAAATCACCCTTAGGAACAGATCCTTCCCATTTTCGTCCATTGCCTCTGTAGCTCCGACCACTGCCGCCAACCAATAAATCTACAATAAAATAATCATTAATAATCCTTAATCATATAATAATTATATACAGTACATGTTGTTGGCCTCATAATAAAACGCCATTACACAAATAATAAACAAGGCAAGTATCCATTGCTACCCGTGTTGCAATGGATATTTGTATAAAGAAACGAGACTTCATTGAAATCAGTGCAAATTAGCCTCGTTTATATTTCAACGAGGTGCAATTATTACGCATGACATTGCTATGCAATAAAAAAATGGATCAAAGTACACAATTATTACCTTGACGTAATTTTGAATCAGGCACTAAATTTCTCCCTGGGTTCTGAGCACCTCTGATATTTGGTTTTTTTTCCATGATGACACTTTCTGTCGATTCCTGTAGCATGAAATGTTAAATTGGTGAAAGACAGCTTTCCGCGTAGAGCGGTTGACTGTGAACTCGACAGTTGCATAGCCATTACAAAGACATTTTCCACGATATTCAATACAAAATATTATACTTGCAATGACAGGAATTTATTATTTTAGTATAAAATTGATTTGTAAAGAAAGTACGATGCAAATGGGGGAGGTTTGCCTCCCAAAAACTTCGTCCCAAACAAGGACGACTATCAGCACAAATAAAAAACAGTCGACAGCCCCCAGGAAAATGGCGGCTAAGTTATTTAATGGAACATTATACTGTAGTTCCCAGATTACCGGTACTATCCAAAATTAAAATTTTAACAAATAAATTAATAAAAAATATTTATGTATGAAATGTAAATAAACTAGTATGTGTAATTATAATTTTTTTTTTATTAAATTTAATTACTTAAAAATACAAAACAATATTTGAGTCGTTCATAAGCAAAGTGAATCAAGTCACATTTTCAAAAAAAATGAGTTAGACATGGATTAATATGTAACATTTGCATATCTTTCTAATGCAATAAAGCGTTTTGTAATAACTTTAATTTTTGACTCCAAAATGGTGCTTACACATGTTTGCTTGTGAAAGAATTTAGAAATATATCCCTTGGCAAAGTGGATTAAGTCCATCTCCATTCGCTATAGCGGTATATGACGCCAACAATATGATCTCAGAGAAATGTAGCCAGTAACATGACCTACAAAACCATGACGCAAACATAGGTCACCTTCGTTTTCACAATTAATGATGTTAGGTTAGATTAAAATAGGTTAGGTTAGATTAAATTCGTTTAAATTAGGTTAGTTTAGATTAGGTTAGTTTAAATTGGGAGATAAACTTACACAAAGGTGACCTATATCTGCGTCATGGCTTTGTAGGTCATGTTACTGGCTACATTTCCCTGAGATCATATTGTTGGCGTCGTATACCCCTAGAACCCAGGGCCGGCCTTCTCCAAGAGGGAGCCCGGGTGCAAGAAACCAAAAGGGGCCCTCAATGATTGTGAATTGCACATAAATGACTAAATTAGGGGCCCCTCAAAATTTATTGGGGGGTGCAAGTTACAAAATTTTTTTAAAAAAATTCAAAATTCTAACAAATATCTAAAAAAAAGGTAATTTGTCGGATTTGGAGGCCCCCCAAATTGCGACGCACCCGCCGCACCCCATAGAAGGCCGGCCCTGCTAGAACCGCTAGGAATACAAGCACTATTAATCATTTATTGTTATAAATGTACACTATTGTAATAGAATATACAATAACACTTACTGCAGTTAAATGACACCAATGAATTATGTTTAGATTCTTCAATCAATCTTCGAAGATTTTCGGCCGCTGCTTCTCGTAACAGTTACGGCATTGTAAACGCCCTTCATCGTGCTTTCCTTTACCGTCAAATGTTAGTTGATCAACCGCCCAAGTGTAGTGACCAACATTATTTTGAGGCTCATTTTACCGCCAAATTATTTTAACCAATCAAAGAGAGGAATGAAAAATTTTGTAAACAAAAAACGTCATCAATGACGTCATAAATAACTTGTAAAAATTTAGTTTTTATTCAATAAAAAATTAATTTATTAATTTTAAGAGTTGAAAACAGTCTAATACTTGTTTTTTTATTGATATTAATTGATTGTTTATACTTCGTAAGCTTAAATATAACTTTAAAAAAATAGTGTGTGCTTTAAGTATAAAACATATCAGCAGGTATATGAACTTGATAATATCTTGTAAGTTTGGTTAAAAATTTTCTTAAAACATATTAAAAACACTTGCAAATTACATTCTAGCTATTAAAATCGGTAATATAAACTTATTGATGCAATTTCTATAAACTTTGATCGATTTAAATAATTTTTATTTGAATTTCAAAGTTGACGTAAAATTGATGCCGTTAATGTTCGGCACAAGTTCGGCATAACTTTCTCTACAAACTCCGTACTCTGGGTTCCGTCCATTTTTGGTGGCAATTGATTACCTATTATGAGGGACTTACACATAGAGGAAATAAGTAAGTTAACCATTCACTGCCACCTATACTAGAATTGCATAATATTGTGACTTATGAAGGCGAGTTCATTAATTTGAAAATATGGGGCCATCGTTTTCAATGAATAGGGGGGTTTAGGTTAAAAAGAAGACCTCATTGGTTCTTGGGTCATGGCCAATCAGGTGACCGAAAAGCACAATAAGGAGGGAAAAAAAGGCGGAAAAAGTTATTGGCTACTGGGACGACTACTTGAGAAGAAGGTGTGGTGAAGGCTGCTATTATTTTCTTTTGACAGAACTTATATAACTTATGAAATCGATTAATATGAAGTTATCAAACTATTAACTAATTATTTAATAATTGTTAACGCGCGGTCGCGATTTTTAAGTGTTAAAAAATTCGGTGGTAAAATCGAAAAAACTTGAGCACAAAATTTCATAGTGGGTATCATCACAATATCATTGCGCTCAAGTTTCTACGGTAAGAATTTTAATATTAAAATAAAATAACGCTTTAATTTTAATAAACCAATCGACACAATTCGTTAAATATATTTTAAAAGAGTATCATAAGTTAGTTAGTTGACAAATATAAGGCAATAATTTTTTGGTTACTTAAAAAGTTTTTGGCGGTAGCTACTGAACATTATAGTAATGGCTGTAAATAAGATCTTATTAAGGCAATACATTTACCGGGGACAGAATTAATTTTTACAATATAATTATTTTTCGTAATATAATGAGTCCCAATGGGTCGAATGTTTCTGACAAAAATTATCAGGGATGATGGGCTATTATCGATAAAATTATTTCTCCCCAAAATTGTGATAAATTCTTGCGCGAGTTTTACGTTGCTTTTGATGAAAAAATGGAAGTAAATCACTAGGGTCTTACCGATCAGTTGGACCCATAGGCATTAAGCAAAATCAGGCGGAAAAATTAGGAGGGAAATTATTTGGCGGAAAAATTAGGAGGGAAATTATTTGGCGGAAAAATGTTTGATGTTTATTTTGCTGATGGGGCGCCGACCAGAGAAGACGTGTGCTAAAGAAGCTCTAATAATGTTGTATTATAGGGCTTTTTAGAACTGACAAAATTAATTAGTACGGGCTTGTTTATCATTTGTTTAATAATATAAAACAAATTGTTAGTGCGCGGTTGCAATTAAGTGAAAATATTCGGTGTTAAAATGTCGGAGAAACTTGAGCACAAAATTCAGTAGGCCGCCGTTCAGCTCTTCAATTATTATTGCGCTCAAGTTTCTAAGGTGAGAATTAATAGATTTTTATTTTAAAAATATTAAGTTTGATCTTTTACTCGAAATATTTATACAGTTAATTTTACGTATTTTAAAAAGAGATAGACGTTATTTGCAGTAATTATTAATTAATACGAAGTGAAAGCATTAAGTTTAATTCCACAAAATCAACAAATTTTTGGCGGTAGCGTATGCGCGCTAAAATGTCATTGATGTCCGATAGATATCCGACACTGTTAATCATAGATTCCCGGGCTTTTCAGGTGTTAACTCCCGCCAAAAAACTTATAAGTGACTGTGAGTTGCGTCCGTGTTTATCACGGCGTAAACGTTATGCCGCGTTAGAGACGAATGCAACCGGCAGATCATTCAAAATACGTTGAGCATATTTCATTGAGAAATTATTCTAAAGATGTCAGAGAACTTATTACTTCTGCAACACAAACTAACCCATTATTTTATTAATATTAAAAATTCGAATGAAATGTAACATAAAATTTACTTTTTTTTAGATGGCTGAATTATTAGAAGATTTTGTGTGAGTTCGCGTGTGTTTGTGTGTGTGTCGCGAGTGTTGTGCCTGGATCAACGGGACAATAAAATAAAGACAAAACTGTTAAAGTTTATAATCGAAATGTTCAAGGACCTCAAAGGAAAACAGGCCAGAGTAATATTTTTTATGCAGCTTTGATTGGAAAAAAAAAAAATTTTAATTTTTTTAAACTTATAACATAAATTTAAAAACATTTAATAAATAACTTTAGTTGACTTAAAAATTATCAATAAGAAAAAAATCAAAGCTCAATATGTTTTTTAATATTTAATATAATATTAAGTTTATGGTCAATGGTTTTCATGTTGGGTCTTGTGAATTAAGTTAATTAGCG
This sequence comes from Helicorthomorpha holstii, assembly GCA_013389785.1. Lineage (NCBI taxonomy): Eukaryota > Metazoa > Arthropoda > Diplopoda > Polydesmida > Paradoxosomatidae > Helicorthomorpha > Helicorthomorpha holstii. The sequence goes on along the minus strand of JAAFCF010002710.1, from coordinate 8,579,223 downwards.
CCAAAGACACTGATCCCTAGCAAACCCCTTCTAGGCGACACTGTCTTTGGTTAAATTGACTTTTTACACAATTCGCAACTAGTTGATAGGAGTGTAGTTTTTGGGAGGTCAACTTTTATTTGATTGAAAGTTGACGTCTTACAAAACATTGTTGTGTATGTTTTTGTATTTTAGTTGAAGCCATCAGGAAAACAACGTTGGAGGAAGAAAAGGAGTCGCCGGTGGATTAAAAACGGTGTTAGGTGTTGACGTATAATTGTACTCAACACTAGTTTCCCATCTCCCAAAAACAAAAACTTTATGTAATCTTTTAACACAAACCCCCTTCACACGACCAAGAAGGGTTTTCTTTACACAAACTTAATA
>JAAFCF010002710.1:8507921-8573857 GCA_013389785.1 Helicorthomorpha holstii | reverse complement strand
ATTACTTTCTCTGGGCTTCCAAGTTTTAATAGCTTCTTCCAACTTTTCAATTTGATTTTTTAATTTCATCCCTTTATCAGATAAAAATTTGCCAGTAGTAGCATACAATTTCTAAAAAACGTTGTCAATTAATAGTTGTTCAAAATAATAAAACTTTAACCAAACAGAGTATTACTTTTTGCGCCTCTAACATCCTTTCTAATTCCGATTTGGACTTTGAGCTAAATTCATCAGCTTGCTTAGTAGTCTCTTTCGACTCTGATAAGTTCACTTGATCTTTCATTTCAGACGTCTTCACTTCGGTTGGCACTTTTTGTGGTAGATTTCTTGATGATAACCCATTAAGTGTTTTTAATGGTTCACCTTTAATCTTACCTATTACAACAACATCAGCACTTTTATTTTCTTCAGCTTTATCTTTTGATAACTAAACATGACAAAAACATACACATTTTCAACACATAAACAACGTACAACTCTAATTAAAGATATCAACAAACCGAATCAAGCGTCTTAGATCCACACCATTTCGGTACAGTTTTGTTGCAACGATAATACCAACTAAAAAGTCAACAAATTACACGCTAAAACAAATCTCAATACACGATTTCGTTGACTTCATAAGAAAACCTTTCGCAAATAACGAAAACTGCACCGGTTTCAATACCGATTTGTTTAACTTTCTTAATTGACAATATAAATGAGTTTCTAGGTTTCTTATGAAGTCGACGATATTAAACTAATGTACTTACCGTTTTCCATTGTCGTCCAACACAGCCTTACGTAGAGAAACAATCTCATTTGGATGAACAGGGCAATACATAAGTGGCACACTAGATTATATCGAAACAGTCCAAATTAATTACGTAATTGCTGTAATTTGCTGATAACTACCATAATTCACTTACTTAGCATCTTTATTAAAAGCGCAGTCAGACACTTTGTTATTACACGAATGATAACTTCTTCTATAAAAACTGGATTTAGCGTGAACGTTCGTGGTAATGGAACAATACACATCTTTAATAAACATAAAACATTAAATTAAAACAATGAATTTAACAAACTTAAAACCCGTTACCATGCTTTGGACATTTAATAAAGTCAGACAGCTCCATGTTTAACTCCAAAACAGAGTTAAAATCTTGTAAATGATATAATGGAAAACAAACGAAATGACAAGTTTTGAATAAAAATGAATAAATGACCGTTGCAATCGATGTGATATCGATTAGCAAGAAAGAATTGCTATCGCTCGATGACGAAAACGTAATCTACAATAGAGGCAAAAATCGTTTTTGTAAAAGACGATAGTAATCGTTCTCTCCATAAAGTGATAGCGATCCTTCCCGCGTCATAATCGATATGTTTTTTTCCTTCAGCTTTAAGAATATTAATGCTTAATTAACACATTCTGTTTGGTTTATTTACCGGTACTTTAATTTTTTTCATACCGTAATTAAGTTAACATTGAGGCTCAATGACATCATTAATTTGTTAGAAATGGCTTTATCACCAACAGACATACCAAAATTTCTTCGTGAATCGTCAAAAGGGAAATTGGTTTATCAGCGTGGAGATGATAGCATTGTAAGTTTATAACTTTGATATTTGGTTATTCTGTTTATTTCTGTTTCTTTATTTTAATTACTGAAATGATTAACATAGTTAAGTGCTGGGTGGCCTCATGAAAGTGTTTGCGACGAGAGGACGACTTCAATTCACCCTAGCTGCTTAAAGTTTCACATTGACAAGAAACCCGAAATGAAAAGCTGGAAAATTAGCATCGACGACAGTTTGGACGATGATTTGGATTTAAGTTATAATGGCGATCAGTTATCTTTAAATTTAGACTTAAAACTGACAAAATTAGCCGAAGAAGCCCATGATACAAAATCAGCTGAAATACAGGAACATATAAGATATTACGAAGAGATGGAAAAAGATCTTGTTCGGGTAACAAGTTACAGCAAAGCTTGCAAATATTTCAGTTAAACTTACAGTGCACAAGTGTAATCTAAAAGGCATTATTTTTTACAGAAATTTTATGAACAAAAACGAAACGAATTTAAATTATTGAACGACAAGTTGTATCGAGATTCTACGTTACTGCTGCAATCTTATAACTTGTTGAAAACTCAGAATCAGTACATGAAATTTTCAAAAATAGAAGCAGTAGTAAATGCCAGGTAATAATCTTGATCTTATTAGCTTTATAACATGTCAATTAAAATACGAGACAATGTTTCATTGAAACCAATGTAATTCCGCCTTGTTTCTTTATTGGTGCTTAGTGAATTTATGAGGTTTTCTTATGAAACCGGATATATTATCATTTATAATAAATGCTAATTGAATATGACAAAATTTAATGTTTGTTTTAGTCAGCTAGAGCTTGACAAGAAAATTGCAAAGATAAGAAATGCTCATAAATCTCGAGCAAAGGTAATTTGTTTTGCTAACTATTGTTACAAATTAATTATTAATTGATTGTTGTTGTGTAGGAATCTGCCGACCGTTTGGAGGAGGCTCATCAAAAAGACAGACTCGAGGCTGAAGAAGCTCAGAAAAAGTAAAATTTGAATAACTCTTTCAGAATCATAATATGATGACTTGGAATCTTTGATAGGTCGATGGAGGTTCAGCAGAGATATATTGAATTCACAGATTGTGGACGAAGGCTTTTCGCTGCTTATCATGAAATAGCTACAATTATTAAAGCTCAGGAAGGTATTCGAGCTCTGCCTGATAGTATACGTCTAGCAGTACAGTCAGTCAACTCTATTGTGATGCAATATCAGAAAATGGTCAAGCAGTTCAACACTAGAATTCTGGAGCAAAAAGATTTGGAAGTTATTCAGCTTTTAGAAACGAACACCATTAAGTTTTTAGATGTTATTAAAGAAAATATTGGTAAACTGAAGAGTCAAGACATTGAAATTATTTTTTTTGTCTTGTGAAACTAATAATTTTGAATTGAGTAGAAGCTACACTGCCACCAGAGCCTCCTAAATTAGCTGACGCTGAAGTTTCTGTTAAACCAGTTGAAGTTCCTGAAACGAAGCCAACAAACGTTATAACGAAACCGGTTGAAAATGGTTTGATACTTTTATCCTATTAAAATTGAATTTTTAACTACAAACGTATTATTTAATTTTTACTTAGTAAAACGAGGTCCAGTAAGTGATGTAGAAAGTTTAAAGAAAATGAATTATTACTTGGAATTGAAAACTAAAGTTGATGAATTAAGGGAAGAAATCAAAAACAACAAAAATGTAAGTCTTTTTTTCTAAGTGAAACGAAACTTAAAATCTGAACTTCTACTATGAAACTTTTAGATGAAAGATTACAGGAATGATCTCCAGAAATATATTAATTTAACTATAAATGCTATCTCGGTTAACTCTGGATCGTATCTTTTAGAGAAGCTACATAAGTTAAACCAGCTCTTGCAAGGACAAAATGTAGCCATAGCTAATAGAACAGTTTCTGTTAAAACTCATCCTCATGGAAAAAATTTCTGTTTAGATTTGATGGCCAAGAAATTTGTGGTAAAATTCTTTGTTTTTAACCTTTGGCTGAGGTAATTTACCTTAAATACCAATGAATATAATATTATTTTAGACTCAAGGAGAAGCTGTCATTTCATCCAGTTATGTATCTGCATTTCCAATCGCTACTGTTGCAGTTGGCGTGTGGAAAGGAACCCCAGCTTTTGGAGAAATTTTTCTGGCTCACATTTATTCCAAATGTCCGTATTTAATTCCTTTTTGTATTCCGAGATTGCAAGGACAAACGGACAGTGATTATCAAATGTAGATGTTTTCTATTATAGTACAGTAATAGTGTAACTAATGATTTAATTCTTAAATAGTGCAAAGGGGTATGAAGTTGTGGACGGTGCTATAGAGACTGAAGATAAGTTTATTAAAAGAATTTCTGGAATTACGCGGTTGTTTGCTGCTGTAATAGTTTCATCTCTGCCAAGGGATGGTAGTGATGGAGCATCACATCCTTTTGGGATCCATAATGCGTGGACGTGGCTAGCCAAGACGATTAATACTGGTAAGAAAAACCTTATGCATACTATACATCAGTTTCAAAGTATAACTATAATTCATCGTAAGATAAAGTGTGGTACAATGAAGGTTTTATAACGACTAACTTTTAAGCATCGAGATCTATTATAACTGAATTAATTGTTATTAATTCTAGTTTTTATTATTTTTAGAACCAATTCCAACAATAACAGCAACAGTACTATTTGACATGTTGGAAGTTTGTGGACACATGCTATTACAGACATACGGAAAACAATTTAAAAAGTTATTGGTGGTGCTGTATCGCGAATATTTAGTCAAAATTAAATCAGTGACGTCTTCCGGTTCGCAAAGTTACACGTCCCGATTGGAAATGTTTTTACAGAATTGCCTTAGACATGGAAGAATTGCGCCACCTGAAGGATTTCTAACTGCTGAGTTTTGGCGAAGTTAAGACTTCTTTAATGTAATTATACGAATTATTATATTTTATTAGCATAAATGTTAAACGATGATCGCTTTGCAAGTTGACTTTGGCTTCCATGACAAGTTTTTAACATGAGCTCATTATTTTGAGATTTTATACAAGAAAGTAAAGCTACTTTTAGGTACTACTGTTTTATATATTTTTTGATATTCTGTCAACACTAATGATGGGATGTTGATTCAACTTCTTTGTTAAAAATCATTTCATTTCTTAATAGGGAAAATTGTTTCATTAATCTTATAAATGTGCAAGGTAGTTCCATAATCAAATATTCTAAAGAATAACACAATTTCAATGAAACCAATAAACGTAATCATGGGTTAGGAAATTGAAATTAATGAGATCATTGTTAAAAGCGATGGTAATCTGGCGACCGTGACTGCGACATTTGACAGTAATAAATTTTTTAGTAAATGAAAAAATAATGTTTAAGGACAATCAGTTCTACAGGTACTGTATATACAGCACTGTAATAAAAATTAAAATACAGTAAAATCCGGTTAATACAAACTCGCTTAATACAAAACAACATTGCGGTCCCGAACTAAAGTATAGGGCATTTCTATACATTTGTTTCCTGTTAATACGAAACAAAACCCACTTAATACAAAAAACAATTTTACTTTTCCGAATGAAACATTGCATATACCTACGGTGAAAATCAACTTTTTTTTATAAGTTTTATGATTCAAAATCTACAAATACAAGACTAATACATTTTTTGTTTGTTTTTATAAAAAAAATTTCATTGTTTTTCCTTAAATGCATACTTGCATACCGTATGTTATGTATGCACAAAATGCATAATACAGTATTTTAAAATTTATATACCGTAGTCTATCTAATATGATGTAAATAGTGGTGCTAGGGGTAAACGACGCCAACAATATGTAGCCAGTAACATGACCTACAAAGCCATGACGCAGATATAGATCACCTTTGTGTAAGTTTATCTCCCAATCTAAACTAACCTAATCTAAATGAATTTAACCTAACCTATTTTAATCTAACCTAACATCATTAATTGTGAAAACGAAGGTGACCTATGTTTGCGTCATGGTTTTGTAGGTCATGTTACTGGCTACCTTTTTCCTGGCTACATATTGTTGGCGTCGTTTACTCCGGATACCGTAAATAGTGATTCTAAATATGATATTCTCTAAGAAAAGTCATTTTAGTGAGGATATTTTATTTTGTTGAATATTCTGGTTAAAACACATTCCGTTTAATACAAAAAAAAAAAAAATTCGGTCCCGACCAGATAAATTATAAAGTACGAGTGACAAAATACAGACAGTGGCATTTCAATAACTTCGTAGCATTTTAAAAGTACCATCAATGACGTAATTTTCCACTTACCGTACTTATTGATTGTCACTAGTTGAATAACATCGCATATTCGGCGTCGATTAAACCTTGATCGCGTTATAAGTTGACAATGGCGTTGCAAAAGTGTTTCTCGTGTTTCTGAGAATATCAACAAATTTGGGAGAGAATTAAAGAAATCGGCCCTTCATAAGTTGATAAGCGTAAATTTAAAGTACAGTATATTGTGATATATGTGATGAAGTTAAAGATACAACAAAACATCCGAAACGTTTGAACTATCCAAGACGTAATGCAGCTTTCTGGAAACTTCTGTAAATCCACCATTAAAATGAAATTCAATCGCAACATCAAACGGATCTCAATGTAGCGTCGTCAAGAAGAAGAAGTTACCGTACTGAATTTGTCAGAGTAACGAGCTACGAATTTGCCACAAGAACAACAATGGCAACCAAATTTAACGGTAATAGTGTAAATTCGATTATTATTATTATATTTAATATGATCAAAAGGTCTAAGACTATCAATTGTCGAGTTTAGTGATATATCCATTAATGGCATCCAAATAGACCATGTCACCTGAAATGTATTAAAATTCACAAATTATTATAGTCATGTTTTAAGAATTTCTCGGTATTCTACGAATTCTACCTGTTTGAAATAGCTTAGTGGCGTTGTCGACTCCAACAATACACGGAATATTACACTCTCTGGCGACCACAGCTCCTGTGTAAAAGAATCAGAAGACAGGGCAATAAATAATTTGTTTTTTATGAAGTCAAAAAAGCTGTTTGGGTCTTTAAATCTACCGTGTGAAATGAGTCCTCCTAATTCGGTAACAATTCCAGATAACAGTGGAAAGTATGGTGACCATCCAATATCAGTGCAATGTGTTATTAGGACTTCTCCTTGCTTTAAAATTGAAACACACGGTTTAACTTTAAAATCAGATTACGCAAAATAATTTCATTGTACTTTAATGGTGTGCACATCTTTCACACTGTTGACAACTCGAGCTAAAGCTTTGACTTTTCCTTGAGACATTGGAAATCCTAATAAAGAACATAAAAAACCAGTAGAACATTTAAAATGTGTTAGGTTAGTACCGGTACCTTTGATTTTGGTTCCACTGCCAGCTGCTTGAATATCGTCTTTGATGAAGTTTTGCTAATTATTTTAATTAATGAAACGTTTTAATTACTGTTACTTGACAAAACTATAGGTTATTGAGCTAACCGGTGTTGGGAGTCCTTGGTTCATTTCAGGAAATTTGAAATCGGTCATAATTTTGTAAACTCGGAGACGGTGTTTGACTCTGTTAGAAAACAATAATTATATCAGGTGATTTTTAAACTTATTGTCATGGCTAAAGAATTTTTTTGTTGTTTAATTAGTAATTACCGCCTTAGGAGTTTTGGCGAACGGCTTTCGAGCAGCTGATAAATTTCTTCCAAAGTAAAGAAGTAAATCAGTTCTGGATCCGTAAAATAACCTTTTTGGATCATCATTTGACTTAGATGCCTAAATCCTAGTCGGATATATTCGTGGCGTTTTATCCACATAGACTATTAATGGATCAAATTATGTTACAGTTTAACTTTATAATGTTTAAGATTTTATGACCGGTGTCAGTTCAAAAGGAACCACGAGAAGCTCTAGCTATACCTTTGTCTTTTCTCTGTGACGGACCCCAGTTTTACAGCCTTTTAACACTAACTTGAGAAAAAATCTGAAATATATGTTAATTTTAGTTTTGGGGATAATTTTAAAAAGATGAAATGGTTAATTTTTACTTTTTAGAAGGTGTAAGTGGTGTTTTAATCTGATCAATGACGTTGGCTGAACTTTTTGGTTTAATTTTTGGTGGCCCAGCATGAAGCATTCCCTATAATAGATTATAATCGCATTAATTAAGACGTGGCTAAAAGTGATATAGATTACACTGTATTATATTATACCTGTAAAGCTTTTACGACTGGTCTTGGGTCAAGAGACCATGTTATGCCTATCATATCAAACTATAATAATAGTATTGTATAAAATTATTTAACAATTAATGCTTTTATAATGTCAATACAACCTCATTGTTTCCTCGATGTCCATGTCGAATTATAAACTCTTTAAATTTTCGGTTTGCTTCTGTTGAGTTTGTTTGCAACCAATGTAAAGCTTTCTACATAAAAATTATTGCTTATATGTTAAATTGAAACAAAAATTAGTTATTGCATGATCTCTAGAAATCAAGATTACTGCTTGGTCTCTAGGTGCTTAACTAGCAGTTGGGCAATTTGCTGCCATATCCTCAAACAAGCATAGACATTTACAATTACCTCGATTTCCATGTTTGAAAATTCTTTTGGATCCATGACTTTAGCAATGACTACGGCCAATTCCTAATATATTTACATGTATTAGATTTGGATTTTAAGATGATAAATTATTTAAACTAATTTAACGAACTTCTAAACTAGCTGGCACTTCTCCACTTTCGATTCCAGTGCTGTTATTAATCAAGGTAGCCAAGTCGACATAGTGTTCAACTGTGAAATCTTAAATCATAAAACAATTTTAAGTTTGTTAGATGTTGAATTTGTATATCGACGGATTTTCTAGATTGTAACACTTTTTCTCAATACTGATAAATACAGGGTTTAAATCTTATAGGTTCCAATTACGATTTGTCCCGTATTTTTCTTGCCATGGTAAACAAAAAAGTTTTCCAATTTAGAAAATCATTCGCTGTAGTGAGTTTTGCATCAACAAAGTTTTTGTACCTTCAGTTTTAGTTAAAATGCTAAGTGTAATAACATTCCACATTGTTGATGCTGTAGATGTTGCATAGTGAGCAAACCCCATCTACAAATTTAATGTAAAATTTAACGACTTGTTAAATTGAAATAAGCGACATTACATACTGGAACCATAAGTGCAAATGCTTTTTCGATTTTCTTAAGAATATCTAGTGGATCCGTTTGTCCTTGAGTGGGAATTTCTTTAAATTTGTTGGTGTTTTCCTCTTCTTTTTGAATAAGCCATTTTCCAAACACCATTCCCTGAAGATAATTGTTAATGCTTGGTTAGTTTCGTAATGAGACAATTGTAATTATGGGTTAGTACTTTGAGCATCAGTTTTGGAATCTTTAATTTCTGAACCAAAGTTGGCTTAATAGCATATCTTTCTATGGCTCTTTCGATCACATCTGTGTCATCTAAAACTCTGCCAAAAAGCCCGATTTCCATGGCTTTTACTGCTTTATTTTTTTTCTTTTCCAGCGATGAAGTTTTTTGCTATTTAGTTGAAAATTCATGTGGATTAATTTCACGTAGTTAATAAAATGGGTACCGGTAATTATTATTCACCTTAATCATATCGTAAAAAAGATGGCTATAAAAGGACGTCAATGGGATGTCATTCGGTGTAGGGTCATACCTGTATACATCATTTTTCCACATGGACAGTTTCTAATTAAATGGTCATTTTGATTATTTAAAAAACTCATTAATAAATAAATTAATGTAGAAATTTTACATTGAATACTGGAACTTGGCCTCTCACGTACAGTAGAAGTCCCATTGGTGTTACTGCTGTAGGAAACGATTCCCTGTCCAAATTTATTAGGAGTACAATGTGGCAGGGTTACTTAAACTTATTAATGAAAATTTTGAAAAGTGTTTTACCCATAATTTGCAGTCGAATACTCTTCATAATCAGACCTGACACCACCGTCAAATTCATGCATTAGTTCATAGTCAGTCAAAGGATTGTCAGTTGTCACTGGACGAGACTATAATATAAACAGCAATGAATTAGTATTATATATAGGGAAAATCTAGCAAGTAACAAAACTTAACACGTGGCAACTAGACAAGTAAAATTAAAGCCACTTAAAATCAACTATGGGTGAACTTTTTTAATCTTTAATTTACCAGACTAGCTGTTTTTTACTTGTCATTTGTCACATGTTTTGCTACTTTCTGAATTTTAAAAACTGCCCATTGAGGAAAATTACTTGTAGCAAGTAAATACGTCCATCGTAAATGGCCCATTCGATATCTCTGGCACCACCGAAGCATTTCTCTAAAAACAACGCCAAGTCGCCCAGTTTAAGGGCCATCTCTTCAGATAATGAACACTCAGATGAATTATTTGTTTCCACTTCAACTGTTCCTGCACTATCTACAAAAATGTAAACTTTTAATCATGACTATTTTAAGATAAAAGCGTTTTTACCTGACAGATTTATTTGATGCTTTTTGCCACCAATTTTTACTTCATTGACTGTCATCTGATCGTCCCAGTTACGTTTTAATATGATAGTGTCTGGATCCACCGAACCAGAAACCACTGTCTGAATAACAAATGGTAGGGGGATGGGCGAAATTCAACTTATTGAAATCATGTTAGTAATTTAAATGAGCAAGTTTTTGCTGTTACTTCTCCCAAGCCAAAATTTGACGTTATGACTAATTTGTCTGGGCGTCCTGTGACTGGATCTCTTGAAAACAAAACTCCAGCCTTTTCAGCGGGAACCATTTCTTGAACAACTACCGCCATACCATTGTTAAGCAATTGTCCATTTTGTCTCTGATATTCAATTGAGCGAAATGCAAACTTTGAGGCCCAACACCGAACAATTGACAAGCAAATCTTAGAGAAATAATTGAGCAATTACGAATACAGTAATACACTATTGTCTTAAATTAAGTAAGAATTTACCTCATCTAATCCTTTCACTCCCAAATACGTTTCATTTTGTCCTGCAGCTGACAATTCTTCGCTGTCTTCACCTGTTATTGGTTAAGTTACATTGACTTTAAATTGGTTAAGTTACAATTGGTTAAAACTATTAACAAAAGTAAATTTTTACCAACAGCAGAGGATCTAACAGCAAATCGTTTTTCATTGTAAATATCCCCAAACACATGCTCGAGTTTTGCAGTTAATGATTCTTGAAGATTTTTAGTTACACTTGTATCTTTAATTAGGCTCATCACACTAAAAATATAGAGCAATTTTATAAATGATGGCAGTCATGCAATTTATTGTTTTCTGGAACATATTTTATGATCACCCGGTTACACTAGTAAATTATTGCATTATTCAACTTTGTAAAACTAAGTTTAACTTACCGTTCGCATTTTTCTGTTAGATTGACACTACCAACAGAGCTAGAAAACAATTTATAATAATTTATTTAATTTAAAAATTCAATATTTTTTAATTACTAAGCTGCTTTTGTTAGATCGTCAATAGCTGTCGCTATATGTGGATGTTGTTTTAATTGTTGTTCAAATGCAGTTTTAGTTATACATAGTCCAGCTGGTACTGTCAACTATCAATATTAAGTTAATATTAAATTTACAAAGTTAATGGTATATAGTAAAAGTAAAAACTTGACTTACATTGGGATGCCTTAATTTCGACATTAAACTTAACGAATTTCCTTTTCCTCCAACGATATGCTCACTTTGACATTCAGATTCATCAAAGCTAACTACTAATTTGCTAGTAGTTTTCATGTCTAAATCGGTTTAATTTTGACATTTAGAACAAATAGTTTAGGGATACAGTATTTTGATAACTGTACCTGACTGTTTTAGCAGAGGAACTGATGTCATCTTTTTCAGCAATGTAGAGTGACTTTTAGTTGTAGCATTATTAGGATGAGTTACTCTTACAATACCATCACCTGGCTTATCATTAAGAATGACTTTACATGGATAAACCGTGTGTTTTAGTTCTTGTTCTTCACCCTCAAATGAGTACCATTGGTTGTCACTGCAGTCTATGCGAATCCAGTACTGTGTCTTCTCTAATAAAAGTATAGCATCATTAAAGGACCATGGTTTCTATATCTAATAGAGGTTTCTGTTTAAGAGTTATTTTTAAGCTTACAATTTAGCATTGAAGTCTGTTGAAAAAACTCTTAAAATTTAAATTTGAGATTAAAAATATAGTTTAGTTGCCATTGTAAATAAAACGTACAAGTTGGGTTTAGATTCTAAAGTACGTTTAAAGTAGTTTAGGGCGTTTTAAAGTGTTTCAAGATGTTTTCAAGTGCTTTTAAAGTGATTTAAAACCTCATAAAATATTCAAACGTTTTTATGGAAACGTAATGAAAGATCAATGTTGTTATTTACCTGCTGTGAAATCAAAAGTTAGTGATTTTGGCTCAAATTTGTCATTGCAAATGGATGTGAGGTTAAGTTGACATTTATTGATATGATGAACAGTCATGTTGCATGGAGGAATTACGTAGCCACTCACAAATCTTTAAAAATAAATTAATTATCAAGTAATAAACTTTTTACGTTTTAAATTTTCCAATACTTTTGTAAACCGTCTTTCGTGTCTTCCACAAAGATGTGAAATCCACAGCCGCTCTGGGTTTTGTAAAATATTGAATTATGTTAGCATATGGTCAATATTCAGTAATAAATAGTTAAGACATTTGACTTACATGTAACATGCCTTCAATGGAAAATTGATGATTTACTTTATTGACGTCATAAATTCCTTGGAGAAAAAGTAACAAATGAAACTCAATTTTGTATTATGACATTTCTTCATGTAACTTACCATAACTTCTTTGTTTTAGACCACGAAGCAAAATCTCATTCTCATTTTCACTGTTTATGCTATATGTTCCCATAATTTGACCCATTTGTTCAATGTGTTGCTGAGTTTGTAGCTTATCATAACTGCAATTTAAATATTGCAAATTTTTAATTATTAGTTCATTTTTTTACAGGGTGATCATAAAATAAATAGTCTAGATTTTTGTCTCATTTCTCTATTGCCAGAATGAATATGTGAAGTGTAAACTATCATATGGTCACCCAGTACTGTATAATGAACTTAATACAATTGGAAGCAAGAAATTCCACTTTGTTGTGAAAAATAATCGATCAATAAATTGGTGTCATAGTCTTCTGGATAAGCCACATAATTAAGCAAAGGTATCCATCTGAAATGTTTATTTTAGAAATGGCTAATATTAAGTAAACTTCGAGTTTAGATTACTGTAAACTGAATTTGGCCATCACAATGTCATCACCGTCTGTTTTTGGTTTTGTTTTTCTATATAATAACCATTTTTGTAATAATTATGATTAGTTATTTGTTTATATCGAGCTATTTACCTGAGATATCCATTGAAAGAAATCCTCCATCGTCTTAATGGTTCTAGTACCTCAAATGTGAGTCCTGAAGCAGTGAATGTTTTTCCATCTGTGTTGTACACTGATCTATCTGGTTGAAGCGGAAGTTGGTACTGTTCTCCAGTGCTTAAACAAAGATACAAACTAACTTCCGTTCGCCGATTGTGATGCCGTGATAGTTTAATACTTATAATGTCACCGGCTTTGTTTGTGCCCGATATGCTAATTGAATCGGTTGCCTACAGATAAAATGTTATGTCAATTAAACATTGATAATTAAGTTATAATAGATGCTTTGTTGTACATGTTTATGTGATAAAAGTTGTCTTGGGTTTTCTCTTAATTTGGCCAGTGGCAGAGACACAATACCCAATTGCCCCAAGTCGGTCGAAGTTAAGTCAAAGTTGAATAGTGGCTTTTTTTTTGATAACCATCGAAAATAAATATAGGACAACAACCAATTTGTCCTTTCAGTGCATTCTGAAATTGAAATTGCATTTTAAAATCAAAACAACAAACAAGTGGCTTGTCAAACAGGCTAAGATCGATGTGCAGCCGGCGCAGTGTTTCCTTTTGCCGGCTGCGTTCGTATCTAACACGGCATAATATTCAGGAAATTTCCGTACTTGCTATAGCTTAAACTTCCTATTATCATGTTTATTAGTAACCTTGATAAAATAGCACTTGCAAATAATAAATTATTTTTTTGTATACATAAACTATTTTTTGCACAATCATTTTTTCATGGAAAAAAGATAATAGATTTAGAATCAAACCTTTTTTATGTGTGAAGTAAAAATGAAATCCAACAGCAAACAAAATCGAAATTGCTATTATTAGAAACATTTTTTTAAAAATACTGTAGTTATTTTATAACCCGAAGTAATGATAAGACACCGCTCATCTGTTTCTACTCCGATGCTACTTTACGAGTTTTATAATGTGTATTAATTTTTTAAATTTGCAACTCGTGGCAAAAGTAAAGATTAACATCAATCAGGTTAGTCTTTTAAAGCTTGTGAAGTGCCTGATTGATAACTAAAAAAATATATTCAAGGACACACTGCAGTAATATTATCTCGAAACATCCAGGATTAGATACTGAATGTATATGTTGACACTAAAGAAACGGGAAAAAGCTGCATTGTTCACTATTAATATTTGTCTCGCTTTTTTACTGGCAAAAATACTAATAAAGAAACGGGAATAAATTTGATTGTTGACAATAGGTAGTTTCTCGTTTTTTTATTTACCGTTTGTATATGTGAACACATTTTATTATCGCCCTGTATTTGATCGAAATAAGATATGAGGTGAAAAGAAATCAATATAAATCATTGATTGAATTTGATTTACACGTGTTGTTGTAATTGTAATACGTTTAGAAAATCTGGCAACATTTAGGATGAAGTAGTAGGAAAATATAATAGTCGGTACTAGAAGTGCTGTAGTAACTTTAGTTGATTGATCACATTTTTGCTGATTTATCAGTTGTATATTTTCTACTATTGTATTATTAGACCCTAGAACCAAAAGTTCAAAACCACACTTAAGAAAGGAAATTATTTGAAAGATTATGTTGTTTGTATTGCTATTGTCAATTTGTCCCTGAATTGTTTTGAATACAAAACTACAATTTAACTTCGGGGTAATAACTTTAGCTTTATTTTCTTAATACTGTTTATACACATATTATTTATCCAAATTTTTTTTCTAAAGTAAAGTTTCAAATGAATATATACTGTTTAAAGAAAATACCAATAAAGTTATGTTACTATAGCAACAGAAATACAGAATACTGTATACAAGTTAATTGTCTGCATTGGAACGTTTGAAATTTAGTTTCCATAGAAACCAATTTAACTTTTGTTTGATTAATCTTTTATAGGCAATGCTTTATGTTGTAACACGGGTTGATAATTTTTAATGATACTGTTTTTTTCGACATTGTTTATAAAATAAATTTAAATTTTTTGACATTTACGGATACCGTATCTGTTTAATATAAAGCGATACGTTAGTGTATTTGATGGGAATTGAAAAATTGAAGGACGTAACATTGATAAATTATCGTCGACTCTCAAATATATTTAACGCTGATTAGTTTATATCTAAGATATTACGCTTGATTGCTTAATAACTAAGCATGAACTCATTTAGACTTATTTAATGACTGTGGGTATCTATAGGTCCTACTATGATTTTCCATACAGGAATTGTCTCCCGCAATCATCTTTCCCCATTTCACCTGCCACATTTCTAGGCATATACAGTAAATGTCGTTGATCAAATCAATAAATGTTATAATAATTATTTTTTTTTGATTTTTCTATGAGTCATTTTCTAAACATTAACGATATGCAGTACACTGGATGTTCTGACTTGTCTCCTTTAAGTGCTTATTTGGATTATAACTTCATAAAAATGCAGATCAATTCAATGGAAATTCATGGTTTGGAAGAAAAGTTTGAGGATATATCATTGTTTTGTGATATAATGAACAATTTTGAACAAAACGTTTTTAGAAAAAAATTTAAATTTAATATTAAAGCAGCACTTTCCTACTGTTTTCTGAGTTCAAAATTATTATTCAAACTTTGAGTGAATGCAACTAATATTGAATGTTTTAACTTGTAAACAATTATAATTTCAGTTGTATTATCAACAGATAAAGCCAGACAATACTTCAAAAAATTATCAATTGTAACTTATAGATATGTGATGTCAACAAAATGCGACCGAATTGCAAATGTGTTTGGCACGTCTTGTAAATGTATTTGGCAGACTTGAGTTCTAAGTAAAAGCAATTGACAGACATAGCCATAATATAGCGTATAACTTAATAATAGTTGATGTGCACGAAGCACAAAAAACAACACATTGAAAAAATGTTTAAAATCTATTTAAGTTCGATTTTGCTTTTGTGTTATACATTTCAAAATGGCTGTGTAACTGCTGATTTAATTGTAACAACCGCCAATGGCCAAGTTCGAGGAACCAACATGACTTCCGTCAATGGAAGACCATTCTATGCTTTCCGAGGGATTCCATATGCACAACCTCCAATAGAAAATCTACGATTCCAAGTAATAACTATAGCTATTATTTGTCAAATACTAAAACTAATTAGTAATTTGATAGCCACCATTACCAGTTGAAAGCTGGACTGGTGTTTTCAATGCCACCAACAATGGGAATATTTGTGTCCAGTGGTCCGGAAGTGTTACTGGAGACGAAGATTGTTTATTTGTTTATGTGTACACACCTTTCGTAAGTTAGATTTTTTCGTTATTGATTAACTTTAGTCAAATGTAACTTATGAATCTGGCAGCTTCCATCTAGTTTAACAGAACTTTTGCCAGTCATGGTCTATATTCATGGAGGTGGTTTTGCTCAAGGAGCTCCTTTATATGAAAACAATTATCCAAACAGATTTATGGATCATGATGTCGTTTTAGCTTTTATTGGATACCGCTTGGGTCCATTTGGTAAATAGCAATGATGAAAAATGATGAAATTAGTAGTGTTATACTTTTATTATAGGATTTTTAAGTACAAACGATTCCTCATCATTGGGGAACTATGGTATGCTGGATCAAGTGTTAGCTCTCAAATGGATTCAAACCAATGTCGGAGCGTTTGGTGGTGATAAGAACAAAGTAACAATTTTTGGTGAAAGCGCTGGTGGTGCTTCTGTTAATTATCATCAGCTCTCTCCAGCATCATCTGGTTACATTTTTGCACCTTAATTCTTAATCTTGAAGTTACATTCAACTTTCATTTGATATAGGTTTGTTTCGAGCAGCTATATCTGAAAGTGGATCATCAGTCTGTCCTTGGGCTTTTCAGAAAAACCCACGACTATATGCTGATGAGTTGGCTACAGCGTTGGGTTGTCCCACTAACGATACAGCTATTTTGGTTGATTGTTTAAGGCAAAAACCAGCCAATGATATTGTTGTTGCAACAAATAACTTTAATGTAAGTTGTAGTAAAAACATATTACACAATGCTGCTTAATATAAGGGTCTAATAGCTAGAGTCAGCTACATTGCGTGTGGTATAATTAATATTTGATAATATGGTAATATATGATAATATTTGATAGTATGATTAATATATAAGTTATTATAAATTTAGGGCTATAGTCTCTTGCATTTTCCATTTGTGCCATGTGTGGAGGATGAGGCAGGGGGTAGATTTCTTACAAAGCCACCAGCTGTGATTCTGGCGGAGGGAAATTTTAATAAGGTTCCTACCATTTCCGGTATAAATAAAGATGAAGGCGATTCTACTTATGGCAGTAAATATTCTTTAAATTAGAGTTAATGATCTACTTTAAACTTAAAACGCTTTCAAATCATCTGTTTCCAATTTGTTTAGTGAGCCCACAGTCTTACGCTGTAATAGATGACAATTTTTATAACGTCATTCTTCCTGGTCTCATTCATAATCTGACCAAATATGACAGAAACTTGGTCAATGTTTCGTACGCTGTTAAAGCAGAATACTTTGATAAGATTGATGTCAACAATCAAAGTCAAGTCATAAGAACTGCCATTGACGTAATATAAATTTTACTTTATAGTACAAAAATTACAAAATAATTAGCATAATTTATTATGGTAATAACTTGTAGTTTAACTCGGACCCATTTTTTAAATCAGCAACTGATTACACTATCCGAATGATGGCGAAATATCAAGTTCCTGCTTACATGTACTCATTTGAGTATATTGGAACTGGAAGCCCAACAAATTATACTGGAGAGGGAGGCAAGTAAATTCAGTGGGTGTAATTACATTGCATAGTACTGTAGAACCCGGAACCACTATATAAAGGACCCTAACAAAACCCATTAAGTTACATGTAAAGTTACATCTTACAAAAGATATATTTTTTATAGAACTTACTGTTCCAAAACAAAAGGATCTAAAAAATATATTTGGCATCAGGGTTCTAGCGATTTAGTTACGCCATTGCAAGTAGTTAAATATATTGTACGATATAATTAGTTAAAAATTTGTTTTTGCATTAACTCCAAACTTTTCAGAAGTAAGCCATGCTGATGAGTTGTTTTATTTATTTTCTTTGGGAAACTCATTCAATTCTAATGATCAGTTTATTTCGGATCATTTTGTGAAAATGTGGGTGAATTTTGCTACAATACTGTAAGTTGTTGGCTAATTTAAATAGTGGATTTAGGAAATACTTTAATATTTTGTATCGCTAAAGTGATCCAACACCGAATGAAACATTTGTTTGGAAACCAACTCCTTTTCAAGATGATGTTGAATATCTAAAGATTTCAACCAACAGTTTCACTTTGGAAACTGGCTATCAAACTTCTAGAATGAAGTTCTGGGAAGAAACGGTTCCTATAATTGTTGCTAATTAATAGATCATTTAAATAAAAAACAAGTTTCAAAATGACCAATTGATCAATTTTGACCAATTGGTCATTTTTGCCAATAATAAAACGCGACAAATATTGATTGTGAACAGTGCCATTTATTTCAGTTCTTCTTATTACCGCATTTAGATTTACGAATTGATCATTACTGTATTAATAAAAAAGCAGTAAAGTTTGGTTACTATAACAATAGATATAAATTAATAACTGTTTGTATTGGAACGTTTGAAATCCAGTTTCTATAGAAAGTAACATAACTTTTGTTTGATTAAACTTGTATAGGTAATCTTTTATGTTATAACAGGGGTTGGTAATTTTTTAAAGATACTGTTTTTTTTTTCGATACTGTTTATAAAATAGATTTGCCTTTTTTGACTTTTACGGATACCGTATCTGTTTAATATACAGCGAAACGTTAATTTGATGGGAATTGAAAAATTGAAGGATGTAATACCGGTAAATTATCATTGGTTCTCAAACAAATATATTTAACGCTGATTAGTTTATAATTGATACAGTATATTATTCTAGAATGCTAAACAATTATACGTAAATTTATTTAATGACTAAGTATTTATAGGTACTACTATGATGTTAACCCTTAGAAATTCACTTTTCTTTAACATCTTTCTCCATATTATATCAAGAGAATGTAACTTGTCAGTTTCATTAGAATACCTTACAACTTAGGTATTTGCTAATGAAGACTAAATTGCATCAATAGCAAACATCACAATAAATTGGACTGGGTTTAATACTAATTTGTCTCGTTTTTTTTGTATTTTTCTTAAAGCAACGAAAATGAATTAAATTAATGGAAAAATATAGATAAATCGTTGTTTGAACTTGTTGTATTTAGTCTCTATTGGCCATTTCTTTTCTCACTACAAGAAACAAACGGGACAAATGTTTACTGAAATTGGTGATAATTATTCCCTTTTATGTGTTGGCTCTTTAAAACAGTGTCTTAATTTAGAAAACCATTTGACATATTTCTAGGCATATGTAGTAAATGCTGTTGATAGACAAAATTAATAAACATTACAATAAATATTTTTTTTGGTTTTTCTATGACAGTCATTTGCTAAAAATTAATGATGTACAATTCACTGACTGCTCTGACTCGATGTCTTTCAAGTGCTTATTTGGACCATAATTTCACAAAAATACAGATGTCTTGAAATACAAATTTGGGAATATATAGCATTGTAATGTGATATAATGATAATTTTTGAACAAAACTTTTTGAGCAAAAAATTTTAAATTCAATGTTAAAGCAGCCATTTCCTTCGGTTTTCTATGTTCAAAATTATTAACCAAACTTTGAGTGAATGCAACCAATATTGTATGTTTTAACTTGTAAACAATTATAATTTCAGATGTATTATCAACTGATAAAGCCAGACAGTACTCCAAAAAATTATCAAATGTAACTCACAGATATGAGGTGTCAACAAAATACGATCGACTTGAAAATGTGTTCGGCAGACTTGACTTCTAGGTAAAAGCAATTGACAGACATACGCGATATAATATCGCATAACTTAGTAATAGTTGATGTGCGCGAAGTAATTGGTTTTTTCCTTTCGAGATCACGAAAAGCAACACATTGAAAAAAATGTTTAAAATCTATTTAAGTTCTATTTTGATTTTGTGTTACACTTTTCAAAATGGCTGTGTTACTGCAGATTTAGTTGTAACAACCGCCAATGGCCAAGTTCGAGGAACCAACATGACTTCCGTCAATGGGAGACCATTTTATGCTTTCCGAGGGATTCCATATGCCCAACCACCAATAGAAAATCTACGATTCCAGGTAATAACTACTGCACTTATTTGTTAAACACAAAAATTAATTAGTATCTTGACAGCCACCATTACCAGTTGAAAGCTGGACAGGTGTTTTCAATGCCACCAATAATGGGAATATTTGTATTCAGTGGACCGGAAGTGTTTCTGGAAACGAAGATTGTTTATTTGTTTATGTGTACACACCTTTCGTAAGTTAATTATTTTTTCGTTACTGTTTAACCATTAGTTAAATGTAACTTATGAATCTGGCAGCTTCCTTCGAGTTTGACAGAACTATTGCCAGTCATGGTCTTTATTCATGGAGGTGGCTTTGCTCAAGGAGCTCCTTTATATGAATACAATTATCCAAACAGATTTATGGATCATGATGTTGTTTTAGCTTTTATTGGATACCGCTTGGGTCCATTTGGTAAATAGCAATGATGAATAATTATGAAATTGGTAGTGTTATACTTTTATAATAGGATTTTTAAGTACAAACGATTCCTCATCATTTGGGAACTATGGTATGCTGGATCAAGTTTTGGCTCTTAAATGGATCCAAACCAACGTCGGAGCGTTTGGTGGTGATAAGAGCAAAGTAACTATTTTTGGAGAAAGCGCTGGTGGTGCTTCTGTTAATTATCATCAGCTCTCTCCAGCATCAGCTGGTTAATACTTGGTGCATTTATTCTTAGTCTTGAAGTTATATTCAAATTCCATTTGGTGTAGGTTTGTTTCGAGCAGCTATATCAGAAAGTGGATCATCAGTCTGTCCTTGGGCTTTTCAGAAAAACCCTCGACTATATGCTGATCAGTTGGCTGCATCGTTGGGTTGTCCCACTAATGATACAGCAACTTTGGTTGATTGTTTAAGACAAAAACCTGCGAATGACATTGTTGTTGCAACAAATAACTTCAATGTAAGTTGTAGTATAACATATTACATAATGTCAGTGTTTAATTTAAATTATCATAACTTTAGGGTTATAGTCTTTTGTATCTGCCATTTGTACCTTGTGTGGAGGATGAGGCAGGAGGTCGATTTCTTACAAAACCACCAGCTGTGATTCTGGCGGAGGGAAATTTTAATAAAGTTCCCACCATCTCCGGTATAAACAAAGATGAAGGCGATTCTACTTATGGCAGTAAATATTCTTTATATTAGAGTTATTGATCTACTTTAAACTTCAACGCCTTCAAATCATTTGTTTCCAATTTGTTGTTTAGTGAGCCCACAGTCTTACGCTGTAATAGATGACAATTTTTATAACGTGATTCTTCCTGGTCTAATTCATAATCTAACCAAGTATGACAGGAACTTGGTCAATGTTTCGTACGCTGTTAAAGCAGAATACTTTGATAAGATTGATGTCAACAATCAAAGTCAAGTGATACGAACTGCCATTGACGTAATATAAACTTGACTTATATTACAAAAATTACAAAATAATTAGCACAATTTATTATGGTAATAACTTGTAGTTTAACTCGGACCCATTTTTTAAATCTGCAACTGACTATACAATTCGAATGATGGCGAAGTATCAAGTTCCTGCTTACATGTACTCGTTTGAGTATAAGGGAAGTGGAAGCCGAACAAATTATACTGGAGAGGGAGGCAAGTGAATTCAGTGGGCGTAATTACATAGTAGAACCCGGAGCTACAATATAAAGGACCCTAACAAAACCCATTAAAAAGTTTAACAAAAGCTGCTTAGTTAAGTTGCATCTTAAAAAAATAGATTTTTTTATTGAAATTACTGTTCCAAAACAAAAGGATCTAAAAAATATATTTGGCATCAGGGTTCTAGCGATTTAGTTAAGCCACTGCAAGTAGTTAAATATATTGTATGATATATAATTAGTTAAAATTTGTTTTTGCATTAACTTCAAACTTTACAGAAGTAAGCCATGGTGATGAGTTGTTTTATTTATTTTCTTTGGCAAACACATTCAATTCTGATGATCAGTTTATTTCGGATCATTTGGTGAGAATGTGGGTGAATTTTGCTACAATACTGTAAGTTGTTGGATAATTTAAATAGTTAATTTAAGAAAAATTTTAATATTTTGTACTATGAAAGTGATCCAACGCCGAATGAAACATTTGTTTGGAGACCAACTCCTTTTCAAGATGATGTTGAATATCTAAAAATTTCAATCAACAGTTTCACCTTGGAAACTGGTTTTCAAACTTCCAGAATGAAGTTCTGGGAAGAAACGGTTCCACTAATTGTTGCTAATTAATAGACACTTTAAATAATAAACAAGTGTCATTCAACTGAAATTCAAATGAATTTACACTTGTTTTTCTTCCTGCGTTGCATTTGACAGATTTTATTCATGATTAGTCTAGTTGTTTTCATTTTTGTGAGACCGATTGAGATATTCGTTATAGTATACATTTTAAATAGTACGGTATACATTTTTATCATTAAATTACTAACCCTGTATTTTTTTACTTGTTTTTTCTCTCATTATTTAGTCAGTGGCGTTACATAACTGACTTGTACAAGGTTTTTTAAGTTATTTGAATAGGGTCATTGTTTAGGGTATTTATACAGTAAAAATATTTGAATTAATTAAAATTAATAAACATAGCAAAATTAAAAACTGGTTTAGACATACTGGTCAAAGGTTTTCCGTTCTTCTTCCAAGAAACGCTTGATTATTTTATGGGAATAATATCATTATATTGCAAAATTTTGTTTTCTTGAATGACCTTGTCACAAGTTAGTAATGACCAATGATGAAATTCAGTTACTGAAAAATTGAAAACTGCTTTTTTGTCGACTGCATTCAATAGGTTTTCCCTTCTGACCCCTCTCTACATTATGTAACTGATTAAAAATCCTACCATGCGCAGTATAAAATGCTGGTTAAACGAGTGTATCTGCACTTTATGGTACTTGCTGCCGATTTCGTCATCGTTTCCTTCACAGAGTATATAAATACTAGGATCGATTGGAAGGACTTTAATTATAAACAAAACACCTACGACATTAACAATGCTATTCATTTATTTGAACGCGTTTTTCTTGCTTGCCTTTTTAAGTTTTACCAAGAGTTTAACTGCTGATTTAATTGTAACGACTGCCAATGGTCAGGTTCGAGGAACCACCATGACTTCCATCAATGGTCGGCCATTCTATGCCTTTCGAGGAATTCCATATGCACAACCTCCGGTAGAAAATTTACGATTTAAGGTAATAATTTAGTTAAATTTTTCGATTTTGTGTGTTAATTTAGTTCTGTTATTTGGTAGCCACCAGTGCCTGCTAAAAACTGGACTGGTGTTTTCAATGCAACTAAAAATGGAAATGCATGCAGTCAGTGGTATAATGGTGTAGTTGGAGATGAGGATTGCTTATTTGTTTATGTATACACACCATTTGTAAGTTAAAACTTAAATAATTTTTTTATTAATTAATTATTAGTAAAATTTAATCTGTAAATGTCGTAGCTTCCTTCCAACTTGACCGAACTGATGCCTGTCATGGTTTATATTCATGGAGGTGGTTTTGCTCAAGTAGCTCCTTTTTTTGAATATTATCCTCCATATAAGTTCATGGATCAGAATGTGGTTATGGCTTTGATTGGATACCGATTAGGTCCATTTGGTAAATAAAGTTTCGAAATTTTATTGATATACAGTAGTCAATTTGTAATATTATGATACTAAAAGGTTTTTTGAGCACCAATGACTCTGCATCACACGGAAATTATGGCATGTTGGATCAAGTATTGGCTCTTAAATGGTTGCAAACTAATGTAGGAGCTTTTGGTGGTGATAAGAGCAAAGTAACTATTTTCGGTCAAAGTGCAGGAGGTGCTTCGGTTAATTACCATCAGCTGTCTCCAGCATCAGCAGGTTAGATATATAAGGTGCAATTTAAAATAAGAGAAAATTGAATTTTTATTTGTTTCTGTATTTTATTTTAAGGTTTATTTCGAGGAGTTATTTCTCAAGGCGGATCAGCAGCTGGTGGTTGGGCATTTCAAAAGGATCCTCGATTCTTTGCCAATCAGTTAGCTTCTGCATTGCAGTGTCCAACAGATAATACCAACGACTTAGTGGAATGTTTAAGAGGAAAACCAGCCAGCGAGCTTGTCATTGCTACAAATGGGTTTAATGTATGATTTCTATTTTTGTTATAAGTTTTTTTTATGGTGTTTTATATTTATTTGTTTTTTTTTAATTGATGTTAGGGCTACAGTGATTTGGCGTTGCCATTTGTCCCCTGTGCTGAAGATGAAACAGAGGGTCGATTCTTAACCAAACATCCAGCTGATCTTATGGCTGAGGGAAATTTTAATAAAGTTCCAGCTATTTATGGAACGAACAAAGATGAGGGCGAATTGACTTACAGCAGTAAAACAAATTTACCAAAAAAATTAGAGATCTTTTAATTTTGAATTTGTTTTTTTTTTAATATAGTGAGCATTGAGTCGTTCAAAGTAATAGATGACAATTTCTATAATGTAGTTCTTCCCAAACTTATCTACAATCTGACCAAACTTGATGGAAACTTGATCAATGTTTCATACGCAGTTAAAGCTGAATATTTCGATAAAATTGATGTTAACAATCAATCCCAAGTTATCCGGGCAGCAATTGATGTAAATTTAAATTTGAAAAAAAAAAAAACTGTTGAAGTGACTTAAAATTGGCTTAAATTTTTCCAGCTGAATTCAGACACTTTCTTTAAAGCTGCAACTGATTATACAGTCCGCATGTTGGCAAAACATCACGTTCCGGCATACATGTACTCGTTCGAGTTTGTTGGAAGTTCAAGCCAAACAAATTATACTGGAGAAAAAGGCAAGTTCTTAAAGTAATAAGAAGTTTCTATTTATAAATTTTTATACTTTTGTGTTATGTAACTTAACAGAAGTAACTCATGGTAATGAATTTCTTTATTTGTTCCCTGGACTGGACACTGTTTTGACACCTGATGATCAAATTGTTTCTGATAATCTTGTGCAAATGTGGTTTAATTTTGCTGCTGTGCTGTAAGTACTCTCTATATTTATTAACGAAATTCATGAAATTCGTTTTAAGTTAATTTAAAATAATGCAAATATTATTAAAGTGATCCAACTCCGAATGCAACATTTGTTTGGAAACCAACCCCTTTTCAAGAAAATGTTGATTATCTAAAAATCACAAACACTTTAACCATGGAAACTGGCTTTTTGACATCTAGAATGAAGTTCTGGCAAGAAACTGTTCCATTAATTGTTGGCAATAATCGATACCAGTGATAAACGAGAACTGGGTATTATTTGTTGATTTTAGAAATAAAAAACATCCATTTTCTTCTTATTATAATAGTTAGAAGTAAATAAGTTACAAAGCACATGAGAATATAACATCGAATACGAGTTAATCCAAAAACTAATGTAATTGTGATCGTAAAGAAACGAGACAAATTGGCATTTAAACCGAAGAAATTTAATCTCTGTTTTTTTTAAGTTCTCTTATATTTTTATTTAATTAAATCAGAAAAACGTCCTTTCAACTTAAGGTTTTTTACGACTTTTTATGAACATTCTAAAATCACTTTGAGCGCTCTAAAATCGTTTATTTATCTGCGCATTTTACAAGTTTAAAAAATATTTTATTATTGTTTGAATATTGTGATTTATTTGGATATTTTAGGATATTCTTGTTGAATAGAATCAAATATTTATGCACCTCTGGCATAAACTCGTAGCACTCAGTTTGGAAACCAATGCAGTACAGTGCCATTACATTACATTTCGATTTCTAAACATTTATGGATTGAATCAATGTGCTGCAAGTCCAACAATTCTTAACATGGTTATTCAAAAGAAAATATTTGAACAAAAATTCTGTACAAAAGATTTTAAATTAACTATTAAATCTGCGCATTACTTACGGTGTTATGATTTAAAAATAACTGTAAAGACAATCATTAACTGATATTCGAGAAAATGCAAAGTAATAACTTTTAACGTGTAGACTACTTTATTACAAGTTAAGTAACACCTGATAAAATGTGACAATACTTGGATAAAAAAAGTAACAAATTGTTATCAATTGTACCTGACAAACTTGAATTATATGCAAATGTGTTGTTACATTATTTGTTGTAAATTCCCAGGTTGGTGTGTATCCAAAATCCTTGTGTACCGTTCTCCTCTGAGATCAACATACACGAGAAAAAACTCATTGAATAAAACGCATTCATTTTATCGAAACAGCTGATAACGACAAATCGTGCATAATATAAAAAACTACACAGAGTTTATCTACATAATGTACGTTTATTTTATTGTTACTGTTTAGATTGTAGTTATCCGACTGCCATATTTCAAAATGTGGCTTACATATTGAAGAGCCAAAATTTTTTGTATGAGTGAAATTAAATCTGAAAATTTAGAAAGTATGAAACAGAACTTTGTTTTCAAGTAAAGATACGAATTAAAGTATATTCGAGTAAATGCAAACTAATAAATTTTAACGTGTAGACCAGAGGTTCGTAAACGTTTTTGTCTCGTAGACCTTTTGAGTCTACTCAAAAGCGATAAACTTGGCAAGGCAATCAATATCAGGTAAGAATGCTTACCTGATACTGATTTTTTGTAAATTTATCAATTTCAAATGTATTTTTGACAGCTGGTATAGTGCCACTCACTTTGAAAGA
This sequence comes from Helicorthomorpha holstii, assembly GCA_013389785.1. Taxonomy (NCBI): domain Eukaryota; kingdom Metazoa; phylum Arthropoda; class Diplopoda; order Polydesmida; family Paradoxosomatidae; genus Helicorthomorpha; species Helicorthomorpha holstii. Next base: position 8,546,965 of record JAAFCF010002710.1, on the reverse strand, counting down.
TTTAAATTTCTAACTGTAGTGAAGTCTAGTAAGAAAATATACTTTTTAAGTTTTATACATTTATTAATTAAATTCAAATTAAAAGGAACCAAATTAACATTTGGTATTTGTTACATAAAATAACTAAGCAATACTTGTACATAATGACATACCAGTATCATCGTATTACGTATTATGAGGTAGTATAATGTAAATAAATAATTACTATCAGTGTATGTTGATTATTCCATTCATGGGATGACAAAATTAAAGTCACGACCTGTTTTTATGAGATTTACTATCATTGACCCCCATTTTCATTTCATGGACCCCAATTTTTATTTTTCACTGACATGGACCTTTTGCAGGTTGTCGTCGACCCCAGGACGGTCGATATAGACCACTTTGGGTGTAGACGGTTTTTTGCAAGTTAAGTAGCAACTGGTAAAATGCGACAGTACTTGGATAAAAAAAGTAACATATTGTTATCAATTGTCGCAGACACAATACACCAATGTAAGCTGACGTGATGTACCTGGAAAACTCGAACTATATGTGCATATAAAAATAACTTTTTTGTTAGGTTATTTGATATAAATTCCCATGTTGTGTGTATTCAAAATCATTGAGTTAAGTTCTCCTCTGAGATCAACATACCGTACACGAGAAAAACTCCTTGAATAAAATGTTTTCATTTTATTTAAGTTTAATTTGGCTTTTTTGTTACACCATTCGAATTGAATGTGTAACTGCAGATGTAATTGTAAGAACTGCCAATGGCCAAATTCGAGGAACTGAAATGACTTCTGTCAAGGGAAGACCATTCTATGCTTTCAGAGGGATCCCATATGCGCAACCTCCAATAGAAAATCTACGATTCAAAGTAATTATTATAACTATTATTTGTTAAAAATAGAATTAATTAATAAGTTTTGTTGCCATCATGTAACACACATGTATCTAACCAATATAAATATAATCGTTATTGGCACTTTTTGCAGCCATCAAAACCAGCTAAAAACTGGGTTGGTGTTTTCAATGCCACTAAAAGTGGGAATGTATGTATTCAGTGGAACGGAATCGGCTCTACAGGAGTAGAAGATTGCTTATTTATTTATGTATACACACCATTTGTAAGTTAATTACGTTTTTTTATAATTAACCATTAGTAAAATATTTAACTATCAATGTTAAAATCGTAAAATTTCAGCTTCCTTCTATTTGGAAGAAGCCTTTGCCTGTCATGGCTTATTTTCACGGAGGTGGTTTTGGTATAGGGTCTCCGGTATATGAAGTATATCGCCCAGAAAGATTCATGGACCATGACGTTGTTTTAGCTGTTATAGGATATCGCTTGGGTGCTCTTGGTAAATAGCAATAGTAGACTATCTAGGTCTGGTTTATTTGCCAGCAATACATTTTGTTTTTTCAAAAACTATCTTTAAGTGTAGCTATTTATATAAATTCATTATAGGATTTCTAAGTACAAACGATTCTTCAGCATTTGGAAATTATGGTATGCTGGATCAAGTTCTGGCTCTTAAATGGCTTCAAACTAATGTCGGAGCGTTTGGTGGTGACAAGAGCAAAGTAACTATCTTTGGAGTAAGCTCTGGTGCTGCTTCTGTCAGTCTTCTTCAGATGTCTCCAGTATCTGCAGGTTAACATCTGGTTCATTAATTCTTGGTTTTAGAATTACTTTCAACATTTTACCTTTATTTTGTATAGGTTTATTTCGAGCAGCTATATGTGAAAGTGGATCAGCAACATCTCCTTGGGCAATTCAAAAAGATCCTCGACTTTTTGCTAATCAGTTAGCTGGGGCAGTGAATTGCCCCACTGATGATTCAGTCGCTCTGGTTGAATGTCTAAGAAAAAAACCTGCTTCTGACATTGTTGATGCAGTAAACACCTTCAATGTAAGTTTTTAAAAACATGTTATATATAGTGCTACTTAACTAAGGGCATCAAATACCGTTTTTAATATGTATTGTCATTATGTACAGCACAAATGAACATTGTCACCATCCGATTATTGTACTGTATTCTTAATATTTTAATATAAATTTAGGGTTACAGTGTATTGAATTTTCCATTTGTACCAGTTGTAGAGGATAAGGCAGGAGGTCAATTTCTAACCGAAAATCCAGCAGTAATTCTAACTAAAGGAAATTTTAATAAAGTTCCCACTATTTCCGGAACAAACAAAGATGAAGGCGATTTTACATACGACGGTAAATATTTATTTTTGATACGGTATAGTTTTTGTTTAATATTGTGATTTAAAGCTTCTAACCATTTTGTCTATTTGTAGTTACTAAATCGGCTTACGAAGTAATTGATGACAATTTTTATAACGTCATTCTTCCTGTTCTTCTTCATAATCTGACCAAGTATGAAAGGAATTTGATCAATGTTTCGTACGCTGTTAAAGCAGAATACTTTGATAAGATTGATGTCAACAATCAAAGTCAAGTCATACGAACTGCCATTGACGTAATTTCAGATACTTTAATTTACAGTACTAAATAATTTGTGATGGAAATAATTTGCAGTTGAACTCGGACACATATGTTAAATCTTCAACTGATTTTACAATCCGAAATTTGGCGAGACATAACGTTCCTGCTTACATGTACTCGTTCGAGTATAAGGGAAGCGGAAGTAAAATAAATAATACTGGAGAAGGAGGCAAGTGAATTCAATGGCGTAATAAATGCCAAGTCAAGTCTGACCATCGAGTTGATGGCAAAGTAATTTAAATGCGCATTCAAAATGCTTGGTGACGCATTTTCTCGTTGACCAGGTTTGACATGACATAGGGTATGGGCAATCAAACAATGACTCTCAGCTTTAGTGATACAAATTAGTTATTGGAACTGATAAGATATAGTCCCAATATTTTATTTGTGCTCTAAAACACTAGTTGTTCAATTATAGATAGCTACCCATCATTTTAAGATATAATAAAGGCCATAAAGTGATGATAAAGACATGTCTTTTATATTATTTGAAAACTTTTCAGAAGTAAATCATGCAGATGAATATTATTATTTCTTTGCTCCACCAACCGCACCGCTCACGTCAGATGATCGGAATATTTCGGATCATTTGATAAGAATGTGGGTGAATTTTGCGACTTTTCTGTAAGTTGGCTCATTGTAATATTGTTCCTATGGACTTAGCTGATTAATTTGTTTTGTATTTATTAAGTGATCCAACTCTAAAAGAAACTTATTCTTGGAAACCAAGTCGTGATCCAGAAGTTGTTCAATATCTAAAAATTTCCACCAACAGTTACACTATGAAAACTGGATTTCTGCCAGCCAGAATGAATTTCTGGGAAAATACAGTTCCTCTAATTGTTGCTAAGTAATTTATCAAAATTATTAAAAACAGCAAATCAGTGAAATTAAAGTGATTTTATCTTAAATATTTTTCTTACCGTAGTTTTTGTCAGTTAATCGACTGACAGTATTTATCAATGAGTATTGTACAATACTAGCAATGTAATTTTATTTTACTTGCTTATCGAGACACTTTATTTTATTTTACTTGCGTGTTGCTCCATGATCTAAACCCACTTGTTCTGCAATGTAGTGATTTGTAATGTAGCAATTTTTTGATTGATAGTTTTCCAAAGTCATTTGACTCGCTTGATGAATTCCACAGCCGAGGAAACAGATCATAGGGATTGTATAATGGAATAATCATTTAGGAACATATCAATGTTAATTTTAACGCCAAGATCTTGGAGTTGCTATTTGGTCAAATTGGCAGTAATAAGAAAATACATATACAAGTACTGTACCGGTATACTGAATAATTAGCAGAGATTAATTATATACAATGCATTTGATTTTTTTTTGGAATTTTAAATTTGTTTTTTTTCAATAAATAAATGGGGGAAATATCTATAGTAAATTATGACACGAGTGGGCAAACTGCTGTTTAGGGATACTCCAGAGCATGTTATGCGGCCCTTAAGCTCACACATTTTGTGCTACACATGTGACTTATTCCACTTTGACAATGAACAACACACATGTATGCGGCTCTCCTATAAGAAAAACATTTTCAATGCGGCCCTCCGAAGAAACAGTTTGCTCACCCCTGAGTTATGCAGTTTATTCCCGTTTTGTTTACCTCAGAATTTTTAGCAGTAAAAAAAATTACTAAAATATTTATGAGTCATGCTTTTTATTCTGATTTTTTTATAAGTAATTTTCACAGTAAAAAAAAAAAGGAAATACAGTAATATCTAATGTGAGCAATATAATTTATTCCCCTTTTTTATTGCCATGATTTTCCCTCTGTTTAATTATTGGCAAAGTATGCAGTACAGTGCTATTATATTACATTTTGATTTCTATACGTTTATTGGGAATCAATCTACTGCAAGTCTAACAATTCTTTATTATTCAAAATAAGATATTTGAACAAGAATTCTGTAAAAAAGATTTTAAATGAATTATTAAGCTAGCACATTACTTACGGTTTTCTGTTTTAAAAATCCTTAACCTCATTAACCGATATTCTAGAAAATGCAAAGTAATAAATTTTAACTTGTAGACAGTTTTTTTTGCAAGTCAAGTAGCAACTGATAAAATGCGACAGTACTTGGATAAAAAAAAGTAACGAATTGTTGCCAGTTGTCACAGATACAATACACCAACATAAGCTGAGGTGAGGTACCTGACTACCTCCATATGTAAATATATAAAAAAAAGCAGTTTTTTGTGATGTTATTTGATATAAATTCCCTTGTAATGTGTGTGCCCGAAATCATTTTGTCAAGTTCTCCTCTGAGATCAACATACATGAGAAACAACTCCTTAAATAAAATGTTTTCATTTTATTCAATTTTAATTTTGCTGTTTTGTTACGCCATTCAAAATGAATGTGTAATTGTAAAAACTGCCAATGGTAAAGTTCGCGGAACTACCATGATTTCTGTCAAGGGAAGACCATTCTACGCTTTCCGAGGAATCCCATATGCACAACCTCCAATAGAAAATCTACGATTCCAAGTAATTATTTTAAATATTACCGTACTATAAATTTTATTATGAAATATAATTGTTGTTGGTACTTTTTGATAGCCACCAAAACCAGCTGAAGACTGGGTTGGTGTTTTCAATGCCACTAAAAATGGGGATATTTGTATTCAGTGGACCGGAAAAGGCACTACAGGAGTGGAAGATTGTTTATTTATTTATGTATACACCCCTTTTGTAAGTTAATGACGTGCTTGTTATTAATAAATATAATTAAGCATTAGTAAAATATTTAATTATCAATTTTATAATCTTAAAATTTCAGCTTTATTCTAAATCGGTGAAGCGCTTGCCAGTCTTGGCATATATTCCCGGAGGTGGTTTTCTTCAAGGGTCTCCTATATATGAAAAATATCCTCCAGACAGATTCATGGACCATGATGTTGTTTTAGCTTTTATAGGATATCGCTTGGGTCCTCTTGGTAAATATCAATAGTAAGATATTCGGTCGAGTTCACTTACCCGGTTCATTTTGTCTTAAAACTTGTAAAAATTATTTTAGAATACTATTTTTAACAAAAAATAAATTAAGTTAACCTACGAAATCTAATAGTTTGAAATGTTGTCGGACAATTATTCTTAGAGAACTGACTCTGTAATGGTTGCAAATTATAAATAAGAGTAGATATTTACATCAATTTATTACGGTATAGGATTTCTAAGTACCAATGATTCTTCAGCATTTGGAAATTATGGTATGCTGGATCAAGTTTTAGCTCTTAAATGGCTTCAAACTAATGTCGGAGCGTTTGGTGGTGACAGGAAAAAAGTAACTATTTTTGGAGAAAGCGCTGGTGCTGGTTCTGTCAGTCTTCATCAGTTGTCTCTAGCATCTGCAGGTTCATACCTGGTTCCTTAAATTCTCGGTTTTGGAGTTACTTTTAATTTTTACTTTTATTTTGTGTAGGTTTATTTCGAGCAGCTATATCTGATAGTGGAGCAGCAACATCTCCTTGGACAGTTCAAAAAGATCCTCGACTTTTTGCTAATCAGTTAGCTGGGGCAGTGAATTGCCCCATTGATGATTCAGTCGCTCTGGTTGAATGTCTAAGAAAAAAACCAGCTTCTGACATTATTATTGCAGTAAACACCCTCAATGTAAGTTGCTGAAAAAATGTTACATTGAGCTGCTTAGCTTAAAGGGCATATAAACATCGAATGACCTTTTTTACTAGGCAATGTCATTGCGATCACCTATTTATTGTACAGTAAATTTAATATCTTATTTTAAATTTAGGGCTACAGTTTTTTAAATTTTCCATTTGTACCAGTTGTGGAGGATAAGGCAGGGGGTCAATTTTTAACCGAAAAACCAGAAGTAATTCTAACTAAAGGAAATTTTAATAGGGTTCCTACTATTTTGGGAACAAACAAAGATGAAGGCGATTTAACATACAGCAGTAAATATTTATTTTTGTGGGATGGTGTGCCTCAAAGCTTCAAATCATTTTGTTAATTTTTAGTTACTCAGCCGGCTTACGCTGTAATAGATGACAATTTTTATAACGTGATTCTTCCTGCTCTTCTTCATAATCTGACAAAGTATGACAGGAACTTGGTCAATGTTTCATACGCTGTTAAAGCAGAATACTTTGATAAGATTGATGTCAACAATCAAAGTCAAGTCATACGAACTGCCATTGACGTAATTTCAAATATTTTAATTTACAGTACTAAATAATTTGTAATGGAAATAATTTGTAGTTGAACTCGGACTCATATTTTAAATCTTCAACTGATTTTACAATCCGAAAATTGGCGAGACATAAAGTTCCTGCTTACATGTACTCGTTTGAGTATAAGGGAAGCGGAAGTACAATGAATTATACAGGAGAAGGAGGCAAGTGAATTCAGTGGCAAATCTGATTATTGAGTTGATAGCTATGTAATTTAAAAGCGTTAATTTAAATTATAAGTTAGTTAAAACCACATAATAATAATAAAGTCATTCTTTTATTTTAATTTAAATAATTTTAGAAATCAATCACACGGATGAATTGTATTATTTGTTTGCTGCAGCAAACGCAACGTTCACATCAGATGATCAGTTTATTTCAGATCATTTGATAAGAATGTGGGTAAATTTTGCGACTTTTCTGTAAGTTGGCTTATTGTAATATTGTTCTTATGGACTTAGCTGATTAAATTGTTTTGTATTTATTAAGTGATCCAACTCCAAACGAAACCTATGATTGGAGACCAAGTCGTTATCCAGATGTTGTTGAATATCTAAAAATTTTCACCAACAGTTTTACTATGGAAACCGGATTTCTGCCAGCCAGAATGAAGTTCTGGGAAAAAACAGTTCCTCTAATTGTTGTTAAATAATTTAGCAAAATTAATAAAGACAGCAAATACCTCAAATTAAATTCAATTTTTTTCTTATTTTAATTTTTGACAGTTAATCGGCTGACAGTATTTATCAATGAGCATTGTACAGCACTAGCTTATTTTACTTCCATATCGAGACGCTTTAGATAATCACAACAATTGATTAACGACTATTAATGCAATATCTGACCTTATTATCATTTTATTTTTGCGTTGCGTACAAGTGCTATACTAAAGCTAAAATACAGTTCCTAGAAACGGCATATATTAAATTGTGCTAGGAATTTCCTTTGCATTTTACTTATCAATGTTATCAAATTATGTGATTATTATACTGTGGATAATTGAACCAATCATGCATTGTTTAAAAAGCTGCCAAACAACACCTAGATGTTTACTTGTACATAACTGCTGTTGCTACTTGTATTTTGTAACCACTTCCTTTCTGGTTTTTTTAGTATTGCGATTACAATATTATCGATTATATCGTGAAAAAAGTTTTCTTTTGGCGGACCGGTACCGGTCCATTGAGGGGAGGTTGGGGACCAAGGCCCTAGAAGGCCAGCCCTGTGCATTTGTTATAGTAAATGTTAAAATTTAGTTGCTGAAAACCTGTTTTTCTTTTGATTGGGATTTTTCCATTGAAAGTTACACATTGCATTTTTTTTATCAAAACAGATGATTAATGTTTGTTGAAAATGACAAATCATGCATAATAAAAAACTACACGTAGTTTATGTGCATAATGAGTCTATTTTATTGTTATTGAATAATAAATTCAAAGCTGTTTAGATTCTATAGTAATCCGACTGCCATATTTCAAAATGTAGTTCACATATTGAAGTGGCAAAACTCAAAGTTTTATGTATGAGTAAAATTAGATCTGAAAATGAAGTGAGTTTGAAACAAAACTTTTTTTTATTAAATAAAATATAAGAATTTTGATGCAAGTACAGTAGTATTATACTGTATTATTTGTATTTCTACAATGTGGTTATTGGTGTACTGGTATTTGCAGTTTCATTGTGGAAACTTGTAACATTTTTGCTCTGTCATCACAAAAAATTATCATATCGAGATAATTTTTTGTAGTCAAATGACTGTATGATTTTTTAATGTTAATGCGTTTTTGTTCTGTCGTTTCGCTTTAAATAAAATCTTAGTATAACAATTTATTTATTAAAGCAAAACTTTCTCAAGCTGTTTGTTGAGGAATTTCTCTTATAAACTGCCATTTTTAGCTTTATCACGATTAATTAAAAAAATAATAAAAACAATTGAAGTGGTCTTTATAATGACTTTTATAATGACCTTCATTCATCTACTAACTTTTTTGACTTTTAGAAGATAAAATTTTTTTTTAGATCAAAATTTCTATTTTTCAGTGCGCAAAAATATATAAAGTATCAAAAATCTTAATGAACCTTGAAGACTAAAATAACTACATTACAAAATAAAAAATCAATTAAAACCAAGCTTTTATTTAAATGTTATTAAAAATTTAAATGTCTAAACCGATGTTAAATGTTGTATTTGTCAAAACTGTTGACACACTTCTAATTAATTTGATCATACAACTTTATAATAAAACCTTTTTTGTAATGGGATTGTATAATAATTATTTCAAAACATATTAATATTAATTTGAACGCCAAGGTCTTGGAGACGCTAGTTGGTACACTTGGCAGTAATAGGAAAATACATATTATACAAGTACACTGTATGATTACCTAAGATCTATTATACGCAATGCTATTGATTTCTTTTGGCATTCTAGGTTAGCTATTTCTGCAATAAATAAACGAGAAAAATAAACAATATTTGAGTATAGTAAGATATGCAGTTCATTCCTGTGTTGTTTAATTTAATATTTTAGACAGAAAAAAATGGCTAAAAAATATCTGGTAAGCCATGTTATTTATTTTTATAAGTAATTTTGACAGTAAAAAAACGAGAATATAGTCTAATGTAAGCAAATAAATTTATTCTCTTTTTTATTGCCATGATTTTTCCTCTGTATAATTATTAGCAAAGTATACAGTACAGTGCTATTATATTACATTTCGATTTCTATACGTTCATCCGCTGAATCAATTTTTCTAAATTTGTTATTCAAAAGAAAATATTTAAACAAGAATTCTGTACAAACGATTTAAAATTAATTATTAAACCAGCACATTACTTACGGTTTTATGATTCAAAAATAAACTGTAAATACAATCATTAACCGATATTCGAGTAAATGCAAAGTAATAAATATTAACGTGTAGACAGTTTTATTGCAAGTTAAGTAGCAACTGATAAAATGCGACAGTACTTGGATAAAAAAAAAGTAACAAATTGTTATCAATTGTCATAGATACAATATACCAATATAAGCTGACGTGATGTACCTGGCAAACTCGAATTATATGTAAATATAAAAAAAACAATCTTTTGTTACGTTATTTGATATAAATTCCCATGTTGTGTGTATCGAAAATCATAGCGTTAAGTTCTCTTCTGAGATCAATATATATGAGAAACAACTCTTGAATAAAATGTTTTTATTTTATTTAAGTTTAATTTTGCTTTTTTGTTACACCATTCGAACTGAATGTGTAACTGATGATTTAATCGTGACAACTGCCAATGGCCAAGTTCGAGGAACTACCATGACTTCTGTCAAGGGAAGACCATTCTATGCTTTTCGAGGGATCCCATATGCACAACCTCCAATAGAAAATCTACGATTCCAAGTAATTATTATAACTATTATTTGTTAAATATAGAATCAGTTAATAATAAAGAGTGATCATAATATAGTGTAAACATCTAATTTATTTTTGTTTCTTTATTTATTATTATTACTATAATAATAAAACGAGACAATTATTAATTGTTAGCTAAACCCTTTATATCCACATCTATATTGATAGTTTATTGGCAATATTTTCCAATAATGAACCAATTAAAATATCATTAGCAATCAATGCAGTTCTTTGTTGCCAGTATGTAACTTATAAGTGAACACATATCTAACTACTATAAATTTTAATATGAAATATAATCGTGATTGTAAATTTTTTGACAGCCACCAAAACCAGCCGAAAACTGGGTTGGTATTTTCAACGCCACTGAAAATGGGAATATCTGTATTCAGTGGACCGGAAAAGGCACTACAGGAGTGGAAGATTGCTTATTTATTTATGTATACACACCTTTTGTAAGTTAACTTAGTTTTTCTTGTTTTTAATTACAATTAATCATTAGTCAAATATTTAATTATCCATGTTAAAATTTTAGATTTTTTCTAATTCGTGTAAGCGTTTGCCTGTGATGGCCTATATTCACGGAGGTGGTTTTCTTCAAGGGTCTCCTATATATGAAAAAAATCGCCCAGACAGATTCATGGACCATGATGTTGTTTTAGCTTTTATGGGATATCGCTTGGGTCCTCTTGGTAAGTTGCAATAGTAGACTATCTACAGTAGGTCTGTTTTATTTGTCCACAATGCCTTTTGCCTTAAAACCTGTTTTTCATGATAAAAAACGGTTACTGCAATAAAATAGCATTTTATAAAGAAAATTCAAACTGCAAAATTTTATCTTTTGAAATGTTATCGGGCAATCAGTGTTAGAGAACTGACCCTATCGACCAGCTGTAGCTGAAGTGGTATCGGGTAAATGTACCGTCGGTCAAGTGAGCTAATCTACTGTATATGATAGTAATCTAATAATAATTAAAAAATAATGTGTGTGACGTACGGTTTTAAAATAACAAAAAGTTTTAAAAGGTTATACTGTAATTAATTTGACAACGACGTGTAGTTTTGCTAGTAATGGTTAAAAAAAATGTCCTTAAAGTGTAAATACATTATAGGTTTTCTAAGTACAAACGATTCTTCAGCATTTGGAAATTATGGTATGCTGGATCAAGTTTTAGCCCTTAAATGGCTTCAAACTAATGTAGGAGCGTTTGGTGGTGACCCGAGAAAAATAACTATCTTTGGAGAAAGCGCTGGTGCTGCTGCTGTCAGTCTTCATCAGCTGTCTCCAGCATCTGCAGGTTAATACCTGGTTCATTAACTCTTAGTTTTCAACTTTCTAAATTTATTTTGCGTAGGTTTGTTTCGAGCAGCTATATCTGAAAGTGGAGCAGCAACATCTCCTTGGGCAGTTCAAAAAAATCCTCGACTTTTTGCTAATCAGTTAGCTGGGGCAGTGAATTGCCCCACTGATGATTCAGTCGCTCTGATTGAATGTCTAAGAAAAAAACCAGCTTCTGACATAATTGTTGCAGTAAACACCTTCAATGTAAGTTGTTGAAAAAAATGTCACATAGTGCTGCTTAAGAGCACAAAGTTGTAGTCAATTACCTAAACTTAGCATCGAATGCTCTTTTTTACTAAGCAATGTTATTACGATTACCTATTTATTGAACAATATCTTTAAGTTTTTGTTATAAACTTAGGGTTACAGTTTGTTGAATTTTCCATTTGTACCAGTTGTGGAGGATAAGGCAGGGGGCCAATTTTTAACAGAAAAACCCGTAGTAGCTCTAACTAAGGGAAATTTTAATAAAGTTCCTACTATTTCCGGAACAAACAAAGATGAAGGCGATTTAACATACAGCAGTAAATATTTGTTTTTATTATTGTTTTTTTTTAATGTTGTGCTGCAAAGTTTTCAGTCATTTTGTTTATTTTTAGTTACTCAACCGGCTTACGCTGTAATCGATGACAATTTTTATAACGTGATTCTTCCTGCACTCCTTCATAATCTGACAAAGTATGACAGGAACTTGGTCAATGTTTCGTACGCTGTTAAAGCAGAATACTTTGAAAAGATTGATGTCAACAATCGAAGTCAAGTCATACGAACTGCTATTGACGTAATTTCGAATATTTTAATTTACAGTACTAAATAATTTGTGATGGAAATAATTTGCAGTTAAACTCGGACTCATATTTTAAATCTGCAACTGATTTTACAATCCGAAAATTGGCAAGGCAGAAAGTTCCTGCTTACATGTACTCGTTTGAGTATAAGGGAACCGGAAGTAAAATGAATTATACAGGAGAAGGAGGCAAGTGAATTCAGTGGCGTAATAAGTGCCAAGTCAAATCTGATTATCGAGTTGATAGCTACGGTATGTAATTCAATACTAAAGTCATTTTTTCATATTATTTTAAATTTTTCAGAAATAAATCACACGGATGAATTGTATTATTTGTTTGCTGCAGCAAACGCAACGTTCACAGCAGATGATCAGTTTATTTCGGATCATATGATAAAAATGTGGGTGAATTTTGCGACTTTTCTGTAAGTTAGCTCATTGTAATATTGTCCTTATGAACTTAGATGATTAATTTGTTTTGCATATATTAAGTGATCCAACTCCAAACGAAACCTATGATTGGAGACCAAGTCGTTATCCTGATGTTGTTGAATATCTAAAAATTTTCACCAACAGTTTGACTATGGAAACCGGATTTTTGCCAGCCAGAATGAAGTTCTGGGAAAAAACAGTTCCTCTAATTGTTGTTAGATAATTAAGCAAAATTATTAATAACAGCAAATAACTAAAATTAAATTAAATTTTTCTCTGACTTTAATTTTTGGCAGTTAATCGATTGACAGTATTTATCAATGAGCATTGTACAGTACTAGCAATGCTTTTTTATTTTACTTGCGTATCAATAGACTTTAGATAAACACAACAATCGATTAACGACTATTAAAGTAATTTTATACATTATTATTATTTTATTTTTGCGTTGCGTACAAGTGCTATACTAAATGCTTATATGTTGAATTGTGCCAGGAGTTTCCTCTATCGGATATCGATTAGGTAAATTTTATTGAGTTGCGTTTAATCAATTTCTTAATACTAAAAGGCTTTTTGAGCTCTAGTGACTCGGAATCGCAGGGAATTTATGGCATGTCGGATCAATAATTGGTTCTTAAATAGTTTCAAACTAATGTAGGAGCTTTCTTGGGTCAAAGTGCTGAAGGAGCTTTGGTTAATTATTATCAACTTTTTCCAGCATCAGCAGACTAGATACATGTACAGTGGATTCTCGTTAACACGAACTCGACGGAACCGAGATTTTTGTTCGTGCTAACAGGGTTTTGTGATAACGAACACATATGCAATCATGACAAATCATGCAGAAAAAAACAAACCACACATATTTTATGTGCATAATGCGTCTATTTCTTGTCATTGAATAATAAATTCAAAACTGTTTAGATTCCAGTAATCCGACTGCCATAATTCAAAATGTAGTCCACATATTGAAGAGCCAATACTCAAAAATTAGAAAGACGTATGAGTAATTAGATCTGAAAATTTAGTAAGTATGAAACAGAACTTTTTTTTTCATTAAATCAAAGATAAAAATTTTGATGCAAGTACAGTAGTATTACTGTATGGTATTTGTATTTTTACATTGTGGTTATTGGTGTACTGGTATTGGCAGTTTCCCTGTGGAAACTTGGAAGATTTTTGTTCTTTAATTCTAATAAAAGATTGAATTTAAGCAAAAATGTATTCATCACAAAAAAATAACATACCAAGATAATATTTGTAGTCAAATGGTTGTACGACTTTTTTTTAATGTTAATGCATTTGTGTTCAGTCGCTTTGCTAAATAATGATCTTAATATAACAATTTATTTTTTAAAGCAAAACTTTCTCAAGCAAGTTTCACCTTATAAACTGCAATTTTAGCTTTATCACAGCTAATTAAAAAAACAACAAAAATAATTCAAGTGGTATTTATAATGACCTTCATCCATCTATTAACTTATTTGACTTTTAGAAGATAAAATCTTTTTTTAGATCTAAATGTCTATTTTTCAGTGCGCAAAAATATATAAAGTATCGAAAATCATAATGAACCTTGAAGACTAAAATAACTAAATTACAAAATAAAAAATTAATTAAAACCAAGCTTTTATTTAAATGTTATTAAAAATTTTAAATGTCTAAACCGAGTTTATATATATATCAGTGCCATAATACAGTATTACATTTCGATTTCTATTCGTTCATTCGCTGAATCAATTTGCTGCAACTCCAACAATAACCTAACTTCGTTATTCAATAGAATATATTTGAACACGAATGCTGTACAAACGATTTGAAATTAATTATTAAATCAGCACATTACTTACGGTTTTATGGTTTAAAAATAACTGTAAATACAATCATTAACTGAAATTCAAGTACAAGCAAAGTAATAAATTTTAACGTGAAGACAGTTTTATTGCAAGGTAAGTAGCACCTGATAATATTTGACAGTACTTGGATAAAAAAGTAACAAATTGTTATCAATTGTCATAGATACAATATACCAATATAAGCTGACGTGATGTACTTGGCAAACGTAAACTATAATTGATATAAATTCCCTTGTTAGGTGTGTCTAAAATCATTGCGTTAAGTTTTCCTCTAAGATCAACACACCTTACATGAGAAACAGATGTTTTCATTTTATTTAATTTTAATTTTGCTTTTTTGTTACACTATTCAAATTGAATGTGTAACTGATGATTTAATTGTAAAAACTACCAATGGCTTAGTTCGCGGAACTACCATGACTTCTGCCAAGGGAAGGCCATTCTATGCCTTCCGAGGGATCCCATATGCGCAACCTCCAATAGAAAATCTACGATTCCAAGTAATTATTATAACTATTAATTGTTAAATATAGAATCAATTAATAATACAGAGTGAGCATAAAATAAGTGCTCATCTAATTTGCTGTACACACTAGCAATAAGTGAACACATATCTAACTACTGTACTATAAATTTTAATATGAAATATAATCGTGATTGGAGTTTTTTGACAGCCACCAAAACCAGCTGAAAACTGGGTTGGTGTTTTCAATGCTACTGAAGATGGGAATATATGTATTCAGTGGAACGGAAACGTCACCACAGGAGTGGAAGATTGTTTATTCATTTATGCATACACACCTTTTGTAAGTTAACTACGCTTTTTTTATTATTAATCACAATTAATCATTAGTCAAATATTTAATTATCAATGTTAAAATTTCAGCTTCCTTCTATTTCGAATACGCCTTTGCCTGTGATGGCCTATATTCACGGAGGTGGTTTTGTTCAAGGGTCTCCTATATATGAACAAAATATCCCAGACAGATTCATGGATCATGACGTTGTTTTAGCTTTTATGGGATATCGCTTGGGTCCTCTTGGCAAGTAGCAATAGTAGACTATCTAGATCTGGTTCACTTGCTCACAATGACTTTTGCCTTAAAAAGTGGTTATAATTAATCTGACACCGACGTATACTTTTGTTAGTAATGGTTAAAAAATATTTTTAAAGTGTAAGTGTTTAAATTTATTGTAGGATTTCTAAGTACAAACGATTCTTCAGCATTTGGAAATTATGGTATGCTGGATCAAGTTTTAGCCCTTAAATGGCTTCAAACTAATGTGGGAGCGTTTGGTGGTGACCCGAGTAAAATAACTATCTTTGGAGAAAGCGCTGGTGCCGCTGCTGTCAGTCTTCATCAATTGTCTCCAGCATCTGCAGGTTAATTAATATTTAGTTCATTAACTCTTAGTTTTAAAGTTACTTTCTAATTTTATTTTGTGTAGGTTTGTTTCGAGCAGTTATATCTGAAAGTGGAGCAGCAGCATCTTCTTGGGCAGTTCAAAAAGATCCTCGATTTTTTGCTAATCAATTAGCTGGGGCAGTGGATTGTCCCACTGATGATTCAGTTGCTCTGGTTGAATGTCTGAGAAAGAAACCAGCTTCTGACATTATTCTTGCAGGAAACAATTTCAATGTAAGTTGTTAAAAGAAATTGTTGTACTGTATACTTAAAATTTGATTTTAAATTTAGGACTACAGTTTTCTGAATTTTCCATTTGTACCAGTTGTGGAGGATAAGGCAGGGGGTCAATTTTTAACAGAAACACCTGTAGTAATTCTATCTAAAGGAAATTTTAATAAAGTTCCTACTATTTCCGGAACAAACAAAGATGAAGGCGATTTAACATATAGCAGTAAATATTTATTTTTATTATTGTTTTTGTTTAATGTTGTGCTTTAAAGTTTCCAGTCATTTTGTTCATTTGTAGTTTCTCAACCGGCTTACGCTGTAATTGATGATAATTTTTATAACGTGATTCTTCCTGCTCTTCTTTATAATCTGACTAAGTATGAAAGGAATTTGATCAATGTTTCGTACGCTGTTAAAGCAGAATACTTTGATAAGATTGATGTCAACAATCAAAGTCAAGTCATACGAACTGCCATTGACGTAATTTCAAATACTTTAATTTACAATACAAAGTAAATCTTTGATGGAAATAATTTGCAGTTGAACTCGGACTCATATTTTAAAGATGCAACTGATTTTACCATCCGAAAATTAGCGATACATGAAGTTCCTGCTTACATGTACTCATTTGAGTATAAGGGAACCGGAAGTACAACGAATTATACAGGAGAAGGAGGCAAGTGAATTCAGTGGCGTAATAAGTGCCAAGTCAAATCTGATTATTGAGTTGATGGCTATGTAATTAAATAATAAAATAATTCTTTCAAATTATTTTAAAACTTTTCAGAAATAGATCACTCGGATGAATTGTATTATTTGTTTGCTGGAGCAAACGCAACGTTCACAGCAGATGATCAGTTTATTTCGGATCATATGATAAAAATGTGGGTGAATTTTGCGACTTTTCTGTAAGTTGGCTCATTGAAATATTGTCTTTATGAACTTAGCTGATTAATTTGTTTTGCATTTATTAAGGGATCCAACTCCAAACGAAACTTATGTTTGGAGACCAAGTCGTGATCCAGATGTTGTTGAATATCTAAAAATCTTTACCAACAGTTTCACTATGGAAACCGGATTTCTGCCAGCCAGGATGAATTTCTGGGAAAAAACAGTTCCCTTAATTGTTGTTCAATAATTAAGCAAAATTATTAAAAACAACAACTAACTGAAATTTAGTGAGTTTATATTCAATTTTTCTCTTACAATTTTAATTTTTCTCTTACTGTAATTTTTGGCAGTTAAAGTGACAGTGTTTGTCAAAGAGCATTGTACGAGTACTATACTAACAATTTAAGTTTATTTTAAATGCGTATCAAGACACTTTAGATCAGTGATTCGCAAAATGGTTTATATCGACCTCCTGGAGTCGCGTTTTTCCGGCGTTTATCCCTCGTTTTTCCGGCCCTGGGTCAAGTTCGAGGAACCACCATGACTTCCATCAGTGGGAGACCATTGTATGCTTTTCAAGGAATTCCATATGCTCAACCTCCAGTTGAAAATTTACAAATTCAGGTAAGAACTTGCAATAATTAGATAAACTTTTTTTTGATTTTACATGTTAATTTATGGATCAAGATGTGGTTGTGGCTTTTATCGGATACGGATTAGGTCCATTTGGTAAATACATTTTTTTAAATTTTATTGAGTTGTGTTTAAACAATTTTTTAATAGTACGGTACTAAAAGGCTTTTTGAGTACAAGTTGTACAGTAATAAGAAAATACATATTATACAAATACAGTTGAACCCCGTTAATACGAAACGCTCGAGACCGAGAATTTGTTTCGTATTAAACGGATTGTGTTTTAACCGAAACATGCAAAAAATATATATTTTATTATTAAAATGGCATTTCTTAAAATACATCATATTTGAAGTACTATTTACACAATATTAGATTCATATTAAACATGCTGCACTATTTACATTTCTAAAATATTATGCATTTTGTGCATACACATGGACATGTATGCATTTAAAAAAAACAATAAAATCTTAATTTTCTTTTATAAAAACAAATAAAAAATGTATTGATTTTGTATTTGTACTTTAGATAAACACAACAATCGATTAACGACTATTAAAGTAATATCAGACAATATTATCATTTTATTTTAGTGCATGTTTTGCGTTTTGTACAAGTGCTATACTAAATGCTAAAATACAGTTCCTAGAAACTGTATTCATTAAATTGTGCCAGGGTTTTCCTCTGCATTTTACGTATCGCTAGCTATCAAATTATCTGATTATTATACTGTAGATAATCGAACCAATCATGCATAGTGCTGCCGAACTACACGTAGTATATACTGACACATAACTGCTGTTGATTCTCGTGTTTTGTAACCGCTTCCTTATTGCAGAAAAAATCTATTTGAAGGTTATACGAACAATACGGTTATACAAACATCATTAAAAATGCTATTCATTTACTTAAATGCATTTTTCTTACTTTCTTATTCGTGTTTTATCAAAACTGTAACTGCTGATTTAATTGTAACAACTGCTAATGGTCAAGTTCGAGGAACCACCATGACTTCCATTAATGGAAGACCATTCTATGCTTTTCAAGGGATTCCATATGCTCAACCTCCAGTTGAAAATTTACGATTTCAGGTAAGAACTTGTAATTAATAGTTACACTTTTTTATGATTTTGCATGTTAATTTAATTGCATTTGTTAGCCACCAGTGCCTGTTGAAAACTGGACTGGTGTTTTCAATGCCACTAAAAATGGGAATATTTGTATTCAATGGAGTCGAGGTGTAACCGGAGATGAAGACTGTTTATTTGTATATGTGTACACACCATTTGTAAGTTGTTATTTTCTTCTTATTAGTAAAATTTAATCAATGATTCTTGTAGCTTCCTTCTAGCTTGACCGAATTGATGCCGGTAATGGTTTTTATTCATGGAGGTGGTTTTGCTGGAGGAGCTCCTGTTTTTGAATACTTTCCTCCAAATAAATTCATGGATCAAAATGTAGTTTTGGCTTTTATCGGATACCGATTAGGTCCATTCGGTAAATAAATTTATAAACTTTTAATGAGTTGCTTTTAATCAATTTTTAATATCATGACACTGAAAGGTTTTCTGAGCACCAGTGACTCGGCATCGCAAGGAAATTATGGCATGTTGGATCAAGTATTAGCTCTTAAATGGTTCCAAACTAATGTCGGAGCTTTTGGTGGCGATAAGAACAAAGTAACTATTCTGGGTCAAAGTGCTGGAGGAGCTTCGGTTAATTATCATCAACTGTCTCCAGCATCAACAGGTTAGATACAGTATGTACAGGATGAGGGTGCAGACTTTTGTGTTATACTGTTTTTTGTTTTCATTATGTAAATGCTGTCACATATCTCATGATTACCTTAAAGTATATTTATTTTTTAATTTAAAGGTTTATTTCGGGCAATTATTTCTGAAAGTGGATCAGCAGCTGGTGGTTGGGCATTTCAGAATCACCCTCGATTCTATGCTAATCAGTTAGCTTCTGCGTTGCAGTGTCCAACTAATGATACTAAAGCCTTAGTTGAATGTTTAAGACAAAAACCGGCCAGAGACCTTGTAATTGCTACAAATGACTTTAATGTATGCATTTTAGTATTTTTGTATGCGTTTTCTGGAGAGTTTTATAGAGATATTCGATTTTTTTTAATTGTTAGGGCTACAGTGATTTGGCATTGCCTTTTGTACCATGTGTTGAAGATGAGACTGAAGGGCGATTTCTGACAAAAGAACCGGCTGTTCTCATGGCTGAGGGAAATTTCATCAAAGTTCCAACTATTTCTGGAACCAACAAAGATGAGGGCGATTTAACTTACAGCTGTAAAACATTTTTACTTATACCATAGTTCCTAAAATGAATTCTTACTAGGTGCTAATTAATGGTTTACATTTTTTGAAGTGACTAAAGAGTCGTACGAATTAATCGATGATAATTTCTACAACGTAATTCTTCCCAAACTCATCTACAATTTGACAAAATATGAAACAAACTTGATCAATGTTTCATATGCTGTCAAAGCTGAATATTTTGATAAAATTGATGTCAACAATCAATCTCAAGTCATCCGAACCGCAATTGACGTAACTATAAAAACTATAAAATGTTAAACGATTAAGATATTTCTTAAAACTGGTTTATTAATTTCTAGTTGAATTCAGACACTTTTTTCAAATCATCAACTGATTATACAATCAGAATGATGGCAGAACATCAAGTTCCGGCTTACATATACTCATTTGAATATATGGGAACTGCCAGTCACTACAATTATACTGGAGAAGGAGGCAAGTTCATAAAGTTTAAATATATAAGATATGAAAACATTCATTTTCAATTTTTGGGTCATTTATCTCGACAGAAGTAACCCATGGAAATGAGCTTTTGTACTTGTTCCCCGGGCCTGATGTTGTATTTACACCTGATGATCAAATCATAGCAGATAATCTTGTACAAATGTGGTTTAATTTTGCAGCTGTACTGTGAGTAATATTTCACTTGTCTAGATAAATTAACTAAACTAATTTAAAATAATGCAATTTTATTAAAGTGATCCAACTCCAAATACAACATTTGTATGGAGACCAACTCCTTTCCAAGATGACGTTGAATATTTAAAAATTTCAACCAACAGTTTCACCATGGAAACTGGCTTTTTAACATCCAGAATGATGTTTTGGGAAAAAACGGTTCCGGAAATAGTTTACAGCTAAACTTTTACCGGTAATGTGTTTTGATTTATTCGTCTTGTTGTGGTTGAATTTTCATGAGTGTTCCCTTTGTGGCATTAAGGAGAACTAAGTCTCCTATTAAAATTAAAAGAAAAATGATTTACCGTAATTAAAAATGTCAATCATAATCAATAATTGTCAAGACTGTTTACCTGATTGAAATAGTTTGGTTGCATTATCGACACCTACAATGCATGGCAGACCAAACTCTCTTGCTACAACGGCACCTGATAGGACAATAGGACATAGCAATTGTAAAACTGGTTAATTACTGGATAATTATTGAACTAACCATGTGAAACTAATCCTCCAATCTCGGTAACTATACCGGATATCATTGGAAAGTAGGGACTCCAACCAATATCAGTGGCGTGTGTAATCAATATCTCACCTGACTTTGATTTGAGATAATTAATTAATATTTTGGTTTTTAATTGGTTAATTAAATTTACTTGTATGGTGTTGACATCATGGAAAGTTGTGACAACTCTGGCTTTTGCAGTGACGATACCTTGTGAAATTGGGAATCCTAGATAATATAAAAAGTGATTTTATAGCTTAGAACATTTTTTTCAATGGCAAAAATGAAATGGGACAAATCGTCGTTGTAAATGATAGTATTTAGTCTCGTCAATTTAGTGGTTACCTTTAACAATTGTACTGTAATCAGCCGTTGCAATTTCTTCGTTTGTGTCATTAATCTGAAATAGATAGATTTTTAGTGGTGTGTTTTAAATCAGACTTAATTATTAAGTTAATTTACTGGCTTTGGAATTCCATTGATAAGTTCTAGAAATCTTAGTTTGTCTTTGTAATCATGAAGACGTCGTCGAGATTTTGCTCTGTTGTATTAAGGGAATTGTTTAATTAATTAAATAATTTTTAAATAAATATTAACCTTCTTAGTATTTTCGGTGACCGAGTTGCAATAAACTGAGCTAGTTCTTCATTCGTGAAGAAATAAATAAGTTTCGGATCAACTAATAAACCATTGCGAACCATTAAATTGGCCAGAAAGCGATAGGCTACGCGGAACTCATGCAAATACCTAACAAATAGCGACTAGATAAAAAAAATTATTAAACAATTAATATGAAAGATGAATATACAGCATATGATGATTTTCTAAATTAATTGACAGTGCTAAAAAGAAACGAGAATAAAAATGATTTGTAGCAATGGTGATTTTTCCCGTTTCTTTTATAACAATAAAAAAACTGTTTCAATTTAGAAAATCATCTGGGTATTATGTAACAATTAATTACTTTACAACTTTCTCTATAGCACACTGCTTGACGACAAAACTTCATTGTTATTTTTAATAAAAATCTATAATAAAAAATATCTTAGCTTTTTTCAGTAATACAGTTTAAAATAAATAACTTACTTCTTAAATGGAGAAAGATCAGATTTTAAATTTTTGATTATGTTATCAATAGATGGTGCAACTCTTGTCTTAGATACCGTTGATTTTGACATCTCCTATGTAACAAAGATATTTTATTATATTGTCTTACGAATTACAAGGCTTTTTATCTCCAATGACATTTTACAGGGACAGCAATTACAGCCGGCTGCATTTGAAATGAATGCCGTAATAGGCACGAATGCATCCGGCAGAGCTTCTCTGCATTATCTGTCCCTGTAAGCATTACTTTTTACATTAAATTTTAGAATTTACCTGAAGAATTGTAACTAGTTGCTCTGGTTGATTACTCCAAGTCTGGCAAATTAAATCACACTATAATTGAAAATAAATATTTATAGAGTACAAACTTAGACAATAAAACACATCAATTCAGAGTACTTCTTTCATTCCTCTATGGCCATGTCTTTGCAAAAATTCTGTAAATAACCTTTGCACATTGTAGTCTTTGCTGTTAGCAATGCTGTCCAAAGCCACCTAAAATTTAATGTAGAATTAATAATTATACATAACAAAATAAAGGTATTAAATTGAAATTAGTCAATGTACGTATGATGGTAGTTGCGAAAAATCTTTATGGTGCTCCGATTGGGCAATCGCAATGGCTAATTCCTAAGTAAATGGTTTATTTAATTTAAAAAAATGAAACAATTATTATTTTAATATTTATATGGTTTACTTCCATGCTTGATGGTACGTTTCCGCTTTCAGCACCATTACAACTGCCAATCAAAGTGGCAAAATCTAAGTACTGGTCAGTTGAGAAATCTGTAACATTTGTACTTTAATATTAGCATGTGCTAAAAAATAGTTTTAATAAATAAAACGGTAGTATTATTACCCTCTGTTTTGCTTTTAGATAGTAACTTTAGCACCATCATATTCCAAACTGTAGATGCAAAAGTAATTGCTAAATGTGGATCCATTACCTGTGAGATTGGACATAGTGAAAATAAATTTAAATTTACAAGTGATTGCTATTTACATCATCAGTGTCAAGAATTGCGTTTTGAATGATGTCGTATATTTCCATCATACTTTCGGTGCCATCGAACCCCATTCGGTAATGTCCATATTTTTTTGTTGCCTTTTTTAATAATCTTCCGCTAAATGCCATTCCCTGCAAAAGAAAATTACTTTAATTTCTTAAAACTTTTTTTATTTTATGTCTTAGGTGTTAAGGCTCAATAACCCTTAAAATATATGCAGTAACAAAAACCATTTGTTTGTGAAATGGAGGTCTGATTTTAAATCTTTGCTGTGCAATTTTCATAATGTCATCTTCTTCCACTGGTTTCCCATATATTCCAATATCAAACGCTTTTAAAGCTGCATCTTTTTTGTCCGTTTTATTCCAGGCTTTTTGCTGGAACATCATTTTTATAAAAACAAGTAAACAAAAAATATTGTGTCTGTATGTAAAATTACCGCTATGCGGTCCATAAAAACATGTCCATAAAAACTCGACATCCAATCAATAACAATTGGATCATATTTATAGCAATCAACTCTCCACATCATCTTTCCCTAATAATATTTATGTTAAACAGTCCGTTATACTAAGTGATTTAATAAATTAGAACACTTTTGTTTCTTGACTAGATAGAAACGGGACAAATTATTATCAGAACTGATGAGATTTAGTCTCGTTTCTTTATTGGAATTGCATAAAAACGGTGTTCCAATTTAGAAATCACTTGACATACGATATAAAAATAAATAATGCAATGCAGATTTACTTGAAAGTAAGGAATTTGACCACGAAATATAGAGGTGAGTGAAAGAGCTGTTTGTGCTCCAGGGC
This sequence comes from Helicorthomorpha holstii, assembly GCA_013389785.1. Classification (NCBI taxonomy): domain Eukaryota; kingdom Metazoa; phylum Arthropoda; class Diplopoda; order Polydesmida; family Paradoxosomatidae; genus Helicorthomorpha; species Helicorthomorpha holstii. Next base: position 8,522,825 of record JAAFCF010002710.1, on the reverse strand, counting down.
ACACTTCACTGGAACCATTGAGATTCAATGAATATTGAACCATGAAAATCAATTGAAATTTTTTAAAAACATTAAACTTACGCCAGATTGGCACTTGTAAATGCTTCTTCGTCAGTTTTTAAAACTGAATCAAATTCATGCACAACTTCAAAATCAGTCAATGCAGAGTCAGTTGTTACTGGGCGAGACTGCATAAAAAACAAATTAAGAAATTAATGGCTTTTACATTTCAATAATAATAATTTTAATACCTGTAAAATATAGATATTCTGGTCGTGAATGGCCCATTCAATGTCCCTTCCATTTCCAAAACATTTTTCTAAGTAAATAGCTATGCTGGCCAGTCGCAGTGCCATATCTTCAGTCAAAGAACAATTGCCCATTGCTTTTTCCTCGTTTTTACATTCAACGGTTCCACTGTCACCTTTGTGTTAAAATCAATTAATTACCCTACCGGTACTTTGAAAATTTCTTAAAAAGTTGTTATGGTTTATTAACTAACTTGTACCTGACATTTGGATAAAAGTCTTTTTACTGCCAATAGTAATTTGTTGAACAGATAATTGATCATCATGGGCTCTTTTAATAATAATGGTATCCGGTTCAGCACTGGCTGAAACAACACTCTGCGTTTCAAAAAATAAAATAATGATGAAACTAGTGCATTGATAGCCATTTTTGAAGTGACAATTAAACCCCAAATGATTTTTTTTATCCCAATATTGAATTTTTAGAAATATTTCCAGGCAAAAGTCACATGCAGAAACGAGAATAAAATGCATGGCTTTAAATAGATATTGGTCTCGTTTCTTATTGTTAACATGTATAAAATTATGTGAACACTTATTTTATGACAACTTTGTATATTCGGATGAATGGAACGCTAATGTTTGGAACACCAAAAGTGATTAAGGGAATTTTCCGTACTAGTTAAAAATAACTGAAAATTTACTTCTCCTAATCCATAATTTGATGCGATGTATATTTTGCCGGGATTTCCATTGAGTGGGTCACATGAGAATAGAACACCAGCCACCTGTGCTGGAACCATTTGCTGAACTACCACTCCCATTCCACTATCAAGCAATTGCCCATTTTGTCGCTTATACTCCACTGAACGAAAAGTAAACTGCGATGCCCAACAATTACTAACCATTGAGCAAATCTATTAGATTATAATCAAATGCAATTAATTATTATTATGTTAATTGCAAAAAAGAATTTTGTTTTACTTGGTCAATTGTTTTGATACCAAGATAAGTTTCGTTTTGTCCAGCGGCTGACATTTCCTCGCCATCTTCACCTGAAAAATAATTATGATCAATTAATCTGTAAAAATCATAATAATTAATTAAGTTAGTTAATTTACTAACCAATAGCGGATGAACGAACTGCAAATTTGATGTCATCGTTTACTGATTTTTGAATTATTTCACTTAAAGCCAATCGAATTTCTTCTTCAAGTTGCGTGGACACTGGAGTATTTGATATCAGTTCTACTACATTTTCACATTGTTTTGGCAAAGTTTTTATAATTTCTGCATCACCAGACCTACAAGAATAATTGTTTTTGATTAAGAATTAATTGTTTGTGAAATGTAATAATTATTAACTTACCATGCTATTGAAATAAGTTGCGAAATAGCTGATTGGATTTTGGGATTGTGGTTCAAATGAATTTCAAAAGCGGTTTTAGTTACACAGAATCCAGGCGGCACAGCAAACTGATATTTATTTTATTTTGTAAATATTAAAAATTTGAAATAAAGTGAATTTAGTAAAATTGATTACATTTTTAATTGCCATGCCATGAACGCTTGTCATTAATGCCAATGACGCTCCTTTTCCACCGACTAAAGCACTGCTGCGACAACAAACGTCCCAAAATGGCAACACTAGCTTTTTACAACTCTTAATTTCTAAGCAAAAAAAAAGATCAAATTATTTGGTCAATGAATAACTGACATTAAAGGTATAAACCGTGTGATTTCTAAATTTGCACTTTAAAAATCAGTGTCCCAATTTTGAAAATCACCAGGTATAAGAAAATACATTAAATTTACCTGGTTCAACCAGTTGTGGCAATGAGCATCTTTTCCCAAATGGGCAATAGCCATCATTCCTTGTTATCACTTCCACTACTCCATCACCACTGACGTCATTCATAATGACATCGCAGTAACTCATTGCTGAACTTGCTTCCCAATCATCGCCATAATACTTTTGAAATTGATTACGTTTTTTAATACGCAAATTATAATTCCATCCACCTATAAACGATTCAGTTTAATTTAATGACCGTTATACAACAATATTTGATTTTGTTACCTGCAATGAATGAAATTTCCATTTGTGAGTTTTTGATGATTTTGCAGAAATCATTGCCACTGACGTCACAAGAAGTAAAATGAAGCACTTTCATATTGCAAGGTGGCAACACATATCCATAAATAAAATAGCATTCTTTGATAGGAATTTTTTCCATAAAAAGCTTGACTGCTCCTCCGTCCTATTATTGACCAATGGCCATTGATACCATTAGTAAACGTTTTTCATAGAGGCTACGATAACTTACATGAAAAAATGCTTCGATTGACACTTTGCAATTGATATCTTTCCAGTTTTCATTCCCTGTCAAAATCAATAATTTAAATACAATCAATTGAATTTTATTTAATACAATTTATGGGCAATTGCACACCGTGGCTTCTGTTTTTAAATCCTCTAAGCAACAACTCATGGCCTGTCTCTTCTAATTTGATAGTTCCAAGCAATTGTCCACTGTTTTCGTGGTTTCCAATAACCGACAATCGATCATAGCTAATTTTTAAGAAATTACAATTTTTTTTAAAAAAAATTTGAAAAAATCAATAAATTACAATTGTGAAGGACACAGATTTTGCTGTGCTAAGTATTTGGCCATGTATGAGACATTGTAATCTTCAGGAAATGAAACATAACAGGAAACAGGACTCCAACTGCGAAAATATTTAAATTTAATTAAAAACGCAGTATTATAATACTGAGTTAAAAATAAACCGGAAAAGCCAATAAATTATTGGTTTCTTACAGAAAGTTAATGTTGGCTTCAACTAGCTGTTGGTCACTCTGACGCCTGTTCAGCATTTTGCCATTAATTTAACATTATTATTAACTTTGATTGAAAATAATAGCTGTAAATTGTAATTGCCTTAGATATCCATTGTAATTGATCCTCCATCGTCTTAGTGGCTCTAAAACCTCAAAATGAAGTCCAGATGCTGACAATGTTTTACCATCAGTGTTATAGACGTTTGTGTCTGGATAAAATGGCAACTGATATTCTTCGCCATTTTCCAGTTTTAAGTATAAACTAATCTCAGAGTGCCTATTGTGTTTTCGAGAAAGTTGCAAATGGATTAAGTTGCCATTTTTATTGGCACCCCATACACAAATCGAGTCAAATGCCTAATAAAACAAAAATTGTTTTAATATATGTGAAACTAAAAACCTTGTTAAAAGTTACTGTACATGCAAATTGTTTCCCAGAGGTCTTGGATTTTCAAGTTGAGTCGCTTTTGGCAGTGAAGTAATGCCCAATTTTCCAAGATCTTTAGATTTAAGATCAAAAGGAAATAGAGGCTTTGGTTTACGTACAACTCGTAAATACGTGTAGATTATCAAATAGATGGCCCATTTTTTAAATACTAAAAACAAATAAAAGAAATTGTCATTTTATGATATTGTATTATTTTAACAATCGTTGATAAATTCTTAACAGATAAACAAAAAAACTTCTTTTTTTAACATTTAAATAACTTAGAAAAAAATGTTAAGATAAGCATGCACCCAGACGACTGAAAATTATGCCGTGATGGGCACGTACGTAAACGGCAGAAAAGTATGCCGCGATGGTCACGAACGCAAACGGCAGAAAAGTATGCCGCGATGGGCACGAATGCAAACGGCAGAAAAGTATGCCGCGATGGTCACGAACACAAACGGCAGAAAAGTATGCCGCGATGGGCACGAATGCAAACGGCAGACAATTATGCCGCGATGGGCACGTACGCAGACGGCAGTATAAAAATGCAGGAAAAAAGAAACAAGACAAATATATATAGTAATCCATGAAATTTATTCCCGTTTCTTTATAGTCAACATGTATGTGTGCTCACATATTTTTATCACCCTGTATCATTTAATAGTTCACAGTGTTGTAGTAGTGAATTGTTATCTATAGTTATTTTATAACTTACAAATCTGTCTATGAACTTATCAAGGTCGAAAGTTTATTAATTTAAAACCCAACACTGTATAATTTGTTATTATAGACTTGAATTAGTCATAAAATTGATTTAGAAAACGTCTCAACTCCACTTTGTGCGATATAAAATTATATTTGAAGATATAGTATTTAAATTTAGACATTAAATGAACTTAAATTAGTTTCAATGTAGATTTGTCTCGTTTTTTAATTGGCGTATACGTAATTGGAGTTACGAAGTTTATAGTTTTATCAAATAAGTTATATAACATTTATTTACCTGGGAAATAGTTTTTCTTGTAGAAATAAGCCAGAGAAACAATGAGCAGGATGAATGCAAGCATTTTTACTTTATCCTGAACGAATTGGCACTATTGAAAATATTGTACTAACATGTTCACTCCTACTACAGTATGTTGTGTAAAAAGATAGCGATAATCTGTATTTTACGAGTATAATATATCATTTAAACTGTGCTGGAAAGTTTGCTCATGCATGGTTGAAAGTTTTGTTGACTCAAGGCCAGGAAATCCAATTCAAACCAAGGACATTTATTTTATTTATTTGTTAAACTAATGAAAGTGAGGAATTGCATTGCAGCCATTTGAAAGTGTTAAATGACAAGGCAATATTTTCTTGTATTAAATATAATAGTTTTTAATTTTTAACAAAGTCAGTAGGTTAACTAATAACAACAGTCAGTAAATTCTAAACTTTTTGTGGTCTTTATTATTGTACAATTAAAATAGTGTAAGTCATGCATCTTGGCAATAAAACAATTTGTACTGTAGAAAGGTTGTTAAGAAATAATAAGTTTTGCTAAAAAATGCATTATACAAGATGTTCACATACTTTATACTCACGAGCAATTAATAAATGAGAAAAATGTCTATTGTAAGCAGCGTAATTTATTCCTGCTTTTTTAATTTTTTTTTTAATACAGAAACAAGAAAAATGCCAATTTTGAACAATGCAATTCATTACCGTTTATTTATTGCCTGCATTTATATGTGAACTCATATTCGAGTATTATGATCACCCTGTAATTATGTCACAGGGATTAAAAATTGTCTTAAAGTTTTTTTTTTTCCTTTTCAAAATATTTAAGTCATTAAAAACAAAATGAATCTTAAAAAAATTCAGTCACGCAATAATTGATCATTTTTTATTGTATCTTAGTAAAAATCAAGTAAAAGTTTTTGAGTCGCCCAATGGTTGTAATTATTATGTCCACAATGTTAGATTATGCCCTTGAATCATGCCTATCCAATTACAGTTTGATTATTCAGGGGTTTTCAGTTTCATAATTGTTCCTTCAGTTGCATTCAAACGTACCAAATCACCTACAATTACAACAATATGTATCAATATTATGTTTATAGCTATAACCGGATAATTTTCTGTATTGGAACATTCTATTTTTAACATTGCATTTTGTATTTAGACATCATATAGTTATTTTAAGATGTATTGTCGCATTTAATTCAAAAACTAAATGAGTTCCCATTATAAAATTAGTGCCATTTTACCTTTAATTTGACTATTAGCAAATCCTAAAAACAGAAATGGGAGAATTTGCTATTGAAAATCATACGAATATGTCTTGTTTTTATATTGACACAGTAAAATAAGTTTTAATTTAGAAAATCACCCGGGGTATAAGCTCTTAATTAAGTTTTTTACCTGATTTAAATAATTTAGTTGCATTATCTACACTAACAATGCATGGCAGACCGAATTCTCTGGCCACTACAGCTCCTGTAAAACAACCAATTATTATGATTTAGTTTTATTAACAATTATAAAGTATTAGAATTACCATGTGAAATAAGTCCACCAATTTCAGTAACGACACCAGCAAGCATAGGGAAATATGGGCTCCAACCAATGTCAGTGGCGTGTGTAATTAAAATCTCACCTGGCTGTATTTTAATGTTAATTTAGTAATAATTTATGATTAGTATTATTGGCTTCATAAGAAAGCGCCTCAATTAAGCAACTACATTATTTGTCAATACAGAAAAGAGATTTTAAAAATAAACGGGACTAAACGACGTTAGTTTTAATGTTGAATTGTCTCGTTTCTTAATTGACGTATAATGGAATTGGAGATTTCTTATTAAACTAATGATGTAGAATTTTAACCTTTATTGTGTGAACGTCATGAAAACTAGTAACAACTCTGGCTTTAGCTTCGATTACTCCTTGAGATACAGGAACACCTTTAATGACGGTTTCTACTTCAGCAGCTGAAATATTTTCATTGGCAAGAATCTGTCAATAAAAATAAAACGGTTTTAGCCATAAAATTAAGAGCTCTTTATTAGTGTCATTATGTTACCGGTTGTGGATATCCGGTAATCATTTCTGGAAAATCTAGTTTGTCCATGTAGTTATGGTACTTTTGCCTCTGTTTAGCTCTGAATTAAGTGTTATAAATTTTAACATTTGAAAAATTAAGATAAAATTATGTAATTATGATAAAAGTTAGTTACCGTCTTAATATTTTAGGTGATCGAGTAACAATTAGCTGTTTAATCTCCTCATGCGTTAAAAAGAAAATTAAGTTTTCATCCAGGAAATAGCCTTCTTTAATCATTAGTCTTGCTAAATGTCGATAGGCCAATCTCACTGAATCGAAAAACTTGATAACCATTGACTAATTGAAATAGAAAAATTAGACTATTTAAATCAGAATTTTGGAATCTTTTCATAGTATTTGAATCTTACTTTGGCGTGCTCACGTAGACAAACACCGTTGCGTACAAACTTCATGATAAATCTCAACAGCCTCCTTTTTAATGACAAATTAAAACAAAATTAAAATTTATTTAACTATTGTGTATTGTATACCGGGTGATTTCTAAAAATTGAACAAATTGTTTTCTTACCATTCCAGTATTGAAGTGAAATTAAATTTTAAGTTTCAATGGCAAATTTACCAGTTTCAATTTACAAAACCACTTGGTATAATACTTATTAATTAATAATTACTTTTTAAATGGTGTTAAAGGTGATTTGAGTAAACTAATGACGTCGCTTGCACTTTTTTCTTTTGGTTTTTGGATGGTGTGAGATCTAGTGTTGAGCATTCCCTATCATTAATCAAGTATTTGTATTAATATAATGTGAGCATTGGTATTAATGGGCACTGATATACCTGCAAGACTACTACAACTTGTTTTGGATTAATGCCCCATGAAATACAGCTAAGATCAAACTGCGAACAGTATTATATTTTATTAGTGATTTTTTAAAAAATTAAAATTGTTGAACGTACTTCTTTCAATCCTCTGTGTCCATGGCGTGAAAGAAAATCTTTGAATTTGTTCTTAACGGTTTCATCATTAGTATTATACAGCTGGTTGAGGCCCTCCTGTTAAAATTATAATAAATTTAAAATGACTCTTAAATAGTGGTTAATTTATCAAATAAACCCGTACCTCTGGGTCGAGGCTGCCAAAATCCTTTAAATCTTTTGCTTCAGAAATCGCAGTCGCCAATTCCTACATCAAAAACAAAAAACAAATTGTTTTTAATAATTGTAATAAGAGATTTAAATGACTTAATAATTACTCCAAGGCTTGCTGGAACATTTCCACTTTCAGCGCCATTGCAAGAACCAACTAAAAGGGCGAAATCAGCATATTGATCAGTTGAATACTCTATTTAAATAGAAAAATTATGGTTATTTAACTGTTGGCATGTCTGCAAGAAAGAAACGAGACAAATATCAATTGTCAACCTTGCTTAATATTTTAATACCAAACACATGTCTTATGATCATCTTGTGTAACAAGTTGATATTTGTTAATTTATTTACCTCCTTTTTTCCCCTGAGATAAAGTATTCAATATGATCATATTCCACATAGTTGACGCCAGTGTCACTGCCATGTGACTGCTCATGATCTAATGGAGTTATCAATCATTAAGTTAAACTAATTCAAGTAATTAAAAACCAAAATGATTTTAATAAAATACCGGGAAAATTTCAGCTAAGTGTGAACCAATTTTATCGTAGACTTCCAGCATATCTTCCGTTCCGTCTACAGGAATGCGGTAGTTCTTGTAGACCTTAACAGCTCTGTTGACATAATATTCACCGAGTATCATCCCGGAAAGTGTGTAAGTCAACATATTCATCTTTTGTTGAAGTGGTGGCCGAATTTCAAATCGTTCAAGAGCTGCTTTTGTTATGTGGTCATCCTCTAATATTTTGCCATAGATGCCTATGTCAAAGGCCTTCATTACTGCTGTTTTCTCTTTTGTTAGAGACCATGCTTTTTGCTGGAATTTTAATGCAAATTTTTAAATTTCTACACTTGATTTAGAATTAATTATTTGGATGAACTTACCCCAATTAAGTCAAACATTGTATGTCCATAGAAATTGCCCATTCCATCAAAAACAATAGGGTCAAATCTGTGCCTATCGATTTTCCATTGGAATTTTTTCTAAATTTTTAAAATATTTAAGTTGAAGGTTTGTAATATTTTTAGTGTATAAATTTACCTGAAAAAAAGGCATTTGTGCACGCAAAACGGAAGTTGTTGTAAGAACGGTAGCTGCACCAGGCATCACTTCACTAAAGAAATTTAATTTTAAGGTATTTTTATTTATTATTATTTTTACAGTCATCATTTTATGAAACTTACCCGACATTCGCAGTAGTGTAATATTCGTCTTCAGTTCTCATCGGTGTATCAAACTCATGCACTACTTCAAACTCGGTTAATCCTGAATCAGTTGTTACTGGACGGGACTAGAAAAATAATAAGTATGATTACTATAGCAACCTAAATTAGCGTGTTTATTATTTTCTATTAATTTAAATTAAAACTATATAATTTTTAAATTCCTATTAATTTGTAACCATATTAAGTTAAATAAATTGAATGATGGCCATGTTACTATGACTACTAGTTATTTTTACATGGCAACAAAGAAACAAGTAAATCACTATTGGAACTAATAATTAAGTTTTGTTTCTTTATTAATAATGTAATACGCAGTCTTCCAATTCTGAACGTAGTTAATTTTCTTACCTGAAGAATGTAAATGTTGTTGTCTTGAACAGCCCATTCAATATCTCTTCCATTTCCAAAGCATTTTTCTAAAAACAGTGCAATTTTGCCCAAATTGATGGCTGAATCCTCAGATAATGAGCATTTAGAAGCCTGTTCCGCATCCGTTTCACATTCAATGGTCCCACTTTCACCTATTCATAATTATTACAAAAAGTACATTATTATATAAATTAGCGTTTTATTAATGCAGTAATACTGTAATTTCCAAATTGATATACCTGACATTTGGATAATTGTCTTTTTAGTTCCGGTTGTGATCTGTTGGATACTCAACTTGTCGTCATGACTTCTTTTTATAATAATTGTATCCGGATCAGCTGTGGCTGAGACTACACTCTATGCGTTGAACAATCATAAAATAAAACATAATTAACATTCACAACTACTTAACCGGATATTAATTTTGTAACCTCTCCTAATCCATAGTTTGAAGTGATGTACATATTATTGGGACTTCCGTTAAGTGGATCACGTGAGAATAAAACACCAGCCACCTGTGCTGGAACCATTTGCTGAACTACCACGCCCATTCCACTGTCTAGCAATTGGCCATTTTGGCGCTTATACTCCACTGAACGAAAAGCGAATTGAGATGCCCAACAATGACTAATCATTGAACAAATCTAATAATTATTTACAATTAATAAAATTTTTTATTTTAATTGTGGAAGTAAATGTTTTTACCTGATCAAGACTCTTGATACCAAGGAATGTTTCGTTTTGCCCAGCAGCGGACATTTCCTCACCATCCTCACCTTTAACAATCCAAATGTTTAGTTAAAAATAATGTTTGAATTTATACTCTGTGACATGTTCTAAGTAACCAAAACTGCTAAGACGCTAAATTTATTTTTAAAGAAGGTCATTAAGCGTCAAAGACGTAGTTTTCTGTAGTTTGTCACAGAGTATCAGAATTATAAATTTTATTATTTCCCTAATGAGCAATGCCACTTGAAGTTTTAATAAAAAATATGTAATAAAATTCGATAATAAAGAAACGAGACCAATTATCTTTATCTAATATATTCCAGTCTCGTTTCTTTATTGGTTAAAACGTCATTGTAGAACTTGCATTTTTATGCCGAGAAAAGCACGAACGCACCCGGCATAAAATAACAAGCTTTACCGCATAGCTACCCATTAAAATAACACGTGTTTGCTGCCCTTGTAACATATCAATGGACAAACTAACCAATGGCTGATGAACGAACAGCAAACTTTAAATTGCTAAATTCATTTCCAAACACTTCCGTTAGCTTTTCCACTAGTTCCTCTCTAAGTCTAGGTGACACCGGTGTATTTCCAATTAAGGTCACAATTCTATTGTCAAATGAATTATTATTGTATATTAACTTAAGATATTTTAATCAGTGTGTATCTTACTTGTCACACTCTGTTGACAACTCAGTTGAAGCTGTCTTTGCGGTTCTGTAAATTCATTAAATTATGTATTTCAAAGAAATTTAATTTTAATTAATTTAGTTACTTAGTAATTTGTTGAAGGTTGTTTAGAGCATTTCTAATTTTTGGATTTTGCTCAATTTGAAGTTCAAATGCAGTTTTAGTGACACCGACACCAGGTGGTACTTGGAACTACAATATTAATCAGAACTAAAATATTTATAATAACAAACAAAAGTTCATCAAACAAACTTTTTCGTTGGATGTGTTGACAATAGTTGTCATTAGAGCAAGTGATGCTCCTTTTCCACCTACAATGTTGCTGCTGCGACACCGGATGTCCTTAAAGGTCACTACCAACTCTTTACAACTTTCAATTTCTTATGTAAAAAATAAATTCAAAATTAAAAGTTAGTTATTCTTGTATATCAATAATTACAAATAAAACTGACCTGGTTCGTTGAGCAAAGGTAACGAATAACGTTGTAACGATTGACGACGATAATAATCATTACATTCTGAAGAATTTGTGGTAAAATGAATGATTCCTTCGCCAGGACGTCCATTAAGTGTTAAGTCGCAATGGTAGATTTTGGTCGTGGCTTCTCCCTCTTTTCCCTGATATGTGGTAAATGGTGGTTGGTTACGGGATTTAACTTTCAAATGGTAGTTGCGACCACCTAATAATAATTATTATGTAATCGATTACTTTTTCAATGAGTAATTTTAAAATAGATGAATTAAAGTTATAAACTCAATTATTTAAAATGATTGTCTATTTTACAGATAGGAATTGCTTTTTATGTTTTAATGGAGTTAAAAGTCACAAATCACCTGCTGTAAATTGAACGTCAATATCTTTTGGACAGTTTACAGTACAAATGCTGTCAACGTCGACTTTGCAATCGGTCATGTAATCAACTGCCATGTTGCACGGTGGACATACGTAACCATAGAGGAACCTTAATAATGTAAAAATTATAACAACAATATATTACTTAATATTGAGTAACAGTTGGTGTCACAGTTCCATGCACACCAAAGTACATGATATTGTGTCACCAACATTTTTCTTGAGATATAATTACTTTTGGATGTCATTTTGATGATGTTCAACAATTAATCGTACACCTGTGCCATTCTAATATAATTGCAATTACAACAATATTAGCATTATGTCTTGGCAATGCACTTTTATTGTATAGGGTAATCATAAAATATGTGTTTACATTAATTTATGTACCGTTATAGCAATAAACAAATAACAATAAATTTAATTCTTGCGTCTTTACTGCCACCATGTAAATGTGAGTACATATCTATGATCACCCGGTTATTACTTACATATAGCATTGATTCAATGTAAATTTGGTTGTTGATGTTTTTCCATTCTTGTGTACCTACATTATACCATAATAATTGCAGCAATTATAGTATATTAAACTCAATTAACAGTAATTAATGATAATTACTAAAACAATCTTATTTACCATATGATCTTTCTTTGATTCCCCTAAGTCTCACTTCTTGTTTTTGGTTTTCAATATTTATAACTCCATGAAAATAGCTGAATAAGGCTTGGCGCTCTAATGGCAACTTTTTAAATCTATTCACATAATAATAAGTTAATTAAAAACAATCAAATAATGGCTTTAACGTCAATTTCTTTTATTGCTTACATTTCCCAGGGTTGAAGATTAGATTTGGATAAATATTCGGATAAATATTTGATGTTGTAATCTTCAGGGAATGCAACATAATTAGATAATGGTGTACACCTATCATTATTGAGAAAACAAATGGATCAATACACGATGTAAAATTTTCAATCAAGTAAATTTCTTTTGGAACAATGTGTTTTACAATTTCAATAAAAAAACGGGAATTAAGATCACCCATTTCAATGGCGATTTTTCCTGTTTCGTTATTGGCGTGTAAAATAGTGTTCCAATTTAGAAAATAACTTACAAAAAGTCAAAATTTGCCAAAACTATTTCCTCTGTTGTTTTATCACCCTCTTTTGATTTTTTTCTAAAATTAAAGAAGCAAATTTGTGAATTAAACGATTATATTTTAGGTTCCCAATTGATAAAGTTACAAACCTCAAGTAGCCATTAAAAATGATTTTCCACCTCCTTAGGGCCTCCAGCGGTTCCATAGACAGTCCAGCGGCTGAGAATGTCTTGCCGTTGGTATTATAGTAATTTGTATCTGGTTGAAGTGGCAGCTGATATTCATTTCCATCCAAACATAAAATCAATGTGACTTCTGCAATTCTGTCATGACGTCTGCAAAACTGAATGTAAAGCAGACATCCATCCTTGTTATATCCCCAAAGACGAATAGTATCACTTGCCTAAATTTCAAATTTAATTTAAATTTATTGGCATATTTTTTGCAGTGATCATTTGCTTACGTTTACGTTGTCGAGTAATTGTCTGGGATTATCTTTTGTCCACGAAATGGGCATGGACACTACGCCTAATTGTCCTAAATCTTGTGTATGAAAATCAAAATTAAATAGGGGCTTTTTCTTGGTCCATCTCAGATAGATGAAGGAATAGATTAGTTTTATCCATCGCTGCCCATCTTTAAGAAAAAAAAATAAATAAACGGAAATTATTAAGGAATTTATAATTGATTCTACTAGACTTAGTTTACTTCAAATTTAAAAAAAAACACAGTTATTTTAATGGCTACCCAGTGATTAATTTCACTAAATGACTAAATCTAAATGGACTAATTTCACTTTTTATTTCATATTTGAATTTTTTCTTACAAAATTTAACTACAGTACATGTGCTTTGGTTACTATGCCAACTGAATTTCTACATTTTATTAACTTCAGGTTTTTTCAAGTGCTATATAAATAAAACATGCAAAAGACAAATGACATGCCAGTGGTAATTTTGGGGACCCAACAAGTTTCGTCAGATGTTATCGATTATTACTATTATCTTATCAAATACTATATCAGAATGAATACATGTTAACGTCATTTACAATCGTATAATCAAAATGTACAAAAATCCAGAAGTTGAAAAATTGATTCCTTTATTAGAAATTCTGACACAGTTGGAATCCGGATATAACAAAATAAAAGCAATCTTCAAAATAATGTTATAATTAAATTATTATATCAGAAACTCTAAAACTAACTTTATTTAGTAAAATATTTTATGGATTTCAGACTGTTTCTATATGTTGGGCTCAAATCTTCCTATTTAAAAATTATAACTAATATTTCCCAAAAAAATTGACTAAAAATTACAAGTAAATGAATCAAAATAAACGACGTGTAATAGACGTATGTCGTTATAAACGAACAGCGAAAACACTGCTCCTATGAAAATCCCCAAACTTTTTGTCGTTGTGACCGAAACCCACTGTAATTATAGTTCATTATTGTAGATTATATTTGTAAATGTTTGGTTAATTAGAACTGCTATTAGAACAATGATGCAAGTTTAATTAATGATTGTGTAATAACGTAATGTGTAAAAGTTAAAACCGGTTTTGGGAGTTAGAATAATATAAAACATGTGACAGTTAGTTTTGCTATATAAGTTAATCTTGTTGCAAATAAGAAAAGCAAATGTGTTAAAGATATTTTATCTTTTCATAACTTATCTGACCCCAAAGTAAAGTATAAGTTTATTTATTGGTTTTGTTAGTTACAAAAGGTTAAGAATAACGTGTTATTAAACTTTTATTATAAACGTATTCATAGAAATTTAGAAGGGAAAAAAATGCGTTTACATATTAATGCATTCTAAGGACGATAAAATTATTTGCAGTATATTATACTGTAAGTAACCTTGACTTTGTTTGAGACCTATCTTTTTTTTTAATATAAAGTGTTTTAAATTATACACATTCAGTATTTAACTCAATGTTAAATTGTGGCATATGACATGCTCGTTTATTTGTGATTGACAATGTTATTAATACTTATGCAATACTTATTGTATCAGTTGGATTTGTATCAACAAAGTAAATTACTTTTCTCCATTGAAATTCAAAATAAAAGTTAGAATGCATTTCTAATGTACAGTACAACTTAATTGAAATTAAAAAATCGGAATGCTTTTTTAAATGGCAAATTTAAATTTAAAAATTCGAATTTTTTTAAATTTAAAAATTCAAATTTTTTTAAATTTAAAAATTC
>JAAFCF010002710.1:8491012-8501701 GCA_013389785.1 Helicorthomorpha holstii | reverse complement strand
AACTATTTAGTGCAGAAGTAGTGTTTCCAGAAACTGAATTGATGTTTAAAATCGAAGAACTGTTATCCCCCGTAGAGCTACTGCTGTTAATAGTAGAATCTGTACTGCCACTACTGGAACTGCTACTTGAAGTGGTAGAATTATTGTAGGAAGGGGGACTGCTATTATTGGGTGTGTTACCATAGGTGGAACTGCTGTTGCTTGGAGTGGTTGTTGAAATGGATAGTATAAGGGGGGTAGCATCAGAAGCAGATCTGCCTTCAGCGGAACCACTGTTGCTTGTTGAGCTTCTAGCATTAGCAGGCGTTGAATCGCTTTGGTCAGCTCTGGAATTGGTGCTTTTTGTCGCTGTTGTGGTTTGAGCACTTAGTAATATTTCGGCTACTCTAGAAGTAGTTGAACTTTGACTTTGAGAATTTGTCTCTGATGTTGGACTAGCAGTAGCAGTTGAGTTGGTAGGCTTTATACTTCTTACTACATTTTCAACGGAATCAGTGCTTGTCGCACCAGTTGCACCTTGCGTTGAGTCTAAAATTGGATTATTTACAAATGGGTTATGATTAATTTATTATCGTAGTTATAATCAGCTCACTTACCAGTAGACATTAAATTAGGAGTTGAAAACTGACCATAAGTCATGCCTACTTGCAGAAATAAAATCATCGCTGCATTGACTAGCATGAGGCTCCATTGAATTTTTTGTTCCCTCTTAATCCTTCTCTTTGTGTAATTAACTAAATATAATTTAACTTGACAAATCATACCTTAATTTATAATTTTTAAAACTAAATTTCAGCGAGTAAAAAACTGGTTGTTCTTTTACGCTAATAACTTTTAATTTAATGTTTTGTATTTTGTGACTGTATAACTTAGAAACCATAACACTGCAGTGTTGTTTAGTGGAAAACAAAGATTGTTGTCATGATTTCAGTTTTGAGTGAAATTTTGATTGGCAACCATATACCAGGTGATTTTATATATAGGAGCAATTATTTTTTCATGGCAAGAAAATAAAACGGTAAACATAGCCATTGAAAATATTAAGATTTGTGACAGCAGTGTTCCAGTTTTAATAACCATCCGGTGTGCATACTTGAGTGGGTTGTTATTCTTGACATTGATTTCAGTGTATATAAAAACAAGTCATTTTCTATAAACTCTGGTTACAATTGTTACTATTATTATTATAAATGAAATGTCAAATTGCTGTAACCTATAATGTCCTATAAATTTCTTCAAACAATATTTTTGGATCTTCTTTATAGAAAACACATTTTTATAAAAATATCAAAATATATTGTATATTATGGTACTTGTGTTTTCAACAGTAATTGTCTTTGAAGCTATAATAAATGAGGCTCATGTTGCTTGGTAACCTATTATGTTCAGTGCATATTGCATTACCAACTGCAGACAATCGATCAATACATTCAAAATCAAACATTCTCCTCACGTAGACAGTAAACTTGCATTGTGATCTTAATTCATTTCTAAAATGAGATTCTTTTATTTTTTATAAGAAAATATTGACTTTATATACTGGCATTTTTTCTCTTTTAATATTATAAAATTATTACAGTACACCATCAAGTTATTAAATTTATTTCAAATAACTTCCGGGTAATTGATATTCGCTAGTTATTTATTATAAAGAGGCAAACCCCCATGACTATTCGGTGTCTCATTGGGTTTGGTCCCATATATATTGTAGCTATTCAATTCGTCATGTTTACAAAAATTAATAAACATCAGAAAAATAAATTTTAGTTACCATAGTATCAAATTCATGTGAAGTTAAATTACCAAATCATTTTAAAATTCAAAATTAAATAAAAACTAAAATCGAATTACTGTACTGTACTATAATATAGCCCAAGCTACTGTATTTTGATGTCAAATATTTGTGCTTTTTTAAAGGTGTTTGGTTTTATCACCTGTAGTACTTCAATGGCTAAAACACTTTTAGTAATCACTTCTATATTTCTTACAAAATGATTTTCTAAATTTAATTTTTTTTCTGTTATAAGAAAGAAACGAGATAAGCTGATATTGGAACTGATGAAATTTATTACAGTTTATTTTCTCTATGACAAAAAATAAAATGAGACAAATTGTTATTGAAACCAATAAGATTTAATCCCGTTTTTTTATTGGTAATTTTTCCTTCCTGTTTTAACACATTTGGATTACGGGTACATTTAGTCTTGTTTTTTATTAGCACTATAAAATTAGTAACAATGTTTCAAATATCGTACAAGTGTTTAAAAAAATCAACCGGTATGTCAATGTCTTGTAAAGTTGTAAACTATTAAATGTGATGTGATATAAAGTGATGTCATGCTGACTTATGACCGGTGCTTTCATATGCATGAGGGTACTGTTATTCATTTTAGATTGAACCATGTTGTTTTGGAGTACAGTCGCACTTGTGTTTGTTTTCTATGTATTACAAAGATTAATTCGATATTTAATTTTTGTTAATAGTCTTCCTGGCCCAAAAGGAAATTTTCTGTTTGGAAACTCATGGCGATTTCTAGTTGCTCGCGAAAGTATACAAAATTTTATTTCTGCTATTATAAGTTTAATTAATAATATAATTATGGTTTATAGATTTAATCAAAATATTTGATGACTCGATAGCAGAGTTGAAGGACCAGCCATTTGTGTGTTTTTGGATGTTTAATAAAACGTATATTTTCGTTTCTTCTCCAGAAGCAGTTCGGGTAAGATACAATAATTATTTAATTATAACGTTATTATTTGAACTTGGCTCCCTTCAGCTTTCAATACAGTATATTAGCACAATTTTTATATATTCAGAGCAAAAGTGGTCCAAGTCCAAATGGTCAACTATTTCTTCAGTTATTAACAGGTTAAACACAGGGTATCATCAAGTTTTTTTTATGGTTATAGACTATATTAAGCAGCACTACAAATATAAGAAAATCAACCATATACAAATTAACAAATGATTGGTTGGGAGAAGGCTTGTTAACAAGGTAAAAAATAAAACATTTTTTTGCAATTACTGTAATCGTAATACCAAATCAAACAATTCTTAGCACTGGGACAAAGTGGCATAAACACCGTAAACTTCTAACTCCAAGTTTCCACTTTGAGATTTTGGAGTCATTTGTACCATCGTTTAATTACCAGAGCTCCATCTTAGTAGACAAGTTGAAAGAGAAATGTGGTGAAGGTTTATTTGATGTTTCACAGTACATTGCATTTTGTACATTGGATATCATATGTGGTACGGTAATATGTACATTATATCGTCAGATTTATAAGATAATTTCGTAATTCCACTACACGTCAATTAAGAAAAAAGGCAAATTCTTATACAAACAAACGAGACAAATCTACATTTAACTCGATGTCGTTTAGTCTCGTTTCTTTATCAACGAATTGATGAGGTTTTCTTATGAAAGTAACGATATGTCTTGAAAATATTTAAATATTTGAATAGAAATTTTAGTAAAGTTACAATAATTACTAAAGCAGTGCAGTTTAGCTTATACAAAAATTTTAAAATAAAAAATTCAGTAACCATGGTTACCATAGCAATTAAAGTTGCTTTAGTTATTGAAACGTAAAATTTCAATTTATATTTTTAATTTTAGAAACGACAATGGGAATGCGATTGAATGCTCAATTGGACAGTAACAATGATTACGTCAAAGCCATTGATCAGTAATTACTATTTATAATTTGATTGACTTAATATTTAAAGTGCTCATTGTCCATGTTGTTAATTTTAAGATTGGGACAATTGTTATTGTACCGTTCTGCTCGTCCATGGTTACATTTCGATTGGCTATACAAGTTGACATCTGCTGGGCAAATGGAACGGAAATGTTTAACTGTTATCCGAAAGTTCATCAATAAAGTTAGCTAATTAATCTCTTATTACATATTTTTATTACAGAATATTTTTTAAAGATAATTACAGATAGGATGAAAACACGAGAGTTGAATCGCAAAAATAATGTAAATAAAAGTTGTGAAGAAGCAGATGGCAAAAAACCAAAATTGGCTTTGTTGGATAATTTATTGGAGTTGATTGAGAAGGATCCAACAGCTTTGAGTTATCAAGAAATTCGAGAGCAAGTTGATACATTTGTGTTTGAAGTAAGATCACTCAAATCAAATTATAATTATTATAATTTCATAATATATTGTTATAAGGGTCACGATACAACTGCTACATGTATTAACTGGACTCTTTTCTTATTGGGTCATCATATGAACATTCAGGATAAAGTTCACGAGGAGCTAGATGAAATATTTGGTATTTTTAGCTGAAATAAAAAAGTTAATTAGCGATTACAGAAAAGTTTTTCCTTTTATTTGCCTAGGTGTCGATAGTCAGAGAGATGTTGTTTCAAGTGATTTTCCAAAAATGAAATATTTGAAAGCTGTTATTGAGGTATTTTAAGTTTTACGAGGAAGCTTTAGTGAGTAAATAATTTAATGTATTTTTTTTAATATTTTAAATGCGATTTATAGGAGTCTTTACGTCTTTTTTCTCCTGTTTCATCATTTGGAAGGACAATAGACCAGGACATTCAATTGAGTAAATAAATCGGGTGATTTTATAATTTAGAACTGTATTTTTCTACATTTTTAATAAAATAACGAGACTAAATCTCATCAGTTCTAATGGGTGAGTTTTCCCGTTTCTTTCTTGTCATGACACTAAATTTTTAGCTTTAATGGGGATTTGTCTCGTTTCTTTTATGGCATGGAAAAACGTTTATTTTCATTGTTAGTAAAGAAACTTAATTAAATTTTATTAGTTCCTATAATGATGCTTCCTGTTTCTTACTTACCAGTGGAAAAATAGTGTTCTAATTTTGAAAATCATCCGGTACACTATAAAATATAAGTTGCTGAAGTTATATCATTCATGCTTATTGATTTTGTTCATTTATTATATTGTTTGTAGACGGATATAAAATTCCACGGGGAACGGATGTACTTATCAACGCATTTCTGATCCATTGGAATCCAAGTCTATATAAAAATCCAACGGAATTTGATCCTTCTCGTTTTTTGGCTGATGTCTCACCGTCTGGCGGTCGTAATAGCTACGTGCCATTCTCGGCTGGTCCTCGAAATTGCTTAGGTTATAATTTTTTATTAGTCGTAGTAAATTTAAAAATAAAAACATTTTATTTTACACTTTTATATAGGCCAGAAGTTTGCTATGATGGAAATTCGAGTAGTTTTAGCGCATATTTTGCGTCGTTTTCGAGTTGTTTGTCATGTTGAATTAAAAGACATGAAAATTGCCCCTTCCCCTGTATTCAAGACAATTGATGGGTTAATTATATCATTAAAAGATAGACAACATTAATGTATCAAAATAAATTTAATTGGATGCTGTTGCTATGACAACACGCAAGACGTAATTACAAGTCTACGTGCTTTAAAGTTATTTTAAATTTTGAGAAATTCGAAAATATAATTAAACGAATAGCGTTCTAAATGATGGATGGTATTGAAATTTTCCAGCGAGTTTTTTCCAAAATGATTGTACTATTTTGTTTTCTAAGCTTAATGGATTTGAAAGTACTTCAAAGTTTACCCTTTGAGGATTACAGTGTTGTTCGGATGCCTTTAATCGATTGGAATCAGCTAAAAGGGGACCCATCAGGTAGTATTTTCAATATAGTTGGATACTTTAAATAACGTTCTAAACTAATGCTTTTGCCCATTATAATTTACAGCCGCAAAATCATCATCGTCTCATTTTCCGTTTAAAATTCACGGGAAAAACTATCTAATTGCGTTGCATCAAGGGCAAACAATGTTTACTCCTGACGCCATAATCGTAATTCATGGGGACGATGTGCCAGAAATCATCAATGCCAGCCAGTTTAAAACAGAGCCAGTGATTGGGTCCATTGTCAATCATCCAAATTCTTATCTACGTGGCTACATCGACGACGGAATATTCAACGGAATTATCCAAATCGGGCATAACCAATACTTTGTAGAATCAGCTGATAAATATTTGGAAAACACTCGCAAAGGTGAAGCCATCGTTTACCAAAACACAGTGGAAGATGCCACTAATATTCTACCTTCCCCCAAATCCGACACTGATGGACTCGATGCTCAAACGAGTTTAAATCCAGAGTTTAGTAAGCAGTATGTAAGAAACAGTAGTCAATCATTTTGCAAAGTTGACCACAACCATATCGTAAGTTAACTATGAAAAGAAATCAAACTTTTCTACTTGTACGAGAACCAACTTAAATACATGTTTGTTTTCTCTGTGTTTAGCCTCACAACGACCATTTGGACTTTTCAAACCGTGAAACTAGTGGAGAATTTTTTAAAACTGGTGGAGCTGCAAGTGTTGGTCGTGTATGCAAAATGAAAGTGGTGGGTGATCATTATTTTATGCGTGAATTAAACTACAACGACGTGTCAAAAGCCATAAAAAACATGGAGTTTCACATCATGGAAACGGATAAAATGTTTAGAGTTACCGATTTTGATCGCAATGGTCGTCCTGATGATATTCGAGTCCGAGTGGCTAAAGCAGAGGTCTTTCGTAATCCCTCAGACCGTAATAATTTACTAGCAGATCAAAACACAAACGCCACCGACTATCTAGATAAATTTTCCTATTACAACCACGATGGCCTATGTGGAGCTGTAGCTTTTTCTGGACGGTTATTTTCAGACGAGACACTGGGTTATGCTTACAGAGGAGGACCCAATAAGGTTGGAGGCATTTGCTATCCCAGAAGAATGGTAGACGGCAGAGACAAAAGCTTAAATGTAGGGATGGTGACTCTGATAGGACGACATGGTCGAGTGCCTATTAAACAAAGCAGTGTTTTAGTGACTCATGAGATAGGACATATGTTTGGCAGTCCACACGACGATGACATGGAAGGAGGCCGATGCTTGTCACCTAATGTCGCAAAACATTTTATAATGAGTGCTGTTTCAAATCCAGGAACCACGGAACAGAATCGGAAATTCTCAACGTGCAGTATTAATATGATTTACGCTAATTTGAAAGCCAATGGTGGATGCCTTGTTTGCAGAGGAAGGCAATGTAGTGGATCCATTAAGGTCATGAAAGGCAATTTTTCATATGCAATTGTCAGCGTTCTTATTACAGTTATTTTGATGCGCACTTTCGGTTTAATGAGATCGATATTTTCTTAGTAAATTTGTAGGTCAAATTTAAGATTCATGTATGTGACAATTGTATGGCTTAGCGTATTATAGGACAATTATTCAATTATTAACTATCATGAAATACTTAAAATAAAATAATCTGGGTCTTTACAAAGTCAGTTTTAATTTTAAATAATAATTTTATTAACACGATTTTATTTTTTATTGAAAAGAAAATCACTAAATGGCAATAGTAATAAATTAATTGGAAGAGTTACTGTAATCGATTAGTTAAATGAAGCGATTAATCGTCCATGTGCTGATATTGTTTATTCGATGCATCAATACTATCGAGCATCTGTGCTTTGCGTTCTTTAGTTTTTTTGGAAGATGGGAAAGGAGAAAGGTCGAGCAGCAGCGCGCGATTAGTGATTAGTGTGAGTGGAAGAAACGACAGTTCGTGAATTGGAAATGAATTTGTTGAAGCTTAAAAACGTTGTTAATGTAAGGTAGCCAATTTTGAACGTGATAACGGTTTTAATGTGTAGCATTTCCGGTTGTTTTGAAGAAGAAAAAAGATAAGAGAGAAAAACGAATGATGAAGGCTGTAGCAGAGCAGCAAGCGTTTTGTGATGATGTTTTTGGGGTGATCGATCGCTGCTAAAATGTAATTGATGTGCAAAATGGTCGAAGCTGCCTCTGGTGTCAACTCCAACAACATCATAATAATAATTTTATAATACAACAAAGAGGGATATCCGTCAGAAAAGGTTGTGTCTTTGAATATTTATATATTTGAAATAATTGTGCATGAATGATGTCGCGTGATATGTACGTCGGTGGAGGCGGCGGAGGAATTGGAGGGAACCAACGTTCACCCAAATCTCAGCGGAGAGATATGCCGATGGGAGGTCAAGGGTCGCCGTCAAAAAACGTTGCGGGAGGCGCTGGTCCTGGTATGATGACGTCACGCGGAAGTCCTCATTCTCAAATGGCGCCTGTGTCAAGCGGTGGAGGCGGCGGGAGAAGCTTAGCGTCGCCGTCGAGAGTTAAAGCAAGTCGTCATGTCCCCGGAACTCGATCGAGCACTAACTCGCCGCTTACGATCGCAGGGGAGCCGGTTGGTAGTGGGAACGCGCATTTCCCTCACTCACTGAGCGGTAGCGCTTTCAATATCCCCGGCAATAATAGCGGTGGAGGAGGAGGCGGTTACTACGACGATTTAGGTAGTCCGGTGATGATGGATTCTCGTTCGGCATCAGCACCGGGCCATCATCGGAGTCGGTCAGTAGGCCGCTCTTCAGCTGGATTTCGGTCTTATCATTCACTGGAACGAGATCCAGAGAGGGAATTTGTACCAATTCGTGATCCCCGTGACAGATCTCTTGACCGCGGAGGTCTAGGGATGATGGACGGCCATCATATTCCTCCCGGTGGCCGTCGGAGTGACGATACTCGATCTTATATTGGAAGCAGAGATCCATCGACGTTATATGACGATGATCCATATCGTGTACACGGTCGACAGTCACCGTATAACCCCACAGATGTAGGAATGATGCGTCACAGTGGTGTTGGAACCTCAAATGTTGGTGTCGGTGGAATGAGTGGCGGTGGTGGTGGTGGGACAAGAGCTAATATTATGATGGATCGTGGAGGTGGTGGTGGTGATGCTTACGGTAGGGAACGTGATCCGAGAGACCGTGAACGAGAGAGGGATCGTGAGGCTTACATATTTGAATTGCAAACTCAATTAACCGAGTTACAAAAAGATTACCATAGTTTGAAAAAGGAGTTGGAAGTGACCAATCAGAAATTAGGATCCAGCATGCACTCAATTAAAACATTTTGGAGTCCAGAACTGAAGAAAGAGAGGGCACTGCGTAAGGAAGAATCAGCCAAATATGCACTCATAAACGACCAACTCAAATTACTAAACTCAGAAAATCAGGTAAAAATCGTTTTTAATGAATGTCTTTCAGTTATGGTTTTGAATGACTTAATTAAAACATGCGCTCACATAAATCTACAAGATGATCTTAAGATATGTGTTCACATATAATAGGTAATTGTCTCGTTTCTTGATTGTCAGTTTGTTTATTATGTGTACACATATTGTGTGATCATCTTTGTATAAAATTGGGATGGTTGAACGAAATTGCACCGGTTTTGTAAAATTGTAATCTCACAGCTAAGATTAATTTGTGCATATTAAGTGAGATGTTTAATAAAAGGTAGCTATAAAAGTGAAGTGAAGACATGATCGTATAAAATGAAACTGCTATTTCTCAACCGGATTTCATTGCACATAAAACATGATGGATACTGAGCACTGGATTGCTTTGCAGTGATTGTAAATGAGGGGTTGAAAGTAGCTTACTGGAATTGTATTGGCAACTTTTCATTTGAACTTGTACAAATATCAAGTTATACCCGGTGATTTTCTGAATAGGAACATTTTTTTTCATTCATTGGTAAGAAAGAAACGAGAAACGTTACCATTAGAAAAGATGAGATTTACCCTTTTTTTACTTGGCACAGTGTTATGATTTTGAAAATCACCTTGTATACATTCCCGGTGACCTATATTTTTCTCCATACTCACTACTTATCTTTTGACAGATATCTTGAAATAGACTCGACAGTAGGACACTTCTGGCTGGTTTAGATTTTTTTTTAAAAAAATAATACTGTATTTTTTGGAAAACAAATTGTCTTTATTTAATCTCTTATTCACGATTATGTAGAGCAATTTAATTAACAGGCTTTCTAACTTTGAAGTTGTTATTATGCAACTTTATTAAAAGTTGTCATCGGATGCGCTGTTTGAATGTTTTTAAATGTTAATTTATTATTTGAGCACATATAGAGTTCAGATGACACATTTAGCTGTAACCCTTTTTATTAGTTAGAAAACGACAAACTGTCTGAGTGTATTGTCGAATCAGTCAAAATGATATTGGTTGCTAAAGGAGACAACTATATTATGATTAGTAATTATCATTTCTCCAAGGTTACTAATGCATAATAAAGGACCAGCATTTTGCTAAGCAAAATAATCATTTGATAAATTGCCCTATAGTATCATTTTAAATTTAAAGTTCAGTCTTTCCTGGTTTGTTTCAAGACAGTCTAAGTTATTATCATGTTAAAAAATCAAATACGACTGCAGTTGGTTACTGGTTTTTAAATGGCAAATCAATAGTTAGCATTTTTTATGAGTTTATTTTAATGTTTGTTTTCGTGGGTTGGTTTCCATGAACATTCTATAAGCGAATTTGAGTGCTATGAAACGGATTACACACATGCGTAATTTCGAATTTTTAAATTTAAGTTCTCCAAAATGCTCATGTAAGAAATTAGTTTTAGAACTCCCACAGGGAAATTTAAGAATGTTAATGGAAGCGTTATCAGGAGAAAATCTGAATCACGTGCAGATAATTTTAAACATTGGAATTTTTTACATAAAAAAATTTGAATCTTTTGTATTTAAAAATTTGAATCTTTTGTATTTAAAAATTTGAATCTTTTATATTTAAAAATTTG
>JAAFCF010002710.1:8451124-8491002 GCA_013389785.1 Helicorthomorpha holstii | reverse complement strand
AATTTGAATCTTTTATATTTAAAAATTTGAATCTTTTATATTTAAAAGTTCGAATCTTTAATATTTAAAAATTCGAATCTTTTATATTTAAAAATTTGAATCTTTTGTTTTTAAAAATTCGAATCTTTCATATTTAAAAATTTGAATCTTTCATATTTAAAATTTCGAATATTTTGTATTTAAAAATGCAACTACTTCACTTATTGTATCCAGCCATTAAATTAACATAACATTAGCTGTCTGTTTGAAGTTTATATTATGACCAATGGCATACTGAATTTGAACCCAGACTGAGTAAGACGCCTTGCATTTCAATGAGAAATGAGATGAGAGATGAAATTTGTTGTGACGTTGAATATAGGTATATTATTTTGTAAATAAACGAGGCAGTCCAATAAAAGTGTTTTTGAAACTACCGAAAATTTATAAGATTGATAAGACACTATATTATTATAAGCTTCAAAAAATACAGGGTGATCATAAAATTAACGTTCTTATACAGTATACTGTACATGCTGTCAGTAAAGAAACGAGACAAATATCGATTTCAATTAATGCAATTTATTCCTTTTTTTTTATTTGTATTTTTTATCAATAATGAAATAATGAAACGAGACTAATATGTATGGCAAACAATGCTTTTTATCCCCGTTTATTTATTGCCAGCATGTACAGTGTTTGAGAACACGTATCTTATGATCACTTGTTATGATGCTCTACTTGGGTTTGTTTGTTCAGTTTGTTGTTAGCTTGCGTCAATGATTGGTTCAATATTTGTTTACGTCGAAATACACTGACTAAAAGTAATACCCGTCTTCAATTGCTTTTGACCTAACGATATACTTATTGATCTATTTTGCTTCTGATATTTGGTATTCTCTTAGCATTTTTATTGCAACTTTATTTGATAAATTTAATTTGGGTGTATTTTGAATTAAACATATTCTAGTATTTAATATTTATACACCGTGTCATTTTGATAAAAGCTGTGATTTGTTTCTTAATCTCTGGTACTTTAAGTTCGTGTTGATTAAATTTTAATAAGAAGCTTATACCGGATGATTTTCTTATTGGAACATTATTTTTTCTTTGTGATAAGAAAGAAACGAGACAAATCGCCATTGAAAATTTTAAGATTAGTCTCGTTTCTTTATTGACATTGTTAATAAATAGTGTTCTAGTTTAGAAGATCACTTGGCATAAATGTAATATGTCATCAAAGCCCAATAATAGATTTGTATGTGTATGTATGTTTAAGTGAGTGCTAAGTTATTTAATGTATGTTTAACGGTGTTTTTGAATATTTGATGTAGAAACAAGCGACGTTGATTCAACAACTGGAGGAAGAATTGCGAGCCAGTCAGTTAAGGAATCCGGTTATCGATTTACAACCACAGTTAGAAAATATCTATTCAGAAAAAGAACATCAAGCCAAAGAGATTTATTTGCTGAGAGAAACTATCAAGGTAAGCAATTGACTACGATAAACGCAAATTAGACTTAATGGCACAAAGACACAGTTAAATCAGTTCAATTTTTAAAAACGAATTCACATTTCAAGCTTTCTATATTTGATTCATCTGATTATTTTAGTTACAATTTTAATTAATTTTGTTTAGAATATTTTAATCTTTAAAGTTGAAAAACTCGGTTTTTTATATACAGTGAAAACTTTTTAACACGAAACGGTTGAGACCTAAATATTTCTTGGTGTTAGAAGGATTTTGTCTTAAACGAAATATACAAAAAATAAATACAGTATTTTTACCAAAATGGCATTTCTTAGAATATGTCATATTAAATTCACTATTTACATTTCAAATCATTTATTTTTTAAATACAAATTGATTCAAAATAAAATATCACGAACCAAATTCACTGAATTTAACACATAATTTTATTTCCTTCATTCTAAGCTAAATATTTTCGTGTTAAAAGGAATAAAATGCATGAAAATACATGCGAGATAATCGGGACAGCAGTATTAATTTGTGTTAACCAATTTTTCTTGTTAAACGATTTCACTTTAATTGGTTTCAATCGTTAACTGATTTTCTATCGTTGTAAATGTGATTCGAATTCTGAAACTGATTACGCAAAAGATTATTTTGAAATAAAATATTTGAGAAACGTTTTTATTGATTTCCAAGTTTTTTTTTTAAATTGAAATATTCGGAATTTTTTTTATTATTTAAGTTTGAATATTATTTTCTCTTGAAATATTTGAAAGTATTATTGAATGTTCTTGGAAATTCCGACTTTACTGTATATTTAAATGAACTATTTAGGTATCTTTTACTGTGGATTTGTTCAAGTTAATAGTCTAAAAACTAAATTATTGTAATGCTATTTGTTGTAAAGACTTTATCGATCTCTTTCAATGTTCAAAGACTTTAAAGGAAGCTGATAACTAGTGTCTTTAGATTCTCTGTACGTGATTTTATTTGTATTTCATTGGTGTATTCTTTTTGAAATAACTTAGGAACTGGAATTACGCATTGATACTCAAAAACAGACACTACATGCCAGAGATGAAAGCATTAAGAAACTGCTAGAAATGCTTCAGGGCAAAAGTTCGGGTAAATTATTTTTTTTAGTCTTATCACTAAACGCTTAACGTTTTGTTTAACTGAGTTGTTGTTAATTGGTTGATTTTGTTGTTTTCTTGTTAGTGGGAAAACTACTGGATGAAGATCGGATTGAATATGAAAGAATGAAAACACAGCTGCTTGATGCCCAGGCTAGAGCTAGACATCTGGAAACGCTGATCGAAACTAAAGACAAAGATATTATGAAAACCAGAGAGGTAAGAACCAACTTTTATTATTAATAATTCTGACAAGTTTTGATGGAAAACAGACTGGTGACATTATGAAATCTATGCTGACAGCTGCTGTGGTGTTTGTGTTTATGGTATAGTGGAGTTATGAAGCGTTAACAATACTGTATACCGGGCGATTTGATAAATGGGAACACTGTTTAGAAAGAAACGGGAATAAATCTCATCAGTTCCAATGGCGGATTTCCCCATTTCTTTCTCCCCAATGTGATAATGAAACAAGACAAAATTATTATCGATTTTGGTTTATTCTTTTTTACAATGGGAAATATGTTCCACTTTAAAAAATTACTCGGTACAGGTTATATGCTTAGCTTCTAATTTTGCTGTTTTGCTGGCCACTGAATTGTTGAAAAAGTTATTTGAGTTTGACAGTTGAGTATATTACAGTTCGTGATTTGTTTGGTATTGTATTTAATCTTGATAAAGAGGGTTTTTTTCCTTTCCTTTTTGGCTATTTTGTGGTCACTTTATCTTTTGCAGTACTAAAGGCATTTCTTTGCAGAGCTAACAAGATGGAAATGTGGCCTGCTATTGACGTAGCGTATAACATTACAAACATACTTTTACACTCTTTTTTTTCCCCTTCCCTTTCAATCCATTGTAGTTTATTAGTAGGAGTAAAATTATCTGTAGTAGACGCAACATTTGGACGTTTTTACCAAGAGTTATTTGAGTAGGTGGGAGAGTTGATTTGTTTGTAAATACAGCAAAATTCTGATATAACGACATAGAACCTCTTCAAAATCGTGTCGTTATAACCGAATTGTTTTTGGAACAGAAGATGCCAAATTAGACGATTCTAGTGAAATATTCATAGATTTTAGACCGACTTTAGCACTTCTAGTTCTGTTGTCATGAGAATTTTTTAAATATTTTTCTATGGAATTTCTGGTGGGACTTTGTATTTTCTGTCGTTATAAACGAATTATTGTTATAGTTGAAGTCGTTGTAACCGGTAGTTCTACCGATTTTTTTTTCCATTTTCTCTGATATGCCCATATTCACCAAGGGTCATATGAGGGGAATATCTGGTAGTTTTGTTTTCTAATCCTACTGATATTTATTGACATTGGGTGTCGGAGCAACTCACTGTTAAATTATTGATAAGAAAAAGTTATTTGTGGGGTTTATTTAAGAGCTTTAAATTGTGTCTTTAAAATTAAAAATGGACACAATAAGTATTAAACTACAAAACCAGAAGTTAGCAAACATCTTGTTTTTTTTTTTAAGTTTGTGTAAGAAATTTTAGTCCAAATTTGGTTAAATTTGCTTATAAACTGCTCTGATTTTCCAAAAGTTGGCTTCCTGACGTTATACCGTAGTCTTATTTTCATCTTTTCAAATTGTCCAATCGGGCATTCGAATAAACTCAAAAAAAATAAAAAAAAAAATTGAAAATTCAAATTGAATTCTAACAGAAGAAGAAGAAAAAAAAGAGTAAGGTTACAGTTACCATAGTAACCAAAAACACATAAATTATAGTGATTATACCGTACTTAAATAACGAGAGCATCCTGATTAACTTCCGTTGCATTCTAGAATGGCGTCATCTTCATTTTTTAAGACTGACTCATAACACTGTTATGTTTTTATTTTGTTTTGCGAAAGCTGAGCCAGTAAAAAAGCTGCTGAGAAAACCATTTATGCGCCGCCACAAAATAAAAATAAAATTTTATTTAAATATAAAACGAGTTGCTAATAAAAATGCACACAGTAGTTTAGTATATGTATGAGCTGTGGTTAAACGAAGAGTTTAGTGTGTGTAATTTGATATACTGGGTGATTTTCTGAAAACACTTTTCCTTATTGACAAGAAAATGTAACGGGAAAGTTGGTCATTGGAACTGGTGAGATTTAGTCTTGTTTCTTTTATTTAAAAAATTTTTCGTCGTGATTAGAAAGACACAGGAACTGTTTTTTTTATTGGTGCTGTAAAAACAGTCCTTTAATTTAGTTATACCCTGTACGTCGTTAAATTTTTCTGCTTAGTTTTCTGCCCACTACAAGTCTTATATTATGTTTCTACATATGGTGATGTAAGAATTAAAGATATTTACACAATGTTGATGTTGCATTTGTCGCGGCATATACTGTACGCAGCACTGTATATACTGTATACGTAAAGAAAAATGGCTATTGATTTTGTTACGCCGCTTTTACGTTTACACATGCGCAGAAGAGTGCTTATCGATCTCTTGTATTTTCGGTTCAACAACCTAAAACCTCGGCTGCACGCGTAGACGCCAACCTCATTTCCTGCTCTGACGTTGAGCGTTTTTTTTAAATAGGCAATGTTGAATTGAGATTTTTACGTTTTCTTGTATGAGGTGATTTTATACATAGGAACACTGGTTTTTACGGGTGCCAATAAAAATAACGGTACTATATATCAGTTTTATAGGCGATTGGTTAATGGGAAAATTCTTAATAAAGAAATGAGACTAAATCTTGTTAGTTTCAATAAAGATTTTTTCCGTTTCTTTTTAAAGGAGAAAATTAAAGTGTTGCAATTTTGAATATCACCCGATATAGTATGTGCTTTTGTTCGTATGTCGTTAGGCGTTGGAATGCGTAACCATAGCATTGAAAACGTCGGCATATCATTGGTCGGTTGTGGCAACGGCATGGCATATGGCGTCATTTTTTAGCGTTGCAGTGTAGCGCTGAACGAGTGCACGAGCAAGCGTTGCTGCACAGCTTACCCATTGAAATTGCATTGGCTATTTTCGCGTAAAATTCGCTTTTCGAGGGAAAAATGAAACGGCTTACTTGTATACTTACGTAGCTCTCATTTAAATTTTCCTTTTTTTATTTTTGCAACTACCAAGATTTAAATTTTATTTAGTCATTTTTCATGTTGATTTAGTGTATGATTTATTTTGAATTGTTTTATTTGTGTATGTGACTGTGTGAACCCGCGCGGAGGAATCAAAAAATTCGAAAAGCCTCATCTCGGTGTCTGGAGCAGCAGACACATTTTATTACTCAGTTGAGGTGGAACCCATCATTTCCATCAATGACCGAGTATTACACATGTTATGTAATTGAGGGTATGGAAGACAATAACACCAGCAACAGTGAGCAAAAAGGACGACAACACGATTGTCATTATGCTGGCACTGAGCTGTACAAAGATGAAGCTAATATTAATAATGATGAAGTCCTTTTTTGATAGGAGGATAGTGTTAAAGTAATTTAGACCGACGATATAAAATATATAGCATCGAGGTCGTAAAAACAAGAGACAAAAATGGTTTGTTTTTCCTATTTTATATTCTCCAATCGTATGTCCTACCTACAGCTTTGATAAATCAAATAAGAACTGTTCAGTGTTTATACAGGGTGATCATGAGATATGTGTTTTAAGTATAAAGAAGCACCAATAAAATGCGTTGGTTACCATAAGATATTTTTCTCGTTTTTTATTGGGTAACATTGACAGTAAAGACACGGGAATGAATAGCATGGTCTACGAGAGATGTTTGTCTAGTTTAGTTATATATGTGTACACACTTATCTTATGATCACCCTGTATTATTATATAAAACGGCGTGCATGGCTTTTTAACACTGGAAATGACGGACACAGGGTCAAACTTACAAGTACAAATCTACCAATCGATAATCGATTTTTATTGATTTTATATTCTCTGCTACTGATT
The DNA here is from genome assembly GCA_013389785.1 of Helicorthomorpha holstii. Classification (NCBI taxonomy): domain Eukaryota; kingdom Metazoa; phylum Arthropoda; class Diplopoda; order Polydesmida; family Paradoxosomatidae; genus Helicorthomorpha; species Helicorthomorpha holstii. The sequence continues at coordinate 8,484,499 of JAAFCF010002710.1, read as the reverse complement.
TTTTAATGGTTAACTTGGTTATTAAATTATAAAAGGAAAGTTAAAGTAACATAGTCATTCTAATTTTCTATTTATTTTTATTTTGTTGTTCAATTTATTGGCATTCAAATGTACATTGCAGGTCATTTGAAGTGCGGGAATCATTTTAAAATTTGATATTGGAGGATTTTGTATCCTGATTTTTAGATTTCATTATTGCCATTTGCTAAAGTTATTATTTTAAAGCTTTAACCTTATCTGTAATGAACATTGTTATTAAAAATGCATAGCGTTGTACTACTTTAACGTTTGCTATAATGTACAGGCGTGTTGTATGGAATAATATAATGCTGGATATGCGTGATAAAATCGTATTAATTCGAGATGCCTAATGTAACACTGAAATTCCTCCTTGTCATTTTTTTTAGATAATATTTTGTATAAATATGAGCGTTTAATCAGATAAAGTAGACGGAAATAATTCCAGGTTAACTTCAGTACTTCACGTTGGAAATTGTTTGCGTATATTGCATACAAATGGCTTTTTATTTTTATATAATTTGGAAATTGTAAAAATTAGCGGCGGAAAACCGCCAAATAAAACGCTTGGGGAATTGACTTTGCAACTTTGCATACTAAATTAATAAAGGATTTTGGTCATACAGTATAACATTACAGGATTTTGATGCTGAGGAATCAAAATTAGGTGACACTGTTTGCAACACTGCTTGCAGTTTAATTAAAAGTCAAATAATAATAATTAATTAGCTGGGGAAATTGTATTAATTAAAATGATGAGGAATTGTACCTAGATATTGTCCTGATGTACAATTTGAATTATGGAATATTTGGTTGCTATAGTAACTTCAAATTAACATGTCTTGGTAATTTTAACTTTACATCATTACTTGCTTTGGTTGCTATGGTAATTTAAACTTCACATCAACACCTTGCATCGGTTGTCTTAGTAATTTAAACTTCACATGTTTTGGTTGCTATGGTAATTCAACTTTAGTCAATTTGTTTCTTTAGTTTTCGAGTTTTTGTTTTAGAATATTTTCTAAAATATTCAAGAATTTAAATGCCAGTGATTTGATTACTGAGACGCTAATATTTGGAACTCCAAATGGGACAAGAAGTCTCTTGAGATAAAATAAGAATTTGACTTTTATTTTTTTATTTTTGATTGTCAAACAAATTTCATTGTAATTTTATCTTGAAGAATCTCTCTACACCATTTGTTTAGTTGGCTAAATAATAACGCAATGCAAAATCAAAATTTTATTTGTTTTTCGACGAGTTATTGGAACTGTTAGTAGTGTAATTTAAGTGACTTTATTTCTTAACCAATAACCATAAGAGATTTTATAGCTTTCAAAGCCCTTTCTCAAGTATCAATGTACTCCTATGTTTATGTATCTTTATTTGCGTAAAAAATTTAATGTTTGTTATGGTTTTTAATAACATTTTCGCATATCATGGACTGTAACATTTCCGCTATTATTTATTGAGCAATATACCACTTTTATTATGGGAGTTTTTTTAGGGAAAAAAAACTTTGTATTTTTCTTTCATGCACATTATACAGTAGCTCGCTTTTTGATTGCATTTATTTGTTAGTGGAACTAACTTTTCGAGTACTTGAGATACTGAAATTCTTAATTGGCTATTTGAAGCCAGTAAAAGAGCCGTTTACGTAATTGGTGTGGACTTAGTTAACTTTGTTTGTTATAGCTTTGTAGCTTTGTGTGGTGGAGTAAGCGTCAGGTTAATAGGCTCGAAAAAAATAATAAAAATAACAAAAATTATCAGTATCACACAAGTGGGAGTTATAAAAATGTGGTTAAATAAAGTAAAACACTTTATTTTATTATAACAGGATGATTATGAGATATTTGTGTTCACATGGCATACATACCGACAATAAAAAAGCGAGAGAAATACTTTTTGTAGAAAATGCAATTGAAAATTCCAGTTTATTAATAAATTTTGCAGTAAAGAAACGAGATCTGTTGTGAGAAATGCAAATTATTTCCTCTTTTTTATGGCCATCAATAAGTTACGTATCTTATGATCACCTTGCACAGTATAGTACAATAAAAAGTGATGAAGTACTTGGTATTGTGATTTGTAAGTGTTACCCTTTATCCGTCGGCTTCGTGTAACAGTTCTTATTGAAAAATATTTTTGATCACTATTCTGAGTTTTGGAATTGCTATTGATGACCAATTGACCATCGTAATGGTTGTCTTAGTTGCCGAGAGCGATTAGTTTCGAGAAGGAGTTGGCCAGCATGGAGTATGAGTTTGGCAAATATCGTGAAATGATAAGTGAACAAAGAACAGTTGAGAACCTAAGAAAAGCAGAGCAGTTTTTAAAAAAACAGGTAAAAAATATATGGACCCTAAACTACTATTGCGTAAGTTAAGTCGCTTTAATTAGAATCTTATTTTAGAAGCACCATGATATTACAACACTTAACGGTATTGCCACATTCTAGGTTTGGAAATACATTGGAGTTTTTAAATTTACCAAGAAAATAACTCCAAAGTTTAAAATGATAAATAAAGTTTTTTGAAATTAATGTACTAAAAATTGGGAATTTAAAATTTGTCAGTGAAAGAATTCTAAGCAATGTGGCAATAGCTTTCGTGTTAGTTGCTTCTCAAATTTCCGATAAACTTGGTGTTAATTATCATTAATATTTTTTTGTTTGATTTAATGTTGTTGGACTTTCCAGTAGATGGCGCTGTAATTCGAATCAAGTGATGTCATAAGATTATGACAAGTTGTAATGTTAAGTTGTAATATTAAGAGAGTGTTTCTTCTGTACTAGATTTTGTGGAGGAAGGAGTGGGAAAATTCACTCCATTAGTTTTATTTTGGCTGAAACTTTATTTAGTATTTTTCATGCAACATGCTGTAAGACTTTTATTTATCAAGAATTCTGTTGGTAATTAAATTTTTTTGTTTAAACTGTTGATTTGACTCTGTCAAATGTACTTTGTGTAATAAAATGTTGAAAGACGAGAATATTTGTGTGCATTACGTCAAGCTGTGTTGTAATTAAGCGCTCGTACTATGATCTTACGTACTGTATTGTCATTGCAGAGAGATGCCTTGGCGTTTTATTTACGCAAACCATTATGATGTCATAATTTTTGTTTATTTTTGTTTAAATATTAATTAAGCGAGAGTTTATGAGCGCTGTTACAGGATACTATGCAGTATATATTTGCCAGCCAATGTGGTTAATTGCAGTAATTTCAAGTCAATGATGATAATTTATGTTTGTTAGTGCAATTCACATTATCAAAAAATTCCCTTATGAAGTTATGCTTCATGTTTGCACAAAGACACTAAGTAAATAAGCGTTTGCGTCAATGACAATATTTTTTCATCAAAAATTCAAATCAACTCTTAAATGTATAAAAGATTAATGTGACGTTATTTATTCAGGATGTTCTGATTAGCATTGAGCAATTTATTAATAAGGCAAGAAAGAAACGAGACAAATTGTCCTTAGAACTGATGAAATTTAGTTTAGTTTCTTTCTTGGCACTTTTGTTTCTTTATGGAAAAAGAAAAAAAAACGAGACAAATCGTTATTGGAACTGATATGCTTTTATCTCGTTTTTTTATTGGCACTTTTAATCTTAATAGCTATAAAAGTAATGGGATAAAACGCTATTGGAACTGATAAGATTTATTGCCGGTTTTTATTGGCACTTATTTACTCGGTGGCAAGAAAGAAACGGCAAAAATTGTCATTGGAACTGATAAAATTTAATCTCGTTTTTGATTTATAGCGTGTTTTCTGCTGATGAATATTTAAAGCATTTGAATTTAAAATGTTGAATTAAATTTCTTTATTTGTTATACCAGGTGGAAGAGTTGAAAGTAGAAATAAGCCGACGTGACCAGGAAATAATGGCCATGGGAGCTAAAATGAAGACTTTGGAGGAACAACACCAGGATTACCAACGTCATATAGCGGTTCTTAAAGAGTCTCTAACAGCCAAAGAAGAACACTATAACATGCTGCAAACTGATGTATAAAACTATAAACATTATAATTCAGAAATCCTAAACTGAGACACACGTTTTGATTTAAATGTTAAAGGTTGAAGAACTGCGTCAACGTCTGGAGGAGAAAAATAAGTTGATTGAGAAAAAGACTCAGCAAATGATTCAAGCTCAACAAGACAGGAACCGATTGAATAGCGAACTGAATGAGATGAAGGAACACATGGACATTAAAGACCGAAAAATCAACGTTTTGCAGAGAAAGGTAAATTCATATTTAAAAGCATGTGGAGTATTTTTTCTTGTTTTATTCATTTCCATGGATACAAAATATTACGTGGATGTTGTCTTATCACTTATCAAGTATTATTACTATGATTGCTAGTAGAAGCACGCATTGTTCACTTCACACAATTGGACGTTTTACGCTCGGCGTATATTTTCGTGCTTCATTAAATTTAATTTTTATAACACACGTTCACATTGACATTTCAATCTTTTTGCTTTAAAAATTAGGATATTAGTATGTGGTACAGGGCGATTTTCTAAATTAGAACACATTTTCTTCTCCATGGCTAGAAAATAATTAAATAATCACCATATCAACGAAAATAAAAAGCGAGACAAATCGCCATTGGAACTGATAGTATTTAGTCTCGTTTAAATGTTAACACAATAAAAATTAATGTTCCAATTAATAAAATCACTCGTTATAATGAAATAGAGATGTAGAAAGAAATTGCAATTTGTAGAGTTGAATTTAGTTGTAGATTGGTTTGGATTTTGTATAGGTGAAAATTTTTTCTTTTCTGGCATGAAATAAAAGTTGAAAAAAATAGAAAGGGTGGATGAGGGAATGTTATTGGCTGCTGTCCATTTATTTGGTGAGTTACATTTTAATGAAGTATTTTATGATTAGATTATAGATAGTTAAGTGTTTACATTAGAATTTATAATTTTGAAAATACCAAAATGCTTGTTAGCTGGAATTGGCAATTGAAGAGGTTGTCATACATTTAAGTAAATCTTTACAAATGGTGTTTAAGAAATCTATGGAGAAGATTTGAAAAAAATATTTGAGTTTAATTCGGAAAATAATTCACGCATTCTAACTTCAAAAACTTTTTATAATTAAGATAACCTTTAAATATACTGTATTTTCCTAAAGTTAGAATTAATAAAAATATGTAAAAAAAAAGTATCGATTTGTTAATTTTAAAAATGAAAAGGACCTAAACTTTCCTTGATATTTAAGGCAGTAAATTACTGCTGTTTCACGACCTTTTGGTACTAGTATTACAAAAAAAAAATTCCGTTTGTGTAAGAAAAACGTTGGAGAAAAAAATCGATGATAGAACTCTGAACTGAAAGGCGTTTCTGTAGTATGAAATACACAAGGTATAAATTTACTGTATACAGGGCGATCATAAGCTATGTGTTTACATACTATCAATAAAGAATGTAGACAAATATTGATTTCAAACAATTAAACTTATTATTGATTTTTAATGGTAATTTTTGATAATATAGAAATGAGACAAATGTCTATCATGCGCCATGGGGTTTATTCCTGTGTCAGTTGTGAACATGTGAACACATATCTTATGATCACTTGGTATTTACAAGTGCAGTGAAAATGAAATGAGTAAAATATAAGCAGAAACAAAAATATAAGTTGAAATAATGGGAAAAGGGCAAAGTAATTGTCTCTAACGCATATGGTACAGTATAGCGCCAGGCATGCAAAAGATATTGAACACCATTTGCAAGATTGATGAGTTGCGTGACACACTTTTTTTTATTCATGTACAAATACATTGCACACACTCTCATGTTTATAGATGTGTATATGTGGGTTGTACTTTATTGGCTGACGTTCTATATACGATTTACAATTCTACATCTTTACCGTTTAACACTTCCATCTCCATCACTCTGGCTTTTTCTGTTTCTCTTTGCTTTATGATTTCACTGAATGACTTGGAAATGGAGTGCATATATAGACTATAGGGTTAGACTAGACTTAATAAATTTAAAACCGTTTTATTTGCATAAAGTTTATTAGCATAAATGACAAATTTATTTATAAACCTATTGAAACTCATTGGTGTCAAAAGTGGTTGATATTCAGTGGCAATAAATTATCAAATACTTTTTGTTGCAGTGACAAGAAAACAACGAGATAAATTGTCTTTAAGTTTTTATTTTTATTTTTTTTGGAGAAAAGGAGTGTCAATAAAGAAATGAGACTAAATCTTATCAGTTATGATTGCGATTTTCTTGATTTTTTGATTTTCACGAAATAAAATCAGCAATACAGTATATAAATATGAGACTAAATGAGAGAGAACCAATTTCTTTAGAGAAATGATTTGAAGTGATCAATGTGATTGTGTAAAGGTTTATTAGGAATTTTTTTAACATAAGAAATAAGTTTGTTTTTAATTGAAAATTTAATAATGCTTTAATGTGAATTTTTCCAGCACATTTTACATATTTTTTCTGGCTACTCTCTGTATATTCGTGTGCAGTTATTATTTGAAGCTGTTTTCGTATTTTGTTTTGATTTCTGTTGACGGCTGTGACGATTGATGTTTGTTGTTCGTGCAGTTTTTTGTCTTCATATGATCGCTGTGCAATTTCAGATTGAAAATTTAGAGGATCTTTTGAAGGAAAAAGACAACCAAGTGGATATGGCCAGGGCAAGGTTAATGGCAATTCAGGCTTCTCACAGTACTTCGGAGGGCGCCATGTCAACTTTGGAAGAAGCCATTTTGGATAAAGACAAACAGATCAGTCAGCTGAGGGAGCAGCGTGATCGGGCTGAGCAAGAGAAGAGTGAGGAGAGGGAATTGCACGAACGTGAGATTACCGAGTACAAGATGAAGATGCACACTCTTGAGACAGAGATCGAGAAGCTGCAAGTGAGATTAGAGAAGGCTCAGTCGGAGAAAGAGAGACTGGAGATGAAGTTGGAAAACTCCCAGTCAGAACTGGGCAAGTGTAAAGCTGAATTGGAGAAGATTCTTTCAGAATTTGGTAAATCCAGCTCGGATTTAGAAAGTTCTAAGGTTGAGATGACACAGCATCGGATTGACAGTGAGCGACTTCGTACCGAAATTGATCGTCTGAAAAGCGATTTGGAGCACTCACAAACCACCTTAGGTAAAACGCAGATTATTCAGTCACACGATTACGACCGGTTACAGGAAAGGTTTGAGAAGTCTCAGGCTGACTTGAGGAGGACGCAGGCCGAATTACGAATTAATCAAACCGAATTTGAACGGGCACATGTAGAAGTGGAGCAGCTACAAGAAAAAGTTGAACGTTCGCAGGGAGAAATATATCGACTAAAAGCCAAGTTGGAAAACGCCCAATCAGAGAAAGATTCATTGCAAGAAGAATATGATCGGGTCCAGAGTATAATGGCTCGACTTCATGTTGACAAAGATAAAGCTCAAGGTGAAGTTGAGAAAATGCGTGATGAGTATGAACGGGCTCAGAGTATGTATTCAAAGATTCAGCTGCAGCAAGAGAAAACTCAGACTCAACTGGATAAAGCTCAGTCTGAGTTGGAGCGAGTTCAAGAACGAATGGACAGAGCAGTGGCTGATATGAGAAAAGCGCAAATAGAGAAAGAAAAGATGCAGTATGAATTGGATGACTTAAAAGATCAGTTTGAGAAAAATGTCTCGCAGAGTCAACGACACCTTAAAGAAAAAGAAACGGCATCTTTGGAAGTTGAAAAGTTTAGAGAACGATATGAGCGTCTTCAGGTTCAGATTCACAAGACACAAAAGGAGCGTGAAATGGCACAGCATGAGAAGGATCGTATTGAAGAGAAAGTGGAGTTTTTGCAAGCTCAACTGCAAAAAGCTTTGCGTGACAAGGAAAGTATGCAGGCTGAATTAGAAGTTCAACGTGAGATCGTCGAGAAAAGCCAGCAGATGATCGCCAGATTAGAACTGGAAAGAGAATCTTCGCAAGCTGATAATGAGATGTCAAAAGAGAAAAATGAAAAAGTGATGATGCAACTGCAGAAAGCGTTGGATGATCGTGATACAGTGAAATTGGAGATGGAGAAAACGCAAGAAAGACTGGAGAGATCGCAAATGGAGCTGTTTAAATTGCAGTCAAAGTTGGATAGTTCTGAAGCTGAACAGCAACGTTTGACTGCAGAACTTGAAAGGGCTCAGCTATATGTTGGAAAGAATAAAGAAGAGCAGAGACGACAACTAGAGGAGATGGAGCACTTAAAAGAATTGTGTGATCGTGCCCAATTGCAACTTGGACGCACAAAAGAAGGTGAAGAGAAGAGTAAAGCTGAACTTGATCGAGTGTTGGCCGAATTTGATGTGATTCAAGAACGATATGAGAAAAGTCAGACGGAGTTACGAAAAGTATCAACAGAACGAGATAGATTGCAGGATAATGTGGAGAGGTTGGTAGTTGAGTTAGAGAAGACCCAATCTCAAGTTGGTAAATCGCAAACAAATCAGGAGAAATCTCAAGAAGAGTTGGCCAGACTTCAAGTAGAATTGGCTAAAGTTTATGAGAAATTAGACAGATCTCAAAGTGAGTTGCGGCGAACACAGAATGAGAGAGATAAAGTGCAGTCAGAGCTGCAGGCATTGACTTCGGATTTCGATCGGTTCCAAGTTCGTATTGGTCGCTATCAAGAATCGACGGAAAAGTCAGTGAGTGAGGTTGAAAAAGTGAAAATAGAGCTAGAGAAGTCGAAGGATAAACTGGAAAAGGCACAAATGGAGTTGGAAAAATCGCATATGCAGCGTGAGAAGCTGCAGCAGGAAGTAGCGAGATTGCAAGCGGAATTAGACAAGTCAGATAGCCAGAAAGGCCGATACCAGTTTGATCAGGAGAAGAGTAGGGTGGATGTGGAAAGACTGCAAGTGGAGTCGGAAAAAATGAGAGATAAATACGAGGCAGCACACGCCGAGCTACAAAAACTCATTGTGTTGAAAGAGAAATTGGAAACTGAGCTTCATAAAACTCAGGTTGAATTAGAAAAATCAGTGACTCAGTCTAATAGATACAATGCAGCAGTGGAAAAACAGAAAAGCGATTTGGAGAGGATGCATATTGAGCTTGAGAAAGTTAAAGATAAACTTGAGAGGTCACTTAAAGATGTGCATCGTTTGCAGCAGCAGAGAGAGAAATTGGAAACTGAAAATGCGTCGCTAAAGTCAAATCTCTCTGAGGCCAGAGCTTACATTGAACAGATGGCTGGAAGTCAGGAACAAAACAAAGGGGATGCTGAGAAAGTTAGTTTTGAGTTGAAACGGTTGAGGGATCAGCTGGAACATACTCAGGATGAACTTCAAAAAGCTTTACAAGCAAAGGATAAATTACAAAATGAGCTGCAACGTTCAAATGCTGAGCTGGAACAGACGCAGACTTATATGGCCCGTTTAGCGGAAACAAACGAAAGTGGCCGAGTTCAGATGGAAAGAATGGCTGGAGAAATGGAGAAGATGAGACGGGAACTGGAGCAGATGCAGTTGGAACTGAAAAGGTCGGCAGAGGAACGAGATAAGCTTCACACGGAAGTTGAACGCTACAAAAAGGAACTCGAAGCAACTCGAGTAACGGTGACCAATACTTTGCAGGAGAACCAGCAAAAATCTCGAGGAGAACTAGAGAAAAGTTTGCAGGAGTTGCAGCGTCTTCGAACTGACGTGGAGCACCTGCAGAAGGAGCTGATGAACATGAATCAGGAGCGTAACCAGATGGCTCTGCAGCTGAAACAATCTCAGGAAATTCTTGTGGGCTTCCAAGACCAGCTGACTCACTGCCAACAAGAACTGGAGAAATCTCGAGCTGAAAATAAAAAGCTGAGATCCGAACATAGTCATGCAAAAAAGGACTCGAAGGACAAGGAAAAAATTGATAAGGAAAAAGTGGAAGCTGAGGTAAACACGTTAAAGAAACAGTTAGAAAGAGCTCAAAAGGATGCGAAATCGTCACAAGTTGAACGAGAAAGATTTCAGGCTCAATTGGAAATGCTAGTACAAGAGTTAGAACAGAAACAGGTCAGTTGGGGCTGGAATTTCTTGAGACCTTGGAACTTTTTTTTGGTTTTGTTGGGAAGTTTTCTTATTGGTGCCTGGATTTCATTTTTTTCCCTTTTCGTTTGTTTTCTGGTGAAGGGTTTTTTGTTTCATTCATTTAATTTATTGAATTTGGTTTATTAGTTAACATTTTTCGATTTGTTTTTTTTTTTTTTTTTGGTTTTATTTTTTTATGTAACTTGTATTAACTTCAAGAAATTATTTCTAGATTGAATTGCATGAAGCAAATGAAAAGCTGCAGAGCCGGGCAAAGGAAGGAGACGTTCAAGTGGCTGCCGCTCAGAAACAGATGGAGGACCGACAGAAAGCCCTAGATGAGCGGCAGAGAGTATTGGAAGATATGGAGAAACGTCTAAAGAAACGGAAAGATAAATTAGATCAATTAGAATCTCAAATGCAAAAGGTTTTTTGTTTTGTTTTTCACAAATAAAATTCATGAGTATAACATATTACCGTTGTGTGAAGCAGACGGAAGCTGGTCAGAACGAAGTTTTAGCTAAACAAATCGCCGATTTAAGAAAAAAGAACGAGACCCAAGAAAAACAAGCTTTGGACGCTAAAAAATCACTGGAAAAAGCCAAAGATGATGCGTTGAAAGCTCAGCAAGATTTAGATAGACTTTTACAAATAATGCAACAAAGCGAAGAAGAAAAATTCGCTAAGGATAAACAAATTAGAGAGCTGCAAGAGTAAGCTATTAAGGGCTCTAAAGTTACACTTGCTTAATTACGGCAGTGGATATTAAGCTTTGTACGGTACTAATGTTTAATTATTTGGATTTATAGGGCCTTGAGCAACGTAAAACGGTCTCAACAAGCAGGGGCACAGATGGCCGTAGACACTGTAAGACAAAAAGAAGAAGAAGCCAAAAGAGAAGCTTCCAAGGCACAGGTTTGTCAGGACTATTTATACAAAATGATCACTAACTACTATAGTTTTAATAAACAAATTTAACTATTAACTTTTAACTAACAATAATGCTTTTTTGTGCTTTTCTTTTTACTAACATTTAGTCAAGTACCGGAGGAAGTTTCTTTTCCAGTTTTTTCTAACCTACATTTCCCTCTTAAATATATAAAAATATATATTTAATTTTTATATAAACTTTAAACCGTTTTCTTGGTTTACAAATTGAATATATGAAAAAAATAATGTTATGTTTGGGGTGTTTGAAACAAAACAGCGCTTGGCTGCGATGATGATGGCATGCACACACACATACTAACACACACAGTGTTTATTTTTTATTATCATTTGGGGAAAATCCAATTTTTTTTATGATTTTTGTTGATTTTGTTTATGTTGACTTTGGTTTTTCTGACCATCATCAACTTTTCCCAACCTCTGGCTTTTGTGCACCACAATCTAATCAGGAGCAAGTGCATCGCCAGCAAGAAAGAATCGAAGAACTTGAAGAAGCTCTGAGAGAAAGTGTCAAGATTACAACCGAGCGAGAATTGGCTGTTGCTGAAGCGGAAGACAATTTGTCTAAAGCTGAAGAAAAAGTGATTAAACGATATTTTTACATTTCATTATTATTGGTAATTTCTATTGGTGATAATTATATTAGATAGGCAAGTTGGATCAGCGATTGAAGTCTGTACAGAACGCCTACAATCTTCGCTGCACCAACTGTCCTCCTCTCAAAATTAAACTCAAAGAACTGGAACTAAAACTTGTTCGTTTGATTAACGAGAGGAGAATACATTTGGAGGAACTTTTTGATATGAAGTAATTTTATAATTTGACGTTAGAACAATTTTACAAAGCTTGTTTGTTGTTTTTTGTTTTATAAAATACTGAATTTTGCGTTAACCCAATAGTAATTTGTAGTTGTTATAAAACATATATATATATTTAAAAGGCAAGACGCTCTGACCGCAGCAATCAGTGAACGAGATGCTCACATTGCTCTTCTTGAAGTTTCTGGAATTAAAACGCAGAAATCATCTGAAGAATTGGATAGATTAAAAACTGAAAGAGCTGGAATTATGGATAAGATCAGAGAAGAGGTTTTTTTTATTAAGATTAAAATTTAAATTGATCTTAAACTTAATGGGATTATTCTAGAGTGAAAAACGGATGACGTTGCTGCAAAATGAAAATTTTTCATTGGATAAGCTACTTCAGAATGATGAAATTGTTGAATCGCCAACCAATGATTTATCTAATGGCGGAGCTAGTTCAAGTTCCAGTTCTTTCTCTAGCTGTGTAAGTTTATACAGGACCGTTTTCTAGATTGAACTCTTTTTACTTTAGGGTAAGATTGAAACAGGAAAAATCATCATTGGAAATGATAGAATTTAGCCTTCTTTCTTAAATGGAACTGAAAAAAGTGTTCTTATTTCGAAACCATCTTGTATTTATGCTGTGTACAATATCTGAGAATTAATTATCCGAAATAATTTTTGTTGTAGGATGAAGACTGGCACCAATCACAGCATGAAGTTTGATGCCAACTGTAGTAAATCAGAAGAGTTGGAAATCGTCACACGAGTTTATTTTCTTAGAACTAGCCAAAAACAAATGGTGAGGTAGGCCAATTCCTCAGCATCATTTACATATTGCTGTGCCAAGTTGGTTAAAATATTTTTTAATGAAATTGGGTGACAATTATTTCTAGTTATTTTTTTGGCAGATTTTTATTATTTTGTTTTTTGCAAACAAATATTATTGTACGAGAGTATTATGTGTGTATAATTCTATGCACAAACTAAAATAGACAACGAAAACCGGACATGTTTTTAATGGAAAACCACTGATTGAAATTAGTGCCAAATTGCTTTTTCTATTTTTTTATTTTTATATGCTAAAATTTTAATGACAGTACGATTTAAAATTTTATGTTTATTTAATGTTCATGCTTTTTATTTAATTATTTTTAATATTTTACAGACATTTTCTGTTTTTTTTTTAGGATACAAACAAACCAAAGACAAATTTTAATTTTGGATTTTAAAAAAGATTATGTTGCTTCAATATTTTTAATACTTAGCACTGCCAATCGATGAACAAAAAATGTTATAAGGATGTTATCGGATAGTTAATGGCTACACTTCCAAAAAAAAAAAAATAATTCAACTTTTTTTTTGTAAATTAATTTGATTGACAGATATTTGAACAACAATCGTGTCTATGAAAAAACATCATCAGCTGCAGTTTAAAATAAATTTATTTAAAGTTTAACATGACCCTCTCCCCTTCTATTCTGTTTTGCTTCTAGTCTTTTTTTTTATATAAGAGTGATTTTCTATTTTGAAGCATTTTGTTTTGCAAAAAAATAAAAACGGGAAGCATCTTCATTGAAACTGATGGGATTTAGTCTCGTTATTTTATTTGTGCAAAAACGTGTTTCAATTTGGATAATCACCCGATATATACAAATGAGATGGGATTGTTGAGGTTTAAACTTTAACCTACAGTAAAAAAAAAACATTATCTTATAAAGTAATAATTTTCTCGTTTGTGCATATCCTGTTTTCTGTCGGTGCTGAAGGAGTTTATGCACCTCAGGTTTGAATCTCCTATAGAAAATAATATCAAAATAAGCAGTTTCTGTGGTTTATTAATTCAATTGTTTGTTAAAAATTAATTATTAAGCAATGTGACACATTCTACATTGGCACCATACCAATTTTATATTCTAGTCGTTTCTTTCATATAAATTTACAATGCAAAAAAGGGGAAATAATTCCACAAAATACATGTACCAATTCGATTTTCATTATGGTAACTGATATTAACGTGCTTTAATCATTTTCTTAATTATAATTTAAGGTTTAAAATGAATTAGTTGTTACTGATTAAACGTCATGATGTGGTTACTATGGTAACTGTGTTTTATTTTTAACTTTTTTTACTTATTTTGTTTACCAATTTACCATAGTGATGACTGATGACGATGACAGAATTTAGATTTTCGGATGTAAATTTAAAAAAAAATATATAACAAATCAGATGAATGGAACGGCCATCTTTGGGCCGCCAATGGGGCTTATATAGTTGAGATTATAAATTTTATATATATATATGTATGTATCTTGTATTGTTTTAACAGACCTCGTTGAGTTTCTTTATTAAGGAGTCAATAATTGTGATCACGAAAGGTTATGAAATTGTAGAATTGCTACGTGTATTTAAAAATGTCCTGTATAAATTTTTGTTTTTGTAAATATATATTTGTTGGTTCTCCCGTTTAAAAAGAGAGGGCCAATTGTTTTTATTATTATTATTTTTGGAGATGTAGCCTATTGTGAAAACTTTGCAACTAAAATTATACTAAAGTTGTTGGTTGCGTAAATTAAATGTCAGTTTGGTAGTTGATCTTTTGCACACCAGGCTTGCCTTTAACGTGTTTTTTCTATACGAGTCAATTTAACCATCTTTAAAAAAAAACATAAAAAAGCTTGAAATTTCTATTTAATCTGACAATAAACATAACTTAGTAACCCCCAATATATAGTAAGTTATACATAAAATTAAAAAAAAGTTAACTTCGTTGTCTGGGTCTGAATAATGTGCACCAAAGTTAATAAAAATGGTCTCCAAAGTTATTATTGTAAACATTCATTCCACACCACGTATATTTTGACTTTATTTTTGGGTTGTAATTCATATTTTTATTTGAATTTAACTTGGAGATCATTGTGGATTTTTTTTGTAACTAAATTTGAAGTGCATGTGTCCAAATGTGCTATATTAATATCTTCATTGTCAACATTTGTAAACAGATTATTATAGGAAATAGTATCATAATTATGTGTGTGTTAATATCGATTGTTTTCTTTCCCCAATCATTTTCTCCTCGAAACAATAAAATAATAAAATGCTGATGAAATTGACCAATATTCAGCATTTTAACTGTCATTTGCAATTGACTATTTAGCAGTGTCATTTTGGCATGATATGGATAAAATATGATGTGGATATTATAAATAATTTAATTAACTTATGTTCGTCGTTACTATGGTAACTAAACTTTTAAATTCAAATTGTAGAATGTTTTCCCACGTTACATCATTTTTGAGTTTTTATAACGAATCACATTTTGTTCATTTCGAATTTAAATTTTTAAACTCAAATTCTAGAATGTTTTCCCACGTGACATCATGTTTAACTTTTTATAACGAATCACATTTTGTTCATTTCGAATTCAAATTTTTAAATTCAAATTCTAGAATGTTTTCTCACGTTACATCATTTTTGAGTCTTTAAAATAAACACAATGTTTTATCCATATAATATCTGGTGTCATTGCCAAAAAACTTTTCTGTTAATTTTTCCACATGGTTAAATTGCGGGTGTTTTGCTTCCTCCACCGGAAGTGATATAAATTAGTGGCGTATATTGGTAAATTGTCTATTTCGTCCATTTTTAAATCTCTCCTTTACTAAACCGATATGTGCAGGAGTGGACTAAGTTATTAACTTATATACAGTATAAAATTAACATCGATAAAAAAACAAAAAATTGTTCAATATCTCGTTTATATGTATAGTATGATTGACGTAGCTGAATGTCGATTAACCCATCAATTTTTTGATTTTGCATGGTATGACAGTTTCATGTCTTCCTTGGACATTTGTCACTTTTGGGTTAAAAAAATTCACCAAAAAAAAAACAAACCTAACTCTTGTGTGTACGTTACGTCAATACTAGTCATACCTAAATATAGTGTGTATAAAATCTTCTTCTAATACTGTATACACAAATTTATTGTCCCCCCAGACACCTTCTAATAATAATAATTGGTAAACAAAACTAATAATTATTGAACGCACAACGTTTTTTCATTGAAACATATCTCATTCATAAGCCCATTATACGAGTGTTATATGCTGATGTTGTTTTGTGAATTTTATGAGAGCATTGTCACTCTATAATTGCCATTGTATTATTGATCGGATGATTTTCTAAATTGGAGCCCTTTTTCGTGGTAAAAAGAAACGTGAAAAATTGCCATTGAAACTGATGACATTTGATCCTGTTTCTTAGTGACACTCTTAAAAATTGGTATTCCAATCTAGAAAAGCACTCGGTATACAAGGTATAGAAAACGAGATCGTGATAGAGAGCCTCGTCATGTTTTAATAATTATTATACACAATAAAAATACTAATAAAAAACCTTTTTACTATATTGCCCCCTTGGCAACAATATTTCTCGAATAATTCAGCAATTACGCTGGCTTTTGCCGCTTCATTCGTGAAACATTTTTACCATCAAAACAACATTAAAATTATTGTTTCATGAGTGAATAGGAACTGTTAATAAAAATTCAGCTTTATAAAACGTCATTGTTAGGGAAAATAATAAATTTGAGGTTGGCCAATAAGCAATGATTGTAGCTTTTATTGAATTGATTTTAGTTGCAGGAATTTTCGAGGATTTTCTTCTAAAAAATTCGATTTTGTTTGAATTATTGGGGAATTTTTTTACTTGATAAACAATTGGGTTCCATTTTTGTGTGTGTACATATTTTAAACTAAAATATATAATCTGTATATAATTAATTGTGTATGTTGGAAATGTAACTTTTTTTTGTCTCTTGCATTTCTTTAAATATAAATTTGTTGATGACAATGATAATTTTTTCCACAAATTTTATTTGTGAACTCGTCAACGATTATGATGAAATAAATTTGGGGTGTCAATTGATGAATTTTTATTTGCCCCCATTTATTAATAAAAAAAACAATACGGAAGTAGACCCAGTAATCATGATCGTAAGATAATCCCGATTTCACTGTATAAGGTATGATCATAAAATATGATATAAACATATATCTTATGATCATCCTGTATTACTTAACTACTGTTCATACAACATGAATGGTAAAACCATTTAGTTTTAGGATTGTTTTTTTCTTCTTCTTTGTTTTATAATCTAAATATCTGTATATTATTTTTTAAATACTAAGATGTCTAATCTTAAATTATTATTAAGACGTTAACCCTACTTTTGGTGTTTTTTTATTATCTTTTTATTTTGTGCTCGTTATGTTGTTTTTAAAAGATAGTGTAGCGCTGTCTTTTTCATTTATACTTCTAAAGTATTTCATGCTTAATTACTTTTTAAATGTTTTTCAACTTCCTCTTTGCCAACATACTGTGTAATGAAACGTGTCTTGTTTAGTTTACTGCTAAAAAAGTTTTAAAAGTAAGACGATTATTTTTCTTAATTATTATTTATGCATTTTGTCAAAAAAAAAAAAGATTATGACACTGTTTTTGGATTGTGAAGTGCAATGACCACAAATATTTTCAGTTTAAAAAACATAATTCAGTTGTTGTTGAGTTCTCGAGAAATATTATTAGATCAAACTTTGGGACGAAACTTAACTTCGATTATTGGTAAGTGCACAACTTTATGTTCTTTTCAATCTTGTATTTAATTGTAATTGAAATGCGTTTTTTTAATTTAAATATTTTTACATTATAATAATGAATCAGGTAGTGACCACTGTTCACTCATCCAAAGTGCTTTCTTTTAGGGTACAAACATCGACAATGGATCGTCGAATATTTGTAATTGCCATAATCTGGACCATGTGTTTGCATCATTTTGTTTCTGGTTTTTATGTAAATTCCACTAACGCCTTGCCCAACTCAATGGCTAACAATGAAACTGCTCTAGTTGGAGATTTAGGACATTTATCCAATACCTTTAATCGTCTATTTCACGAAATCCGATTGATGACTAAACAGATGGTCACTCTAAAAGAAGCTGTAGATCAAATGAAAGACATTATTAAGGAAGAAGTCAATGGAATGTTAGACGATATTGCTGACTTAAAAGCAGCAATTGGGGAAACAGAAATCGATTTACAGTCGACTAAAAACGCCGTTGAAGCCATTCACTATTGGACCACTAAAGTCGACGATAAATTACTTAATGTGGAGAAATGCTTGAAATTGCATAGCCATCCAATTGGCCATTTCATGAACAGAAAAGAAAGACATCATAAACACCTAAAAGAAAGGAGAAAAATGAAATCAATTAAAATGATTGATAAGGATTTACAAGCTGATTCTTCAATGGCGTTGATTGCTGAAAAAGACAATAGGGCAGGAAACTGCTGTTCATATATTAAAACAGAAATTTTAAAATTGCAGCAACATTGTTCTGGTAAATTTCTTACATTTTTATCATATTGAAATTATCAACTAATGGCAAGTTTATTATTGATTTTTAAGCTGGTAATAGTCGTCCGTCCAGCTGTGCTGATATCCAACATCAATTTAATAGTAACAAGTTGAAGAATGGACCTCATACAATTAATCCTAGAATTTATGGGTTTGACACATACATCAATGTATTCTGTGATTTTGAGACGGATGGTGGAGGATGGACAGTAAATAAATTTAATATGATCACACTTATAAGCTTAGTACATTGAGTTATCACAAAAGTTTGTTCAGTGATTTTGACAGAAGCAGCAAATGCTTGTTACTTCTATGAGAAATTATGCAAAGAAGTACTTTTTGTTCTCTGCCGGCTGTATTCGTAACTATCACGGCATAATTTTCTCTGCTGACTGCGTTCTTAAATTTTGTGGTTAATTTTTCTGACAGCTGTGTTTTAGTCATTCAAATTTTAAATTAAAATGTTCGAATTTTTAGATAAAACTTTCAAATAAAATCCCTAATTTTGTAAACGAAATTTACATTTCTAAAATAAGAACGTTAAAAATTTTCAAGCACAAACGTATCCGGCAGAAATTAAATCCATTTTAGCATAATTTAGCTTTACATTACATATTTAGCATGTTATTGCTTCCGTAAAAAACCAACAACAGAATGAAAAAACTCCAAACAAATTCAACGAAGAATTAAACTAAGCTTTTCTTGGTTTAAAGATATTCCAACGAAGAAACGATTATGGACTACCTCGAGAAAATTTCGAAAGAAATTGGACTGAGTACAAGTCTGGCTTTGGTGACATAATGAAAGAATTATGGCTTGGGAACGACGCTATTTACGCTCTAACTAACCAAGAACCAGTAATGGTGCGAATCGAGCTGGAAAATCATTCTGGGCAGAGTAAATACGCCGAATATTCTTTGATTAGACTTGGATCAGAAAAAGAGCAGTATAAATTGCATTTAGGAAAATATTCTGGAGATGCAAGTACGTACACCATCTATACTAGGCTATTTTCTAAATTGAAATACTTTTCTTCAGTGTCAATAAAGAAACTAGACTAAATCTTATCAGTTCCAATGATGATTTGTGTCTTTTCTTTCTTGCCATCGATAAACAATTGTAAATAAAGAAACGAGACTAAATTTGATCAGTTCTGATGGCAATTTTTCCCGTTTCTTGTTTTCCATTGATAAAATGTTCCAATTTAGAAATTCACCTGTATAACATAATAATAAAGCTGATAAATTAATCTGTAATAATGTTTTCAAGGTGATGCTCTTGGAAGAAGTCGTGAAATGTTGTTTTCTACTAAAGATCATGATAATGATAAATGGACTGGAAATTGTGCTCAGAGATTTCGAGGTATAAATAATATAAAAGGATTGCTCACAAATACATTAATTGACTTTCATATTTGATGGGGATTTTAGGTGGTTGGTGGTTTAATAACTGTCACGATGCCAATTTAAATGGCTTCTATTATGGCGGTGATCATGAAAGTTACGCTGATGGAATCAATTGGTATCACTGGACTGGTTTCCATTACTCGCTGAAAAGAACAGAGATGAAAATCCGTCCCATCAATTTCATTCCACAGACTATACAGCAAAATCTAGACTTGTAATTAAGAAGAAAATAATGAAAAGTGCAAGTATACACTAAGTTATATTTAAATGACTAGTTTATTACGAGGAACAACTAAAATATGTAAAGGTAATTCGGTCGAATACTATTGCACAAGTTTTCTTCACCAAAATAATTTTAAATTGTTTCATTTATAATTCTATACCAGGTGATTTTCTAAGTTGGAAAAATGGTTTTTTTACTTAGTCAACAAAGAAACCAGGCTGAATTTTATCAGGTTTATTCCAGTTTAAAAAATCACTGTGTACAAGTTCCCTTATGTTTCCACTGTAGGTTCTAAAAGCGCTTTGAGTAACTTGGCATCTGTGAATTAAAAAAAATTATTCCAAATATTTTATTGGAAAACTCAAATTTTGAAATTTAAATTTTAAAGTCTTTAAAGATTGCCAAGAAACAAAAATACGCATTTTAAAACATTTCTATGGAAAGGTCTAAAACAATTTCAAATTAAATTGTTTTTAAGTAACCGTGAACATGGCACAATTTAGAAAACGACTAGTTAACAAATTGACATTCAGGTTTAAAACTGGAATAATCATTTATAATTAATAAACTTAATTAGAAAAGAGCGAAGATCGATTTAGCCAGTCTGCAATTTAACTGTTTTCTGTATTGAATCCATTCGGATTCTTCGACTGCCAATGCCAAGTATCTTTGCCTAATAGTTTACAAATCTATGTTAAAATTATTAAACCACACTGTGGAAATTGAAGTTAATAATTACACATGTCATCAATGGTTTTCTCAGCAACCCACTTTAACTCTTTCTCAGCCAGTGTGGCGTCGGAATACATTGAAGGAACATCACCTTCTCTTCTGGCAACGATTTCATAAGGAACCTTTTTACCTGATGCTTTTTCAAAAGCATGGATAACTTCCAGAACTGAGTAGCCCTTTCCAGTCCCAAGATTATACACCTATTTTGTTTAATTTAAAAAAATATAGGATGTATTACCATAAAAATGGTTTTTTTCTTATGACGATAAAGTACTATAACATTATAACTTCTCAAAGATAATTCATAAACTTTGAGTTTCGATTTTTCTATTAAATCGGATTCAAATTGAATAAAAAGTTCTGTCAATAAGTCAAGTTAAAAAAAAGTTCAAAAAGTAAATTACGTTAAAAGAAACTTTAGAAACCATTTAGAGCTGATTTTAGTTACCAACCCAAGTTATTTACAAGTTACATTTCCTAATGTCTGGAAATTATGAATTATCTTTGAAGTATAATGTTTTACTGTATTGTTATACGCGTGAAAACAATCGAAACTTACTTTGTAACCATCAAAGTCGCCTGTAAGCAATTTCTGTAATGCCGACAAATGACCAACTGCCAAGTCGACTACGTGTATATAATCTCGAACACCTAAAAAATAATAACAATTATATTAAACGTCGATCAAATGTTATAGAGAAGAAACAAATTATTAAACAACAAAAAATCCAAACCAGTTCCATCTTTAGTATCGTAATCGCCTCCAAACACTTGCAACTTTAGACGTTTTCCCACTGCCACTTGAGAAATATAAGGCATGAGATTATTGGGAATTCCTTGAGGATCTTCACCAATGATCCCTGATTGATGTGCACCAACCGGATTAAAGTATCTCAACAAAATAACCCTCCAACCCTGCAATTAGCAACACAATGATTTTAAAAAAATGATTAATGAACTTAAAAATGACTTCAACCGGACTTTTTCAGCCATGCAGACATCTTTTAAGATTTCTTCTACAAAATATTTGGTTCTCCCATAAGGATTTGTGCAGCCTTGGCCAGTTTGATGCTGCTCGGTTATGGGAAGGAACTTGGGTTCACCATACACTGTTGCTGAACTGGAAAACACTATTCGTCGTACATTGAAGTCTTTCATCACCTAAATTCATCAAAGTTTATTAAGTTGCCGTTTTTATTTGACTAAATTCTAAAGTATTTATACCTGAACTAAGGTCATTGTTCCTCCTACATTGTTGTGATAATAATCGAGAGGAATTCGTACCGACTCTCCAACGGCTTTCAATGCAGCAAAGTGGATCACACAATCAATATTATGCTAAACAATTTTAATGCTATAAGATAAAAACCAAAATTGATAAGCAGCAATCTTAACTGGGGTGTAAACATACCTTTGCAAATATTTCCTTTAAAGCCAGTTTATTTTGCAAATCAGCCTCGTAAAATATTACACTTTTTCCAGTCAATTTCTCAATACGAACCAAACTTTCAGGTTTGCTTGATGAACCTATACCAAATTGTCGTGAAATACCATAAATACCATTTACTATGGTAAATAGCAACTGAATTTGAGTTTTAAAATGTTCTTAAGATAATAATTTGAAAGTACAGTATAAAAAACAAAATAAGATATCCGTGGAACACCAAAAGTTGGGGCGCTATGGGCTTACTATGCTTATTATTATCATTTAAATTAAAATACCTTTTTGCGCATTTATATAGTTATCAACAACTATGACGGAGTATCCAGCATTTAGTAGTTCCAGCACAGTATGACTACCGACGTATCCAGCTCCTCCAGTTACAAACACTGTTTTACCGGCACCAAACATTTTCTTCCGCTGTGTTACACCCTGTTGAAAAGCTAAATCGAAAATGGTCTTATTAGCAGTTGGTTTATCACATTTTAAGGTACTTTTGCTTATCTATATACTGATATTTACCAGGCCTGAGATTGGAAGAGCAAAAAAGTTATCGCTGCCGGTCAATATTCATTTTTTTATTATTTGGCGTTGTCAATTAGAGAGTGTGAGAAAACATGTCATGAAGCGATAAATATAACGATAACTCTCAATTATAAAAAATACTTATTATGATGAGAGAAGCATCAATTATAAAATGGGTCATATTAACCTAAAATTGCCCAGCATCATTGATGATTGAAATTGTAGATCAAATTTCATAACATCGAATCACATAGTGTGATTGAAAGTAATTTTATATTTATTTTATGAACTCCAGTCAAAAGCTTAGGAAACGCTTTTCTGTATCTACTTTCAGTCTATCATTATACACAAGTGAAACTGTGTTCGTATTCATTTCCAATCACAGTATAAAATAAATATCATTGTTGTAATTGATATACGATTTCAGTGCTTAAAAAACAAACAATTTGAATGTTTAAATTTAACATTTTGATTTTTTTATATGAAAATTTAATGATGCAGTAATGATTTAGGTTATTGTAACTCGAGCAACATAAAAATGCTATTATAAAATTCAAGAAACGTATATCATTATAAAATAGTCGTATGACAGATGTTTCGTAATAATTACGATATTAAGTATTAATTTTATTAAGAGATTAATTGAAGATTAATGGTATTATCATAGGAAGTACTAAACAGTGTTGTCAATTAATTAAATTCTTTTTTATTGCGATTATTTTAGCATTATTTCCGTTATGTCTTAGAATATTGTACTCACCTTGATTATGCAACAGATGATAGAAAAATAAAGCTTTCACTTGGAAGTGAATTAGCACGTTCAATAATTATCGTAATTCGATTATTGATGCAATAACTTGTTTTGCCATGTAATTTAGTCCACGTATTAATAACACTTTAGTGTGAAGTCATAATATATTAAATTTTTACTATATTATCTATTATATACTATTTCCAGACTTTAGATATTGACGTCATGTGGTCAGGTGTTGCTATTATACAAAAAAAAAAAAAAAGACTCTTTTGATTTCATTCAATGAGTATAATAAAATTTTGCCACGCATGTTATTATAAGTCAGATCGAAATACAATAACTTGAACACAATTTTCAATGCCACATCACAGAACTTTCATATAATCAATAGCCAAGTTCATTTTAAAATGTCAATGGTTGCCAGATTCATATTTCCATTTAGTTAATTTTTTAAGTTTAGATATAATCTAATGAAACGATTAATGCAACTAAGTAACTCCGGATATGCTTTGGTTACTATGACAATTAAATTTCAAGATGACAAATTTAAATTTTAGAATCTTTTTAGGATTAATGTTAACTTCACGCACGAATTGGCTACCATAGAAACCAAACTTCAACTTTTTTAAAATTTAAATTATTTCTTAATAATATTGTTTTAATTTTTTTTCGTCTTATTAAGTTTTTAACTTGTTTTCAAATTCAAACTTCAGAATGTTTATAGTTATATGCTAGCCCATTAGACTTTGCATGTTAAAGCAAAATTAAAAGTAACTTAATACTGCGGCCTCTTTAACCCTTAAAAATCATATAATCAATAAAACTGATTTACACAATCAGCATATTAATTAACATTATGACTTAATTTTACAGTGCTTTATTACTGTACTGTGCTTTCCTAATGATTTAACACCGTACCGTCCTTGAGAAATTTGTTAAACTACTACTCAGTAGGGGGCGCTGTAAGTGACGTGATAATCGTCAATTCGCCATATGAAATCATTCAAATGAATTGAATGAAGCTTGTTTTTTATGTTATTTAGATAAGGAGTGAGAGATTAAAAAATTCAAACTTGTTTTATAATTTGTTACGGCAAGCATCACTTCTTCTGAAATGGAGAGCGAAGATCGATTAAGAGTAATTCGGAACCACGTTTTGGCCTCAACTGCCATTCGACCATCGGAAAACAATGATTTTAGTTTAAAATCGAACGAGTGTTCAGGAAAAGACAACAGCAAAGAGAAATCGATTTCCGACAACAATGCTTTTAAATCGACCATTCCTAAAAAAAGGTTGTATATACATGTCATTTATTTTAACAATTATTATGTACAAAAATTTTAATCACCATTGAACGTACAGTATTTAAATTTTTGTATGGAACGGTCCATTCAATTTGAACTCTTGTGGGAATTTTATTGTATTAAGTTCATAAGGGTGTGGTGGCTATTTTTGTATTCTTCTCCCTGTATTTACTTTGAATGTGGTGTATCTTATCGTTCTTTATTGACACTGTTTTGTCATGTTTGTTTAGCATTTTGAAATAAATAACCGGTGTCAATTTTTCTATCTAGACAAGATGCCATCAGGTGGAATGGTTGGGGATACAAAGATGCTGGATTTGTTATTTCTGGTCCTCAGCGATCAGTTTCGTTCCAAGGCGACAGGTGAGAGTATACTTTATTCAATTATTCACTGTTAAGTAATGAGCAAAAGTTAGCAAGTAGCTTTAAAATAGGTAGCGAGTGACAACAACATCTAAACAATCGCCATGTAAAAACTACGGCTGAATTTAAAAGTAAATTGAACCGCATTCGAGCTTTTAAATATTGTATAAATGTTTAGATTTTAATGCGGCTGAATTTAGTTTTAAAAAAATTTAAATTTAGCCGCCATTAAGTTTCAATGTAAGCTTTCGAATAAGTTTTTTTTTTACATAGCTATTTTTACTTGTCTAGTTAAGTTGTCATAAGTTTTGTTACTTGCAAACTCTTTAATGATTTATGTTAATTTCCATCAATCAATAAAAGAGATTATGCATTTCTAGATATGGATTGGGGTCGACTTCCTTGCCAAATTTTAATGCATTTGTATGGGATTATTTGAAAGTGGACTTTAAACGTGAAGTGCCAGCTCAGGTTTAAATCAAAACTACTTTACTTGCTGTAATTAACCTCATTGGTATGAAATACCTCTTAAATAATGATTTTTTGGAATTTAAGAGACCCTATCGAGAAGAGGATGTCCCTCCACCAATTATTAACCAAGATTTTTTGAGACTTTTGGACCAAACTACTATTTCTTATTCAAAAGAAGCGATGGACAGAATTGGTCATTCACATGGTATATCTATAGTCACTCAAATTTCAGTGTAATTATTCTTTGATTTGGTTATTTTTAGTTTTAATGTAGGACAAACCATTAAAGAAATGTATGTACTACAACAGGGAGTTTATGACCGAGTTGCCGATTTAGTTGTATGGCCAGGTAAATTCAAACTAAATAAAAAAAACCTGTTTATTTACATTATATCATAACATTTTAATAATGTAGTTTGTATATAATGGTAAACAGAATGTCATGATGATGTGGTGAAATTAGTGCAAATAGCAACGGAATGTAATGTAGTACTAATTCCTATTGGTGGTAAGTGTTTTCATGACAGTGATAACATTAATATCGTTTTATTGACTTTTTAATGAATGATTAATTGTTATTTAATTAATAGGCGGAACATCTGTATCAGGAGCTTTATTGTGTCCGTGCGATGAAACACGAATGATTGTTTCACTTGATACAACACAGATGGTATTTTCATCAATTATAATAATTAATTTGCTTTATTCAACAGAATCTGGTTATAACGACCTATATTTAGTTCACTTTTAAATCAGTTGAAGTCAAACTTTATTTTTTATGTTTTTTTTATTTTTTTTTTGGCTATTTTATGCATGTCCTAAATCATTTTTATGTAATCTCAGGCTTTTATGTTTGATTTAAGTTTTTTAGGCAACTTTTTGAAATTTTCAGATAATTTTCATATGCTTTAGTTTAACATTGGACTGATTTTGAAATTTTGTTTAATAGTGTAAAATATTATGGATTGACGAAGAAAATATGAAAGCTCATATTGAAGCTGGGATTGTTGGTCAAGATTTAGAAAAACTGGTAAATGACGGGCATTTAATTTGTTAATTGAAGTGAAATTTATATGGTATAATTATACTTTTTATTACAGTTAAACGCAAAAGGATTTTGCACAGGACACGAGCCTGATTCATTAGAATTCAGTACATTAGGTGGATGGGTGGCTACTAGGGCGTCAGGGATGAAGAAAAATATTTACGGAAATATTGAAGACATGGTAAGTTGCAAAATTATAAGCTATGTAAACCGATAAATAAAAATTTAATATTGTTAAAGGTGATTCACGTAACAATGGTAACGCCAACTGGTGTTGTTTCTAAAAGTTGCGAGGTAAGAAATTTGTTTTAATTCAAAGAAGTCCCTTTTATAATGTTGTATTTTGTTTTTTTTTAGGTTCCACGTATTTCGTGTGGACCTGACATTCACCAATTGATATTGGGTTCTGAAGGTAATTTTAATTATATATAAATTTCAAGTTCAAGTCATTCAACAATGTAAAGGGTAACTTAGTTTTATATTGAAACTGACGTAAATGCATTGTGTTGATTGATTAGAATTTTATATCAACATTTCAAGGTTTTTCTTATTTAAGTACCATTTTTATTTTATAGGAACGCTAGGCGTTATCACGGAAGTTACTATTAAAATTCATCGAATTCCTGAATGTAGAAAATATGGCTCAATTGTGTTTCCAACATTTGAAGATGGAGTAGCGTGCTTACGTGAAGTTGCCAAACAGGTATACAAATTATTGTTATAAATAAAAAACTAAGTTTAGTAACTGGGTTTTTTGAACGGAATTTTAGCGATGTGCCCCAGCATCAATTCGATTGATGGACAATGATCAATTTAAGTTTGGTAAACATCTATTTTTTTTGTATTTTAGACATTTTTGGTTAGTAACTTATAATATGTTTAATGTCAGGTTTGGCTGTTAAACCTGGTGGTGGCTCTATATTTAGCTCTGCTGCCGATTTGCTTAAAAAAGTTTATCTAACTAAAATCAAACGTTTGGACGTTAACAAATTGAGTGTAGCTACTTTGCTATTTGAAGGACGCACCAAGGTAAATGCACATTATGACAGACGTTAATGCATGCAATAAGAATCTGGTTATAAACGAAATCGACTTAAAAAATGTTGTTATAGCTTTTTAAAAACGATTGCATTGTAGTTTAAAATTACATTGGTTTGGTCCCAATATCTATTCTTTTTTTTTAGTTTAATTTAAGATTTTTAAATATTTTAGAAATGGTTTGAGAAATTGGTCTAATATTAGCTTTAAATTACTTACATTTAACTTAAAACTTGCTTAAAAGTATCAAAAACTACTTTAAAAGGAATTAAACGGCAAATTAGATGATCTAAATGGCTTTTTAAATCTTAATACATATCATAAAAGTGTTTTAAAAACGATTAAAAAGATCTTGCAATGATCTAAAAGGGTCTTTTAAGTGGTCTAGAATAGCTTAAAATGGTCTTAAATTCTTTATAAACGAGTTTGACTATACTGTATTTCTAATTTGCATATTGTTTTTAATAGGATGTGACATTACAAGAAAAACGAATATTTGAAATAGCTCAACAATTTGGGTAAATAATTAGCATGAATATAAATGGCAAGTTGTTTCCTCTTAAAATGTTTAACAGTATTAGGAAATATTTATTTTTTTAATTATAAATTGATTTTGAGGAATATCACAAGAAATTGTACGTTTAAAAATTGATTTGATAATTTTATTTAGAGGATTTTCTGCCGGTGAAGAAAATGGTCGACGAGGCTACATGTTAACGTTTGTCATAGCTTATATAAGAGTAAGTGATCATATTTACAAAGTCATAAAAGTTAATTTAAATGGTCCAATTGGATTGTAGGATATGGGGTTAAAGTATTCGGTTGTAGCCGAGTCCTTTGAAACATCAGTGCCATGGGATCGGGTTATAATCCTCAGTCGGAATGTTAAAGAAAGGATTACAGATGAATGTAAAAAGCGAGGTATTGACGCATCGTTTGTCAGCTGTCGGTGAGTATTTGATTTCTTTATACTCTAAAGTCGGTGTTCATTTTTGTTGATGGAATTTTAAATATTTAGGGTAACTCAAACATACGACGCTGGTGCCTGTATTTATTTCTATTTTGGTTACAACTACGAAAATGTCAAACATCCCGTTGAAGTCTACGAGGAAATTGAAGTTTGTATATTTTTTTTATGACAACAAAATAAATTGTGTGTTTAGTTTTGTTTCTTAGGAAACGAAATTGAGTTTCTGAAAGACCAATTCAGTATCTTAAAAAGCAATTTTGTTATTTAAATGGCCAATTTCAACTCTTGGAGACACAATTTCTTTTCATGTAAAACCAAAATCTTTGCTTAATTCTGTTTTTTTTTTGCTACACCAAATTCGGTTATTTAAAATTCATTATCACTTAGAATTTAAATTTTGCTGCTCGAGACTAAATTCTGCAAAAACTGAAATTGGTTTTAATGAACTAGATTTCTTTAAGAATTAAATCTTTTAAAAGCCAAGGTTCCTTAGTTAGTTCGCATTAACTTGCTGTTTACAATTTATACAGCAGTAATTAACAGCTAGCAGAACTAATTGGATTATTAATTGCACTTCGGATGACTGACTTAATGAGTAGTTTTTCTCTTTTTTTTTGTAATTATCATGTTCATATGGAGCATATAATTATTCTTATGATTAATATTTATATTGAAATAATTGTTTCGTCATTTAAATCTGTTGTTAATCAATCTTGTTACTGAAATTACTTTACTAACTATGCAGTTTTAAATGTTAATTATTAAAACTAAATATGTATTTTTATTTTTAGACATTAGCCAGAGAAGAAGTTTTAGCAAATGGTGGGAGCATTTCTCATCACCATGGAGGTTTGTGAAGGAATATTTTGAGATGATTGCATTGAAATTTCTGATTATTCAGGGTGATCATAAGATATTTGTTTATCTAATATGCAATTTATACTCGTTTCTTTACTGGAATATTTTTTAATAAAGAAACGAGACAAATATCTATTGTACACAATGCAATTTATTCTTTTTTTTAAAGTTATCTTATGATGAAGCTGTATAAGCTAATTATTTTTTTTTTAGTTGGAAAAATTCGCAAGCAATGGCTACAAAAGACCATCTCTAAGCCCGGTGTTGAAATGCTGAGAGCTGTAAAGCAGGCGGTCGATCCACAAAACATTTTTTCCAATGGAAATTTAATGCTTTGATTGAGCTGTGCGCAATTTTAAACCAAAACAATTGAGTCCCGGTGAATCATACAAATACAGTACATTATGCCAGATCAGTAACAGGAACTTCATGGCTGGCTTCAGGAATTTATATATGCTTGTAAGTTGACGTCATTTATTGATTGTGCGATGGTCGGGTAGTTTTTTTTCTTTTAGTTTATTATTATTTTCGTCGTATACTAATTATTATTGGAAATGTGCCCAATACGTTTTAATGTGTTCGAAAAAGATTTTTCACGTTTTCACTTCTGACGTTTTCAATCTGAGCTTTGTGCTGAACTTGTTTTTAACACAAAATAAACAGTGTGTGTTTCACACATAATGTGCAGAATTATACTGTTAAAACTGGTGAATCATTGGAAAGTTTCGGCATTTCTTTTTTTTTTTTGTTGTTTTTTGCAGACATGTTAATTTCACACTTTTATTGTCTGCGAATCAGATTAGTAATTACGTTTTTTCTCCTACAAATCACCTCTAACTTTGTAATAATTATTGTAATCAATTTCGTGCCCTACTTAAGCTTAGTTACTATAGTCGATTTTAAATTCTCAAATTAATTAAAATTTTAAATAAATATTTAATTCATCGGATACTATTCAGGATGCTGTACCTAGAGATTTTTTTTTTTAAATTGGGACACTTTTTATAATGGCAAAAAAGAAACGAGAAGTTTTTTTCAATCTGCTTATATTTTGTCTGGTTTTTTTTTAATGACACTTTTTCTTAATTTGAATTGGAAACTAGAATGTTTTCAAATACGAGATAACTAATTCATTCAAATGATAATTTGTGATGAAGGAATAGGGATACCGAATTGATGGTCAAAAAACTTTTGATGACTACTATCATCAAAATAGAAATATAATGAAATGTAATTTGTATTTTATGTTGTACATTGGCTCTGGCACCTTTCAAATGGCAGTTTTTTATCGCTGAGATTCAATAGTGTCATGTAAATGCATATTATAGGCATTTTTGTTCCCAATGCAAGTTATTGATTAATGGCTTTCTGCCAAAGTTGGACTCCAAACATGCAGTATCAGAGGATTGGAATTCGTTGCTATTGTGTATAATATGACGACATTAACTAATGAGATTTGAAGGTTTAATTTTGTTAAAATGAGGGAGAAAAAATATATCTGGAAGTCGATATTGAAAATGATAGAATTTTTGAGATGAAGATCAGATTAATATATCGTTAAGTAGCGTTAACTCACCTGCTCACTTGTGCTCTTCCTATCGCTCCTTAAATTGGAGATAGGATAAAGGAGCGAGAGTGGCAGATGAAATGCGTGTTTGGTTGTTGATCCTTGGGCTCGTGTAACGTGAAGCCTCGCCGAGTTCTACCTCTTTCGGCCCGCGCATACTCGTAGTTTTTCCTACGGTCACTGCGGTGAAAACAAGGGATCACATTGCCTCCATTATACAAATTAAGTGCGTATAAGAAAACGATGGGGAAAGGAAAATAATTGAATTAGAAAGAAAGGTTTTTAAAGATGGATTTACAGAAACAAATCAATAAAGTAACTTTGACGTAATAATTTGACGAGTGACTAGGACGACGTCATTGGTGCCTACACAGAGAAAAAGAACGTTTTGATTTTTTGAATTTTGACGTAATATTAATTTTTTTTGAGTCTTGGTGAAACAAGAATCTTTTGTGACAGTGTTTGTGCGTGCCACCGATATAGGAAGCGTATTTTTATCAAAATATTTCCAATATAATCAATATATTTTTGTAGTTGGTATTAAAACCTTGTGTACAACCATCATGATTTCGTACGGTGTTCAATCGCCCGCTGAGGAAAAACTCATCAAGCAAAACGGCAATTTAAATCACGTCAACAACAATAACATCAAACACCACCCACTAAAAAGGTACAGTAATTAACAACAGCTGTTTCAACGCATATTTTAATTATCGTTTAAAAAAAATGTCTCACACTTGATTTTTATTTTCATTTTTAAAAACGTTCTAAAATGTCATTCTTGATTTGATTGGTTTGAGAAGGCGCGCATCTTCGGTCCTTTTTTATTGCGGGAATTTAATGACTTTCTTGTATTGTACAGGGTGAGTTTACACTAGCATTTTAATGTCATGATGACTTTATGTGACATTGAAAACTTTATATTGACAGTCGATGCGTAACAAAATAAAACGCACAGAATGCTTATATTTAAATCGAATGACATAATAAGAATTATTTTAAAAGCGAAATTTTTGCCCTATTAACAGAAAGATACAGTCTTGTCGTCTTCCTGCGAAAAGTTAACACAAAATTGATGTTATGTAGAATTAGTGCGATTTTTCTCACGTTTGAGTGGAATTTGTAGAGTGAAAACCTCACTCGTCAGTGCTCATTTTGTCTCTGTCCTCATTATTTTTTTTTTAGTTTTTGCATACATCAACTTATGCGGTATTATAATTATAAATAAATGGTAATTGGCGTAGGATAGGGTCACGATGTGAATTTTTTAATGTATTAATTTAACGCATTTCCTATAGATTCTTAGCCCACAATTTTATTTCACTTGTATTTGCAGTACCGGTATTTAATCTTTTACACTTGTTAAGTATACACTAGATAACATAAAAAATATCATCAGTAGGCGTTTAGACAAATAGTAAGTTGGAAGTGACGTCTCCTAGCAGCTGGAGATTGTCAAAACTGTGTCATTATAATATGAAATGTATGGCCATCTATGAAAAAGTTAATGTTTTTTTTATAATGCATTTTCGAAGGTTAAATTCATATTCAGAATGTTTGTGCAAATGTTCGAATACTTGATAGGAAATAAAAAGAATATTCGAATATTTCAAATGCACCTGGAATTATGTTCGAATATTCGAAAACGTCTGGAAATCTCTCTACATAATATTTGAAATTAGTTTTAGTTAACTTGCTATTTTTCTGATAAAATGTACAGTAAATTTGACATTATTTCTTATCCAGATAAACACCATAAATTTGTAATGTAAATGCGGTAATGGGGGTGTAGCTTGATGGACATCTATGACATCATCATTATTAGTGGGAATTGAGCAAAATGGTGTACTTCTAATCTTATAACATCCTCTGTGAATGCAAATATGTTGCTTTGTATTATATCACAGCTGTGTTCATTTGTATCTCCATTGCCATAACATAAATATAGCTTTTTCGTTTCGCAGGGAATTCAATTTCAGACTGACTTGACTGACACTGGGAATGGGAATGGAGGGAAGTTAACAACAATATGACTGTGACACTATAATAATCCTAAACGTTAAATATTATTAATAAAACAGGCGTATGGGGGGAGGGATAGAGAGATACTGCACGTAATGATGTACTGTGTAACATTACATCACTATGACTACTACTAAAAACGCAGTTGAATTTTTTTTTTTTTTGAGTGACACTACACAAAGTTGTATACGGTTTGATATGAAAGTCATAAATATTTAAACAGTAAGTGGATGTTTATTTTTGTGTAGGAAATTGCATGGGCTGGTCGCATTTGATCTTAATCACGCTCAGTTTATTCAAGTAATAAGTTATATTGGTTAATAGCGTGTTTACATTGACCCATATCAGCTGGATAATGGATGTGATGATGCGTGGCCTTCATATTAAGTCTATTCTGTTTTTCTTTATTCATCAAA
>JAAFCF010002710.1:8408774-8446124 GCA_013389785.1 Helicorthomorpha holstii | reverse complement strand
ATTTTTTAGAGTCAAACTCACATTTTTTAGAGTCAAACTCACATTTTTTAGAGTCAAACTCACATTTTTTAGAGTCAAACTCACATTTTCTAGAGTCAAATTGACATTTTCTAGAGTCAAATTGACATTTTCTAGAGTCAAACTCACATTTTTAGAGTAAAACTCACATTTTTAGAGTAAAACTGACATTTTGTAGAGTCAAACTGATTATTTTTTTGATTTTTTCTACTTTTTCTTTGACGAAATATGCAGTTTTTCATTCGGTGAAGCAAAATCAATTCGTGTTAACGGGGTTTTACTTCGTGTTAACGAGCAAAAAATGTATGGGAAAGCCTATACTGTAGTTCGGGACAGCAATGTTGCTTCGTGTTAACGAGAAATTCGTGCTAACGGCGTTCGTGTTAACGAGAATCCACTGTATTTCAATTTTTTTATTCATGTTTAAGTACTGTTAAATGATTTAAAATTTGGAATACTGTAACTTATGTTAAAGCAGTGGTTTTCTGTGACCACTTTTATATAGTAATTTTAGTCTTCATAAATTCAAAGCACGTACATTTCTGCGTAACATTATATTACAGAATCAAATAAAATTTGATATGGATAATAATAATACTGAAGCATTACATTGAAATATTTAATAGAAAGCCTCAAGTGTCACCATCATATATCATCTCATATGACTTAACATCCTTTGCTTGTTAAATACTGCGATAATTATTATTATTAACATTATTTTGAACAAAGAACCAACATTTTCGGTGGTAAGCCAATCTTTTGTAACTTTATTTATTATGATTTATGAACGAGCCTCTTCTCTACTGTTGAAATAATTATCCATCCATTGTGTATGTGTTATTTATTTCTGTGCTGAATAGGCGTGGTTTTCAAGTGTTTTTTTGGCTTTAACAATGACATTGCTCTTGCTTTACTTTGCCATAACCCTCCAAATAATCTGCACTCTGTGTACGTATAGATAGTGTACCGAAAGGCGAAAAACCGTATTTGATTATGATATGACCACTCCCTCATTTGCATACCTTATTAACGCTGTCTTTTTTTTAAATGATGGAGAAGAAAATATATTGATGATCTATTGTTATGTGTTATTGGACTGGAGCATCACTGGAGGGCGTAACTTACTTTTATACTGCTTATTGTATGCAGTACAGTCAGAAGACATGCAAACGAAAAAAGTGAATTCAGGAAATAAATTAGTCTAGTATTATAGATAAAAGTTTTGCCAATAATCATTAAGAATTCATGATTATACGGTGTTTATACATTGAACTTGCTGTTTAAATTGGATGATTCATTACAATAAGTAATTTATCTAAGCAAAGTGACCTAACTTTAATAATAAAGCGTGAAATGTTTGGAAATGTAATCAGGGTACACGACTTTTAAAAGCTTGAGAAACATTAATGGGATTCGAAATATTTTGTTTTCTGACAATTAAAATATTTTGTCTACTGGCAATTGAAATACGCTGTCTTTTGGCAGTTGAATGATTTTTGTCTCCTGACAATGGAAGTTTTTTGTCTTCTGACAATTGAAATTTTTTGTCTACTGACAATTGTAATATGTTGCCTTCTGACAATTGAAATTTTTGTCTTCTGACAATTAAAATATTTTATCTTCTGACAATTAGAATATTTTGTCTTCTGACAATTAAAATATGTTGTCTTTTGACAATTGAAATATTTTGTCTCCTGACTTATTAAATATTTTGTTTTCTGACATTTTATCTCCTGACTTTTTAAATACTGTACAGTGAATTCTCGTTAACACGAAGTCGACGG
Organism: Helicorthomorpha holstii; assembly: GCA_013389785.1. NCBI lineage: Eukaryota > Metazoa > Arthropoda > Diplopoda > Polydesmida > Paradoxosomatidae > Helicorthomorpha > Helicorthomorpha holstii. The sequence goes on along the minus strand of JAAFCF010002710.1, from coordinate 8,444,322 downwards.
GACCGAGATTTTTGTTCGTGTTAACGGGATTTTGTGTTAACGAACACATGCAAAATCTAATATATAATGGCCAAAATGACATTTTTTAGAGCAAATCACATTTAAACTCACTATTTACATCATATTTGAATCATTATTTATATCATAAGTGATACCAAATTTAAATTTCAAAATATTATGCATTTTGTGCATTCATATGCATGTATGCATTTTAGAAAAAACAACGCAATTTGAAATTTTTTTATAAAAACAAACAAAAAATGTATTGAATTTGTATTTGTTTTTATAAAAACATTAAAACTTATCAAAATTTTGATTTTCTATACATTTTCGCTGACGATATATGAAATTTTTCATTTGGAGAAGCAAAATCAGTTCGTGTTAAGGGGGTTTTACTTCGTGTTAACGAACAAAAAATGTATGGGAAAGCCTATACTTTAGTTCGGGACCGCAATGTTGCTTCGTGTTAACGAGAAATTTGTGTTAATGGCGTTCGTGTTAACGAGAATCCACTGTATTTTGTCTTCTGATATTTTGTCTTTTGTCTCCTGACTTACTAAATATTTTGTTTTCTGACATTTTATCTCCTGACTTTTTAAATACAGTACTGTGTTTTGTTTTTTGACATTGAATTTTCTTCATTAAACGTACATTATAACTAATTTTAATTCAGTTTATGTTTCATATTGCATTTAAAATTCATTGATAAAATTTTTTTTAGAGGGAAAATAATTTTTTTCTTTAGTTTTTATAACTTTTTAAGCGTGAAACTTGTTGTATTTTCGCGGTATGAACAGACAGACGTTGGGTAAATTATTATTATTCTGTATAAATTCGCTAAAAAATCACCAACTGTTTTGCAACAATCATTTGTTTTCCTGTGAGGACAGAATGTTGAGATATGTTGCCAAGATTATTTTAAAACTCCATATTGTACACCAAAAAAAAAAAAAAAAACAAAGCCAAAAAAAAAAAAAAAGAAACAATGTTTTTAAGGTGTAGGTGGTAACAAAACACGAGAAATGTTAAGTCTATAATGGGTGTTATCTATACATCAGTTCTTCATAAAAGTTTGAATTTGAAAGCTTTTGGCGATAATTAACCGTTGACATTTCATTTTTACAAACTTCAATATTTTAATGGTCATATTTTTTATGAAAAGCATTTTTTGTTGGTGAGGAAACACAATTTTACGCATCCTTGAGATTTAAATGCGAAACATAAAAACATTGCAGAGCCCCCCTCCTGTCTATTTGCTTATCAAACACGTATAGTGACGTCACTGTTGTATACTTTTACCGTATTAAAGCATTTTTTAGTACCGATTTTTGGGGGCCAATGTGTGACAAAGGAATTAACCAATCAGCACGCTTTTTTGTATGGGTATTTCGATTTTTCACGCTTTGTTTGTTTGTATTTAATGATGGAAGTCACGGATGAAAACTTCCGGCAGATTGTCAGTCAAGATACAACCAACCATTAACGAATATTTCACAACTAAAACTATTGTTTGGGATGCCCCTGTCACCTTTCCATGTATTCACTAAAAAAAATAAAATTTTTGCGTCTTGAACGCTAAGTTTTAGCAAGGGTCTACTTTTAAGCAGTACCCAATCTATTTTATTTACTTATTGTGATGTAATTAAACAATAAAATTAATTATTTTGAATGTTTCTTTTCTAGGGTGTCGTTTGGTAGCTCAAAGGGTTCGATGGTTGAGACCCTCATTTATGACCATCCCTTACCAGAAGAAGATGTGTCCTATTACGAAGCAAATATAACCAGATTCGGGTGAGTCACATTTGTACAAGTTCCCATCCCATTCATCTATATTCTCTCTCTGCTCTCTTATAATCGTTGTTATGACAACCGTTGCCCAGTGACATCATTTGGAGACGTTGCTCACTAGGTGGCAGTGGCACGCAGATACAAAGTATTTTAATATGCTCCTCTGTTGAACAGGTTACGTAACACACAAATGTTTAAGAAAGGGGGAATTGGGATTAAATGAGCATCAACCCTCGTAACTTTTAACCCTTGGTGATGACGTAACATGAGTACAAGTGTCGCCAGAGTGTCATAAAATGATGTTGTCATGCGTATGATTACTTATCCATTTCGCAGACACATTTTGTAGTAAGAGCACAAATACCCGGAATTATCAGACAGAATTCTTTTTGGGATATGAGGAAAGGGATTGGGGTCCTTTTTTTATTTATTTACAGTTTCTAAAATGTTATGTAATGGGGTACACCACGGCCACTTTGATAATGATGGTGGTGGCGCCCTCCTACTGCAATGTCCTTAATCTTTAGGAGAAACATCTCATAATTTTCAGTAATCTTATTGTATTTATTCAAACAGAAAAAAATAAACTTAAAAATATTTAAATAAATTATCAATAGTTTAGCATTTTAAACAGGTTTTTAAAACAAAATCAATGGATTTTATCATATTTTTGACCTCCACAGTCACGACTTATCATGCAACTTTAAATAATTTATGGCGTATTTAAGTCAATCAATAAAATCAATTTTCTTATGAATTTGGCCTTAATTGTTAATTAAATTTATTGCTGTAGCGGAAGTTATTAAGGATGTTTCTATTAACATAACCGAAACTCACGTGAATAATTTATTATTTTATTATCAAACTAGAGGATGACCCAACACCCTTTCGTGAAATTATTTTGTTTAAAATATGGTAATTAAAATTTGCATAGAATCTCGTGGGTAACCAAGGAAACCAATGCGAACACGTATCTTATAATCACCCTGTAGTAGCATCCTGTTGTAAAATGATGCAATTCTATAGTAAGTGTAGTGTATTATTGTATGTAGTGATTATCAAGCATTTTCTTCACTTCCCATTTTCCTGTATCCCTTTTTAACAATCAACGCTTGTGCATAACAAAAAAACAGTCGATGAAACATTGTTTTTAAACACAGTCCTCGACTTCTACTTGAACTGTAGTGTATAGAGTGTTATAGTTGTTAGGAAGAAAGATTACAAATACTAAATAACAATAATAATGGAGAAAAAAATCGGTTGTGGTTTTGTAAAGAGGGAGGGGAATCAACCTTGACTTCTTCAATGTATATCTTAATACATCTGTAACATCTCCTTCCTATTCAAATGGCCATAAGGTTCACTGACTCATGCGTGAGAGTCTCAACTGGAACTAATAATATGGAGGTGGTGATGGGAGGAGACCAGACGATAAGAAAAAAAATTAAAAATACAGTAATAATAAAAAAAAAAGATATACTTACATTGATCAACGTCTATTTTGGCCGTGCCATCATTAAAATTAGATTACAGATAAATGAGACTAAATATTATGTTTTCCAATGGCAATTTGTCTCGTTTTTTTTTTCTTGTTATGGGAAAATTTTCTAAATCAGAAATCTACCATGTAAGAGTGTGTTCTTGGTTTCTATGGCAGCCGATTTTTTTATTCATTTAAATTTCAAATTTTATAATTTTTTCTATCATTTTTATATCCGGACACACATGTTATGTGGTGATTAGATTTTGCCATGTTAGTTGAAGCACGTGTGCCAAGGTTTGGGAGACCACATGAGCATGTGCTTACATTCTGTTGTGTTGTAGATAAATAAAACGTGATTGTAATGGGATTTTCTGAGGTTACATGTTAGCTTAAAGGTGATTGAATGTAGCTCATATACAACGCCTATCATGATTCTTAAGTGTAAACTTCATTTTTTTCTTCTTAAATTTGAATAATCTTCATAAATAATAAACGAGAGCAGACTTTAAAGAAGAAAATCATTATAGTAATGTACTTTTCTTTTTTTACAATTTTTTTTTTGGCTTAAAATAGATCCAAAATTGGAGGGCAAAATCCTCACTAAATACAGACCATGTAAATGATTTCTGAATGTTCGCGACCTTATTTATTTCTATTTCCACATTTAGAATTTATTATGCACCGAACATACTTACATTGTAATTTTAGACATTTTTTATTTTCGTTTTAGAAAAATACAGGACACCCCCATTTTTCATTTTTAAAAGACGATTTCAAAATGCACAGTTTGAAACTTTGAAGCGCTAAATTTATGATGGTTTAGCCCCAAACACGGTGACTTGACTGACCTCAATTTTATTGTTTACTGTATATTATAATATTTCATCATTTTTATGGTACGTCGTGGCCTTTTTAAATTTCAAATTGTGTTAAAAATTAAAATGACCTTTTCATTATTTTTTAATTATCTTTTAAAACGGTGTATTATACTTTATGTCCGATTTAAAATGTAATACAATATTATATATTACAGAAGGTAAGGCAGACAGTTCCTTGACTACAATTACAGTATTATAATAGCATGACCACATGATTTGGTGTTTCATTCATTTAAGTTTTTAGCACCAAATATAATTTAAATTTAAAGTAATAAAAATACAGTGAATTCTCGTTAACACGAACCCCGTAACCACGAATTTCTCGTTAACACGAAGCAACATTGCGGTCCCGAACTACAGTATAGGCTTTCCCATACGTTTTTTGTTCGTTAACACGAAGTAAAACCCCGTTAACACAAACTGATTTTGCTTCTACAAATGAAAAATTGCATATACAGTATCGTCGACAAAAATGTAGAAATAATTAAAATTTTGTTAAGTTTTAATGTTTTTATAAAAACAAATACAAATTCAATGCATTTTTTGTTTGTTTTTATCAAAAAAATTTGAAAATTGCCTTTTTTTTCTGAAATGCATACATGCATATGAGTGCACAAAATGCATAATATTCTGAAATGTAAATTTTGTATCTATTCTGATGTAAATAATGATTCAAATATGATGTAAATAGCGAGTCTAAATATGATTTACTCTAAAAAATGTCATTTTGGTCAATTTATATTATATTTTGCATGTGTTCGTTAACACAAAACCCCGTTAACACGAAGAAAAATCTAGGTCCCGTGGAATTCGTGTTAACGAGAATCCACTGTAGATTGAAATCCGTTTAACACGAAACGGTCGGTACAAATCGTTGTTCTAATGAATGATATTTAGTCTCTTTTTATTGACACTGTAAAAAATCAACATTTTAATATTTAAATTCTCCAGTATAATACTCGTTGCAATACTTCTGTTAAAAAGAATATGATGAACTTTCAACCCAATTTTTATGCATATCATATTGCTTAATACAAAAATTTGCATAATCTAAAAAAAAACTGCTTTGTGCTTTTATCGATTTAAAAACTTAATATGAGATATAGCTTGAATTTGAAATGTAGGTTGAGTTGAGGTTTAAATCGCCTGTGGTTTTAATCTATTTCTTTATTATTATTTTTTTTTTTAAATTTATAATGTGGTGGCTGAAATTAACCAGGAAGTCACACAAACAGGTGGCGTTTTTATATCTCTTTAAATTTTTTTTAGTACCACTATTCATTTACTTAAGATGATGGAGAGATACTGTAAATAAAAAATGATCTAAGATACAGTATAAGATCCATTATCCATTGTTGGCATTATTTTAGTTGTAAAAGAGATGGGTTGACTCACGCTTAAAGGTCACCTTCAGTATACGCCAAAAAGGTCACCTTCAAACTTTCTATTTTTTAATTGGATTGGATAAGTTTATATAGACTATTGAAAGAGATCATCGACGGATGCAAATACCATAAACAGCTGTCATTGCATTGTTTCTTCTACTCGTCATCGATCATTAAGATTGTCATCTCAAGAAAAAAAGCAAATCATAAGATACTGTATGTGAGTTCACTGTTCAGATACAGTACAACTTGTTGGCAATAAAGAAACGGGAATAAATCGCATGGTTTAACATATAGATTTGTCTCGTTTCTTTATTACTATTATGTACCGGTAAGTTAAACTGTTAATTGATAGGATTTTTCTTGATTACAAATTGCAAAACTTTTAAGTGTCATTATTTGTTACAATTGTTTAATTAAGAAACCTAACTTAGTGGTGCAATTAAAAACTTAAAAACAATGCTATTGACCATGAATGTTATAATTAACTTTAGAATAATAGTGATTGAACGGAATGAGTCAGGAAATGGCTGAACATTTTCAGCTATTGAACATTTTAATCGATTATTATTAAAAGTGCATCGATTGTTTGAGCTGTTCACGTTACAAATTGTGTTTAGTCAGGATTCAGGAAGTAACTTTGATTATATGTATAGGATGTCATTATTTAGGAATTTTGGATTTGAGAAAGTTTTTATAAACTAATAATAATAAAAAAAACTTTTGGAGACCTAAATTTCATGCTTCAGAGCCAGACTTCCTTTTTAACATGATGATTCATTCATGAAGGGAAAGTTATTTTTGGCTTTAATTTCACTGACCAAATAATCCAAATTTACCAAAGTTTTGATAATTTGAAAGCATTTTTGAGAAATTTTTACTAACTTAAGACAATTTTTTGAGGGTTCTAAAACACACGTGCGTAATTTGAAAGTTTGTAAAACTTCGAAAGTGTGTCAAAAATCTGTTTTGGAATTTCAAAACTCACATTAGCGTTTTTATAACGTTAAAAGAAATTATAATCATATCAACTAAATTTTTTAGTGTAATATTTGAATATTCAAAACTTAAAATTCCAACTGTTGAAATGCCGGTTGTGTTCGTACCTATCACGGCACATTTTTTGTTCGGTATTTTCCACCTGGAGAATTTCTTCATATATTAAAATTTACATCAATAACATTGTAGCACAATTTTATATTTAGTTACATCATTTAGATGTACATTTTTATTAATTTTTCCCCCTCAACTTTACATCCAGGCTAGCAATACTATGTATTGTAGAAACGTTACTTTTATAAGTGAGGAAAATACTGAATTTATTAAACTTCCGAATTACATCATTTGAAAACAATGCTATCCCATAAATACTGTATGAGCAAATAATGCGCATTATTATACAAAATATTTACAAAACTGTTTCGAAATTTGTTTTTCTACTATAAAAAAGTGCAGAACTTGAAAACCTTCATTGTGTTCACTTTGCAATATCCACTTAAGTTATACAAGAGACATCCTTAAAGTAGCTAATTTATTTAACATAAAACACACTTTCTATGTCCTACGTGTATATTTGAGTATGTTTTCATGTTGAAACACTCGTGTTTCAATGTAAACATTTAGTTGTGCTTTATTTTTACAACTCTTGGTAATTTTATTAAGGTCAAGTGGATCATAATACTTAATAAACTAGCACAGCAAAATATTGCGTCTTTCCTTATTTCGACAGCACTGTCACATTTTCTATCGTTCTTTTAAAACGTTCTGAAATTTAAAATTTTAAATCGGAGTTCTTTCTACGTCAGTGGAACACTTAATACAGTATTTCACTTTCCTTTTTCAAGTGTGGTTACGTCACTGCTTCATCTTCGTATCTTAATATTACATAACTGGGATTTATGTTTTTAATATTGCTCTTAATTGCTGTCTGCATTAATTGTGATTGGCTATCAAAGTGGATTCTTATTAATAAAATAATTATTATTCCTTGCGACAGTGGTGTCGCCGTGATATTGTGCTTGTTTGAAATTAGAACAGCGCCGCTATCGTCGCTCATCACACTAAATGCTCTTTTTCCCTCTCCCCTTACGTTGCTGTGATGAAACGAAATGAACTCGTCTTATATAACATTCCATATTGGTAAGTGCGATTCCAGGCGTTCTAGTCGATAATTGCGTGTAGATGTAGTGTGTTACTGAATGCGGCCTTTGAAATTGTGGAGTTTTAATCAACCGCTTTGGGTTTTTTCTTGTATGTTTCAGAGGTGTTGTGCCACAGAAGGGTGAAACAGAGACTGAACATAAACGGTAAGTGATTTATTTTATGTATGCACCTTTTTAAATTAATAAATTCGAAGGAGTTTGTGCGTGTGTGTATATGACAAATTTAAACCCGATATATCCAGATATGGGTGGGTCCCTTGTTTTTACATGGCAGATCACTTAACTGTTCCTGGATTACAGCTTTTTTCTACCGTAATTTACCGATTGTGTGGCTTTTTATAGCGTTTACATTGTGTAAATAACGCTAAACTAACACAATTCAGTTGGCGGAATACCCGAATAATTTAGATGTTTACACGTTTTAGTTTAGGAATGGGAAAGAATAATTGTTTTATTGCAAAGAAATTATGACGGCCTACAGGTGGCGCTAGTTTACTGCGGCAGTAGAACATATTTTCAACATCAGGTAAATTATTGCTGGTTTAACGCGTTGATGTTGGGTATGTATCTATTATGTTCTATTAAGTTAGATAGGCGATGTTTGTGAATATCGATACAAGTTCAATTGTATTTTTTCTAGCTAAGAATTTTGCTTGTTACATATTACACAAACATTTAAAATTCTATTTTGGTCATGTTTATTGGATGTTTAGGGGTCAGAAATTTTGAAGTTTATTAACCTAATGATAGTGGGTGAGGGACTAATGCAAAAATCATGCCCTGTTTTGGTTATTGTTATACAAAATTAAAGGTTGTTAGCAGCTTGTTTTATTGTGTTAATGTCGGATCAGATGCGGAAATTTGTAATTTAGTCACTCAAAAGTCGTGTGTTGAAGATAGAAAAATAAATTAACAAGAAAAAACAACACATTATGATTGTATTTCTATGCTTGTCTTTTTTTTTTTTTTTTTTTTGGTCTATTGCAATTTTGCAAAATTAATTATTTCCTGGTTAAAAGCAATGATCGAATTTTGCAGTGCGTATAGATTTCGCAGTAGTCTTTTTGTCCAAGGTCATTAAATTTATACAGTGTGTTAAAATATACACGTAATATTATATCGTCACGTAATAAATTATTTGCAGGACAGTGTGTAAACACTATTAGCACTGTAATGAAACCCCATTAAATCGTTTGAATTGCTGAGTGAGATATGAAGTATCGAAGGCTTTTTTTGTTAAGTGTTTTAGCCAAATGACGTAAATGAATCGATTGTAATTAAAAATTCAACTATTCAGCTGGTATGTTGATGACTATGTCATGTGCTGTAACAGTGAGACTGATCGATAAGTCGAGACTAATGAAGTTTAAGATTTTAATCTGTATTATGAGTTTAATTACTAAGCTGATAATTTTACTGAAGGAAATAGTCGACATTACTGTGATTATTAATTTTTAATGATAGCTATGGCTCGCATTGGCGTTCGAAACGTTGAATTCTCATTAATATAATTTTAGGAGCTTATGAACACATTCTAAAATTTAAATTGTTAAAATTGAGCTTTAATCAAAATTAATAAGCAACCAAAGTGAAGTTTAAAATTGTTACAGCAACCAAATTCATTAAAGCGGTGAAAGTAGGAACAATACTAAATTCAATCTCACGTTTAAATTAACCGCGAAGTATTTCCAACGCTTTACAATGGAACCCGTTTAACGCGAAATCGATTAACACAAAACAACATTGCGGTTCAGAACTAACGAATGGACAATTCCATAACTTTTTTTCTGTTAACACGAAGCAAAATCAGCTTAACATTTCACTTCTCCGAATGAACAAAATGAATATACTAAAATATATAAAATCAAAATTTTTATGAATTTTACCGTTTTTATAAAAAAGATACAAAATCAATACATTTGTTGTTTATTTTTATAAAAAGTTGTATACAGTGAATTCTCGTTAACACGAAGTCGACGGGACCGAGATTTTTGTTCGTGTTAACGGGGTTTTGTGTTAACGAACACATGCAAAATCTAATATATAATGGCCAAAATGACATTTTTTAGAGTAAATCACATTTAAACTCACTATTTACATCATATTTGAATCATTATTTACATCACAAGTGATACCAAATTTAAATTTCAAAATATTATGCATTTTGTGCATTCATATGCATTTTGTGCATTCATATGCATGTATGCATTCCAGAAAAAACAACGCAATTTGAATTTTTTTTTTTATAAAAACAAACAAAAAATGTATTGAATTTGTATTTGTTTTTATAAAAACATTAAAAGTTATCAAAATTTTGATTTTCTATACATTTTCGCCGACGATATATGAAATTTTTCATTTGGAGAAGCAAAATTTGTTCGTGTAAACGGGGTTTTACTTCGTGTTAACGAACAAAAAATGTATGGGAAAGCCTATACTTTAGTTCCGGACCGCAATGTTGCTTCGTGTTAACGAGAAATTCGTGTTAATGGCGTTCGTGTTAACGAGAATCCACGGTATTTGATATTTTAAATTGGAAAGCTATTTGTTTAAGTATCAGTGAATAAATGAGACTAGATCTTGTTAGTTCTAATGGTGATTTGGTTTTTTTTCTTGTCAAGGATAAGTGCTAATAAAGAAACGAGACTAAATCTTTCAGTTCCAATGACGATTGTTCCCGTTTCTTTTTTGTCATGGGAAAAGTGTTCCAATGTAGAAAATTACTCAGTATAGTCATCAAAACAAGTGAATTAATTTACAGTATGATCATAAGATTTATGTTCAATTATCATTACTGACAATAAAGAAATAATTGCTTTTTCTCTAGTTTTTATTACAATAAAACGAGTAAAGAATAAATTACATTGGTTAGAATTGAATTAGTCTCTGATTTTTAAATTTCTGAATTGCCATATGTATATATGAAGTTGTAAACACATCTGATGATCACCCTGTACTATTTTCAATATTTTACTAAAGTACCATATAACCTTGATAGACAATGTTGTACCAGACTTGGTATGTCTTAAAGAAGCATAGATCAATAAAAATGATATTAAATTTCTATATTTCCTTATTTAAAAAAAGCAAGAATTGTACAATATTTTGTTGATAAACATTAATTTTAACACGTAGAAGCTTAATTTAGTATCCTGACGTCATAAATGGCTGTGATAAGGAAATAACTCTTGTTTTTTTATATGTTGCATACAGTGTATGTGTGTGGGTGTTGGTAACAGTTTAAAAATAGACATGACAAAGTTAAACCATTTTAAATCATGTTTTATCCCTGTAAAGAAATGCTTCATTGCCGGATTTTGAAATTGGTCTAATTAATCAGCTGTGATTTTATTGGCTATTTTACCATATACTGTACGTGACAATGTTGCATTGGAATTGTTGGTATAAGACTAGCAATCCTATAGAGGATTGATTAATACTGTGACAAGTCAGCTGACCGTGATTTATCCATTACCCGGTCTAAAGTGCATTTTCTTCACTTGGTGTTAAACTGTCAACGTTTACGTTACGTAACCTTGTATTACAACTTGCATTGTTAACGTTTGCTTTCCTTTTTAGCGCAATTTTTTTTATGCTACAATAATATATTGTCCCAACCCAAAAACTGTGTTAACCAAGGTTTCTCCCATGGGCCCTCGTATAATATCTATGACACTTTATTTTATTATTTGTGAACCTTATGTACGCATCATCAGCTCAAAACAAACTTTGCTATCCATGATCCATCTACTAACTTAACAAAAGAGGTCCTTTGCTATATAACGTATCCATAGCAACGACATTAAATAAATGTCTCGTGAGAGCTAAATCTTGGCGCCAAATGCCAATCAATAATTTTTTTATCTATATCTTTCTGGTAAGTGGTGTGGTACCGCAATAATAATGGTAAAATGTTGGAGCACATGGCCATGCACAGCTGTATACCACGTGTTTGTGTAATAAGCCACGCCTCTTCTCAATCATCTCAATGCGCAGATGTCTTGTTTACTTTATGTTAAAGTTCATCAGTATCAAATCAATCAGTGTGATTGAAATTAAATTGGTGAAACTATTTTAAGGTGTTGAAAAATGTAGGTTGTAGAGGGATTTAGGGGTTGTTTTTTATACTTTACTCTAGCATACCTTAACTAAAAATGGCAGTCAACGAGGTCACACATAAGAATTTTTTAAAAAAATGTATAGCTGTTTCTATTTCATAAATAATAATATGGTGTATATAAATATTTTTTAATTTCGGGTGATGCAATTTAAATTTTTGGGAAAAAATTAAACCGAAAAAGAAATTTGTCTTGATGATTAAGCGTTGAAAGTGAATGAAAAAGTTGAGTTTAACTTGCTTAGTCGATGCAACTTTGCAAAAGAAGTAATACCGTGTATTAGGCTTTTTAAGTTAGTTTTTTTGCTTATGTTACGCTTAGCAAGAGTTGCAAAACGCTGTGTAAAGGCATTTGGTATCATGTTATTGCGTCGCAGATGTTTGCAAAGTCTATTGCGTGACGGATGCGGCAGTTTGGAGCAAATTTTCCGGCGTATAATATCGTATTGAACTTCGTATTTACTACTGAAGCTGGATTATAATTGCAGTATTGACAGTTACCTTTATATTACAATTTCAGTGGCGGAAATATAGCTTTTAATTTTAAAAATTTTGTTTACGAAATCATTATTGTGTCGCCATGGTTCTACAGGCAGTTACAGTAACTAATGGGCGGTAAGAATACCATTATTTACATTTTTAATTAAACTTAAGTCTCGTTTATGCACTTAGTATCCCTAACGTTGACGTCCACTACTTATTAAGGCTTGATTTGTTTTATGTTTGAATTTGAAAATGTTCTAAAACTTGAGTTGGAAGTAAAAATTGCAAGTAAAGTTGTTACTTGTCACCAGAACATTCTAAATTTTAAATTTCGTAGTGAAAATAAAGAAGTACGTGATTTTTATTTGATTTTTTAAGCTTAGAGTTGATATTTTTAGTTCGAGCATAAAAAAAACTTATCCTGATTTGTTTCTTATCTTTGTGAACTTGAAATAATTTTTTGAAGTTGAAGAACAGCACTGTAGCAGCAAAATACCGGCGGTTGATGATTAGTAAACTGCCGGGGAAAGTAATTATAGAAGGTTTCTGGAAAGTCACCTTGGCCTTGACGGTTGCGCGTCAATACGTAACGTTAACGTAATTGAGTTCTAGCCAACATTTTTCTTGTCTTTCATCAGCAAAACTAATAAAGCAAACGATACAAACACACAATGAGAATTGGGTAAAAAAAATCATCTCCCCATGTGATAATATTCAGTGACATTTTCTGACGTTATCTTATAGCCTCGAATTTAATTCAGCTGTTGTTTATTTTGGGTGTTTTGCTGTTTTTGTTTTAATATTTGAACGATGATATATTGCGTACATATTGTCCGGTGTGTTAGTTTTTGTTTGGTCATCTTTCGGTTAAAGGAAATAATAAGATATTGTTGGAGATGATTTTTGTTTGTCACGCTAAATAAACGTCGAAGACACTTTTATTGCGCTGCGTGGGATGTTTGCATGGTTTAGTTTTAGCACCAGTTTTGTTTATTTTTTATTTTATTGATTGCTGTTATATAGAATGGTTTTCGAAATTGGAACACTGTTTTGTTGACATTGTTAATAAAGAAACGAGACTATATTATACGAGATCCAATGGAGATTTGTCTTGTTTCTCACTTGTCCTGAGGAATAGTGTTCCAATATAGAAAATCACTTAGGATGTGTTATAATAGTAGGAAGTCACACTAAAAACTGTTTCTTTTGAAGGTCACTTTTGTAATATCATTTTCAATCCTTCGAACTGTTGAAATAGTCATCAGCTTTCACACCCTTATGAATTGAAACTTTTTACTTGAAGCCAGTCATGAAATTTAAGCCGTGATAGGTACGACCACAGCCGGCATAATTTTTCCTGGTTTTTCCATCTGAATATTTTTGTACTCAATAATTATAAACCACCTTTTTATCTATTAAATATTTGATTTTAGTGTGGCAAACGCTATTTTGAGTGCTACTGTATTGGATGACGTAATTGCAAAGTTATTTGTTCTTTAAAAGTTTTGAAGTGACGTCATTTATAAGTTGCTGAGCTTGACATTGTTGACGCAACTTTTGCAGTGGCAGCTGTAAATGATTAACTTTGTCATCTTAACTAATAAAGTGTGTGTGTAATTTGACATTGTAATAATATACTCTATAATAACAAGTGGTACTTTATAAAGCTCTTTATTGTTTTTTCCTGTTCATCTTAATGTTAGTACAGTGCTGCCCTTATTTGTTGAATTGAAATGTGAGAAATGTTACTTTGCAGATTTGCTTTCTTCGGAAGTGTTTACTATTGGTATTTGCGTAATGGAATCGATGAAAAACAGGTGTATTTTAAAATGTTTATATAGCCAAAAGTGATTCATTGGTTTATCAAGCTGTTATTCAAGGTCACATGTGGACGCGTAGGCGAAGATGTTATTTTTTATGTTTTTTTATTGTCTTTAAGTTTAGATTTACGTGAAATGTTTTTGTACCCCACACCCACACGTTTATAGTTAACAGATGGTTCAGCCATCTTGTTATGCTAACCTACTTAATACTTAACAGCAAGATTTGGCAAGATAGAGTTAATTAATTAGACGTGTTTGTCATCAGTAAAGTACAGGAGAGTCCTGCTGAAACGATTTTTGTTAGAACGACAGTTTATGAAAGTGTTATAAATATGTTTATAACTTTATGCATTATAAAACAGTTCAATTATGTAATTTTATTAATTTTTTTAACACTTTTGGGTACTGTTTGTGGTTTTGGATTAGTGGTGTTAAAGCAGACAGCACCAGAAATGTCAGAAAACATGCTAAAGCTGATTAATATGGTCACGCTATGCTAAAACTGTCTCGGATATTAGATTTTATTGGGGCTAGTACATAGAATAGGGTGGATGGCTGGTGTTTTATTTATTATTGTACTGTATTAACTTTGCTTCCTCATTTCTCTGTCTCGTCGTCTGTCAGCTGATCATAGTGTACTTCTATGTAATAACGCTAGTGGCTGGTGTACAGCTATAGGTGGCCGTCGAGGGAAACTGTTATACCACCGGGGTTTTACGACTTTGTATGAGCAGAAAATGTAGGCAAAGGGGTGGAGTCGAAAAATAAAGTCAAGGTTTTAGCATCTTATTAAAGTTCCTTGGTCCTTTAATTATTTGATATCATCAATAAATAAATTGGATAGTACTCCTTGAACATATACACTGTATTGCGGGTGTAATGACTATTTGGTATCTGATTTAATTAAGATTTATAATTATTTAATACTTTAATGGAATTTTTCTAAATTTGAATACTTTTTTCCTCCATGACAAGAAAAATTGCCATTGGAATTTATGCGGTTTTGTCATTGGAAATGATAAGATTTAGTCGTTTTTATTGTAAGAAAAGAAGAAAGTGTTTCAATTTAGAAAACAAATTGGCATTTGTGATTAATTTGTATTATTTTATAACTAACAATGTTTGTTTTGTTTGTGAAAGGATTGAGAACCAAATTCGGCCTCCGTCCAAGGTTCGAGTGACATTTTTTGAGGCTGAGAAACCGACGTATGTGAGCTCGCCTGAATCAGCTGATTGTTCTCTGGAGTTGGACATTCCCATCATGAGTAGCACTCCGTCACCAAATCACGACAGAAATCCTGGATACATGAGACAGTTAAGGTAATATAATACTTGAAAAACGTTTTATTGCAAGTCTGAGTTGGGGATTAACATTTACCCATATAATACTTTCACAATTTCATTTCACTAAATGAATATACTGTAAGTGTGTCAATTACGGCGCCAAATACTAACCACACCCTCGTGTTATTTAACTAAAAAAGACATTTATTATGATGGTGCATTGTTTTGATGCTAATTGCCATTTATTCCTACGCAATGAATGATGCATAATTAAGTTTTTAAGCAATTTCTTTGAATTTAGTTTGAATATGTTAAAGTAAAGGGTTTCTTATTCTTTAGAAGGTAGTTTACTTGTTGACATAGCTTGTGCCAATGTCTCATGCCTTTTTTTTTCTTCTATTTTTGTTTTCAATGTTTTGGTAGGCGTTGTTTTTGCAAGTTAGAGGGCGCTGCGTGTTTATTTGGGTAGAAAAAATCAATATTGTTGTATGCAAGTGAAGGGGTTGTTGAAGAAAATGGTTTCTTCCGGGGTAAAATATATGGCATTCAGCATTTCGTATTGTATTGTGGTGTATCTGGTACAATACTGAGCGGTGCACCGAGCGATTGAGATTGTGGACACTGGGGAAGGATGGAGGATCTATCTCGTCGTCGCCAGCGCCAAGCGCATCAAATAACAATTTTGTGATTAATTGCGCCGACCTCATTTTAAAATGCCATTTCGATTTTTGATAATTAAAAAAAATAAAATAACATGATCTGAAACCCCCACTGCTTTTTAACACTTTTAACAATAATTGGATACGTCTGTGGTGCTCCAGTTGAAACAGGAAGTTGAGACTGTCTGTCTGTCTGTCTTCGTTGATGATGGCGTTTTCCTAAGACGCTCTCCAATGAATTGTCGGCGCCAATCGAAACTCTTGTACATCTGCATTCAACAATATTTATTTGAAATGGTAACAGCTGTTTATTGGAGCTAGTGATGCCGGTGGGACACGGAGGCGTTTTGTATTACGTGCTCACCACACCTGGTGAAGCATCACGGTAAAATTTTAAAGCAGCAATTTGATTTAAAATTTGGAAAACACTGCATATTGCGCAATTGTTTATCTCTCTGATGAATTAACATTGTTTTCTGTGGTGAAAATTAGTTTCATAGTGGCGTTGGGAGGGAAGAAATGCGGTAGAATTTTTTAGATGCGTATGGGATAAAATGTTGTTTGGCCCACGGCCACCAACTGAAACTGACATTTTCTATTTCGAGGATGTATTGCTGCACTGTTGTTTGTCATGCAATAGCTCCATTCAGCATCACTACTTGTGCATTGTACATGTGCATTGCTTATTTTTTAATGAAATGAAGGAAACTCACATTAAGGATACAATGTTATGCGTATAAAATGATATTTAGGTCAGTTGGTTGGGTGATGTGATGGCTGCATTGGCCCCAATTGGTTACATTATTAAGTAGATGTCAGTTATGGCTTTATTTTTTTTTGTACAATCTTTGCCAATAGACAACGTCAATATAACGAGACATAATTTCATATTAGAGCACTCTTGAGGGAATTTTTTTGTGTATAAAAAAATAGATCTGGCAAGCGCATTGAGACTGCAATTTACAGAACTGCTGTGATTGGATTTGCTAAATGAACACAGAGCTAATTAGTTTAGCAAAACATGTGGAAAGTGACAACTAGACAAGTAAAAATTGGCCATCGAGATATTGTATTTATTTCACATCTAAAAAAAAATATTCGTTATTTTTTTCTTGACTAATGATTATGCTTGGAACCAGATTAATTATTTCCGGTTGATAGATGGATGCACTTGCACTAAAATAAAAAGTTTATGGTTTTAATCAAATTTATGACTTTGTTTACTGTGAAATTTCGATATGTTTTTGTTGTGTGAAGGCCATTTTTAGTGAAATGAAAGTCTCGTTTTTATGTTTCAACACATTAACGTTATTTTCCTTGTTTGTTTTTAGTACGGACAGTGGGAAGGACAATCCTTTCCGTCCGGATGGTGACCTGAGTCGCGAGGCCGACCAAATCGTGGAGATGATCCGCGAGGGAAGGCCCATTACGCTGACACCGACACCAGAGTTACCAGAGCACCAACTCGATGGGATGATACCGCTGTCTGATTATGAGGATCACGGTTCTACCATTATAGTGAGTGATGGTCACATTAGTCCAGCGAGAAAATCGGCACTAGCTGATCTGCAGCAAGAACCTCCTCCCTCTCATAAGACCGGGGCTAATGGAAACGCTCCTCCACACACCACCGAATTGTCACCCAATGCCGAACAGATTGAAGTACAACGAGGATTGGCAGCTCCTCCTCAGGACGCCTCACAAGTGGAACATGTGGTTATAAAGAAGAAACCCAAATGCAAGTGCTGCGAAATAATGTAACAAATAAACAAAACAAAAACCCCGCGAGGAGAGGTGGAAACTTTGAAATTTTATTTCAAATTATTTGAGTGTGCTTATTTACCTTTGAATAATTGGTGCACTTAATTGTTATTGTAACAGCTTTGCTGATCATTTTAAAAACAACAAGACAAAATTCCCTCGCAGTGCCCCCTGAAGAGTAACTGTGAAAATCAAGATGGATCATGGATTGTGAAGTTGTGGTGCTCTGCTCCTATCTCTCTAAGTCAAGAAAAAGAAATAATGTTTTAAAAAGTAAAATACAGTAAAGGTAAGAGTGGTGAATGGTGAAGATCACACACGTGACACGGATGACGTGCTTTTATAAAACTTAATTAGCGGGTAAATGAACTGAACATAGTTTTTCCTGTTAATGTGTGATTTTTTGACTTTTTTTTCTTTAAAAAAAAAAGGATGCTGGCACCTTGGTGATTCTTGCTCATCAGCGCAAAATCAAGAATATAATAATTAATTATATATGCTACGTCTCGCTCTGACGTGTGTGTATTGTGTGATTAGTGTTTTTGTGTAGTTTTTTACCTGGATATCTTTATTGAGTCTGGGTCAAAATGTAGGATTTTTTAACAAAGGAAACTGGAAAGAAACGAAAAAGTCATTAAAGTGATAAAAGCATGGAACTACTGAAACGGAGAAAAATTTCTTAAGATCTATGGAGGATATTTCTTAGAAGAATTAAGTTTAAACGCCGATAATATTTTGTTTTTTTAAGGATGAAAAGAGTTATTGTGCCACGAGATTTTTTGTCGTTCTAGTGAAAAAAAACTTCAAAAAACAAAAACTCTCAAAAGTTCTTGTCCTTTGAATTGTTTGGTGTTTGCTGATGTTACCAGTTTCTTTTTATTTTATTTTTTGCTTTTATTTAAGGACCAAAACAAATATTCCGTCAGCCTAAAAAAACACACAGGAAACGTTTATCTTTTTTTGTTTGGTCTTATCAAGTAGAAACGCGACAATTCGTATCATGTGATTTTGAGATTTATTAATATTATCATTGCGATTTCTTTATTTTATGTTGCATGCAGTGCAGTGCAGGGACAATAATTATAACTTTACAAGACTATTATTATTAGCTGGAGGCAGCACAAATTCTCATAAAATCCATCTCTGCTAGGATTGACTGCGTTTCCATGAAAAGTGTTTTTTAAATTTAAAATTCGCCAAATTACAGTTTTATTTAATATCGATGCATGAGAGTTGTCGATGTTTTCTTTGTTTTTTAATTGGTTTTCGAAAATTGGAACTCGTAAAGCACTTTTCAGGACAATTTCAACATGGAAACGTGGACTTTATAATCTCGTTATCTCCTCCCAACTGTGACGTGGATTAGCATCAAGATTCAAAAGAGCACAATGTAAATGTGTAAATATCAAGATTCAAAAGAGAAGAAGAAATTAATTTAATAGAGTAATTTTTACATCATTATAAAAGATGCTGAATCTAAATGCTACTACCACTCATACGTTGTTTTTTATGGAGTTGTGAAGGAAAAGAATTCTCAATAAGCAAAGTTCTCACGAGAAATTTTACGCCTATTTGTATTTTTGATCTGTAAAAAAATTTAATGATGGAAAATATATTTAACAACACTGATAATGTAATAGTTTTGAATATCAAATGTGCTGACGCCATTTAATCAAAATAACAAACAGCAAAGTACAGGGTGATCATAAGATAATGTACAGTATGTGTTCACATTGTACGTCATTTACTAGCAATAAAGAAACGAAAAAAATATCTATTGTAAACCATGCAATTTATTCCTGTTTCTTTATTGGTATTTTTTGCCAAAAAAGAGACTAGAAAAATACATTTGGTAAGCAATACAATTTATTCCTGTTTCTTTATTTTTTACATCATTGCATTGGTTTTTTTTCTAATTCGAAAACGTGTGAACACATATTTTATGAGCACCCTGTACATGTTAAACATATTTATTTCATGACTCACTTGACATTCATTCAAAAAAAAAAATAAACATTTTTTAGATTTCTATTGAAATTAGTTTTAGGGTTCAGTAGGTGTTTGAACTGTTTATGGCATTTTTAGTTACTTTATATTTTTGAAAATATAAAATTATAAGTTTAAAATTATAGATTTGAAAGGGGTTTCACGACCTAAAATAAATGTTTGGGAAATTTCATGTAAACCCAAAATTTCTAAAAATAAAAATGAAATTCATGTCGACCTCAAATATTAAATTGAAGTCGATTAATTGTGTAAATTTCACCTTTACAATTAAAATAAGTGATTAAAAAAGTGGTAGATTTTGGGTCATTTACAGTTTTCTTTGAATGAGTGTCAATGGGTGATGTACTGATTTTAGCAATCTCCATAATCCCTCACATAATCATGTGTGCGCTTATTTTTTAATTTGTTTTAGTAATATTGTGCCGGGAAGGGAGGCTACGGGGGCCCTGGGGGTCATGCACTTTTACAAACAGAACTTTTTCAGTGTAAAATATCGTTGCTTTAGTGCGTCTGTAAAATTGACGAAACGTAACTTTTTCTACGCACACAATTGTACGCAAATACCAAAATCAGAAATCAAAGTTTCATCAAATGAGGAGAAATCTCTGTTGCTTTTTACTATTTGATTGTTTTTCTTTTGTAAATGGATTTTATTTAACAGTTAAATAAATCTAAATTGTAAAGAGAGTTTGTGCCAGTCAACAAGTAACAAAACATGTACGCTTAGCTATTGACAACTAAAAGAAACTAATAGACTGTGTGGACAAGTTCAAGGTGGCATAGAGTATAATTTTACAGTAGAACTTTAGTTTAAATTCAAACTTTTAAGTTAAATTATTCGAATTGTATTATTCAAGATTTAAAATTAAGATTTAATTATTTTAGTTTCAATTGAAATTAAACTTTTTAAATTGTTTTTTAATAAGAATTTTAAATACAAACAGTCGAATTTTTACTTAGCACTTGTTGAATGTTGTTTTTTTACTTGTTACTTGCTGACTCTTCCAAACACTCTGAATATAAAAAAAAATGTAAAGGAATTTATATTTGAACTAAGTCAAATTTCTATTAATTTTTTTTAAATTTTAGTCTGAAATTGAGTCGTAACTGTACTTTGTAAAATTTCAGTAAAAAAGAAAAATAAGCTTTTTACAGTCAAATTTTACTAAAAAGAATTACTGGGTTGATAAAAATTAATTTTAAGAATTTGAAACAAAATAAGAAATATTTTTGAGTTTTGTATTTGTGGCGCTAATTTAGATCTTGTTAAATTAGGCGGCTGCTAAAATAATTGCTAATTATTAACTATATTTTTTAGTCGGTGAATTTTTTTTATCGTAATTGTACGTCATTTGCCATCCCTGAAAACGAGTTTGGAGAGAAACATAAAAAAATATTTTTATTTTTAAAAAATACAAAACAAAGAATAATAATAATTAATTGCTATTAATTACTTTAAAAGATTTTAATTTACAGAGAAAAAATTGTGTGGATTGTTTTTGTTTTTTTTTCTTCTTTTTATTTTAATGTATCAGATTATAAATAATTATATATTATATACATTATAATTGTATAAAAAATCTCTCTTAAATCTTCTTTTTATCTTTTCATCGTCTCTGAAATAATTGTAATTTAAAACTTCGCAATAATATGCGATTTGATCGATTATTATCGTTTCTAAATTTTTCTTTCTGTGTCTCATAAAAATGGAAATCGATTAAGTATCTTGGATTATTTAAAATATATTTTCTTAAATTTGTCAATCTAGTTTTTATCATAACATTCAACAACCCATAACTTATTTGAATTTTTTATTTCAAAAAGGTAAAAAAAAAAAAGTTTAAAAAAGCTAAAATTGCATGCCTAGTTTTAATAGGAAAACAAAATAATGGACAAACTCAACCTTCGAAAACCATAAAAGTCAATTGAAATAGAGCATGTAAATTAAACTTTAAACGTCAATTCAATACGACTGTTTTCTAATTAACTTGTATTAAAAAAGCATAATTTTTCAGGTCCATTTCGTCTATAGAAAAACGACATTTCGCTTAGTCATGGAACATTGTCAACTGGATAAAGAAAAATCTTAATCGTGTTTATTGTATAAATTAAGCCAATGGAACACTATACCGTAGCGACAAGAACAAAACTGGAACAATCTCTATTGCAGAAGTTAAGATTTAGTCTCATTTCTTTATTGGCACTGCACAAAAAGTGTTCAGATTTAGAAAATCACTCTGTATACTCGTACTTTGTAACATGTTAACAAATTTTACGTTTAGGATGGTTGAACATTTAATTTCCGTTACATTTTATTTTTAGATATTGATCGATGATAGTGATTATCATCAATCTGGCGATCATTGCTTTTCAGGACAACAACAAAAACTTTTAGTAACGCTCGATAAACTTTGTTAGGAATTGGAGAAGTTCAATTTCAGGAACTTACTAAAGGTAAATGTAAAGGTAAGCGGAGGACAAAGCTCCATAGGATTGCTTTTGGCGTCATAAACATTGGCTTTTCTTTCAACTGAATTTCTTATTACGTATACAGTATAAATAATTATAGTATTAAAGTACCACAATATAATCGAGTAGGATTATGCAGCAAGCAACCATTCCAAATTAAAGTAATTGGAATGAATAACATTAGTTCCAATGGAAATTTGTCTTCTTTTTATATTTTTAGTTGCAATCTCCAAGTTCTTCTGCAAGTACTCGTAACATCCAGCTATAGATAAGAAAAAAAGACAAAATTTCATTGAAACCAATATGAACCCTTACCTTTTATTTTTAAATATAAGAATCATAATTCCTTACCATTATAATGATAAATGATCTCTAGTGGCATTTTGTCAGGATTAAAAGGAATACATTTGTCTATAGAA
Source organism: Helicorthomorpha holstii (assembly GCA_013389785.1). Classification (NCBI taxonomy): domain Eukaryota; kingdom Metazoa; phylum Arthropoda; class Diplopoda; order Polydesmida; family Paradoxosomatidae; genus Helicorthomorpha; species Helicorthomorpha holstii. Next base: position 8,421,604 of record JAAFCF010002710.1, on the reverse strand, counting down.
TCCCCTTATTTCCATTTTCTTTAAACGTTGATTTGGGATCATTTAAAGATGTTTCTTTACTAAGATGATAAGTACCTACCGTACTTTATCTTTAAATCTGATGCGTTTGACTTTTTCAGTTAAATCTTTTGAATGCGATAAATGTTATGTAACTGATCACACGCAATTCTCTTGTATTCTTTCTATCGACGTCTATAATCTTTGTCATCTTTTATTTTAGGTACCGTAGATAACCTTAATCCTGTCTTGTTCAACTTTTTCCTAAAATGTTAGTTTTAAGAAACACATAATCGAAATACTGATAATTGAATGTTACGTATTAAAAAGTATCGGTACAGTATATACAACTACTGTAAGTGTTAGTCTCACCATCTTTTAAAGATTCAGATACTGAACATTAAAAACGATACCATGACTAACAGCTGTTAAGTAGCTAACTACACTTAATTTAAGTTACAATCGAAATTAATTATTTTAAAAAATAATTGGAAAAAATACAAAATACCTTAGTTGAAAGTACCGATATTGTACTACCGGTACTGTAACTTGTTTTTGAAATTGATGGAGAGGAGCGATTATAATAGCCAGGTCATGCGTCACTGCGTTTTCCATTAAACCAGGAAATGTAAGCGATAAGTGATGTGTTTTGATTTGAATGGGTTTAATAAAAATGATTGTAAGCGACAGCAACTCCAACATGACAAGGATATGTATACTCTTGATTTTGTCGGTTACTTTTACAATAATCGGTAAGTTTTTGTTTCAATTGATTAATTTGAATCTCATACTGTGCATGGAAAAATTCAATTTATTCGATTTCAACTACAAGTTGACTCGCTGTATTCTACAGTTATTCGAACGCTTCATTTCTTATATTTATTTTTTGTTTCTTGTATTTATCAGAAAGTAAACTATGTGTGGTTGATTTGAAACTCGAAAGTGAAGGATTTAACGTTACAAATGTATCCGATTCAAACGCAATTGAATCAAATGATGTCATTAAATGGTTCTGCCCTTTGAAAGGCGATTTTGACGATCAAACCGAATGCTGCAATAACGATAACGAGGCTTTTACGCCCAAATGCTGTTCTCCCGAACGTAAATTCTACCAAATAGACAACAGGTAATAAATTGATTATTTTATCCAAATCTAACAATATTTAAATGAAAATTACATTGCATACAGATTGGCAATCATTTTAGCGAGCACAGTGGTGAGTGGCTGTGTTGTCATCGCCTTATTGGCAATTGCTTGCTGTTTTTGGAGTAAATGTCCTTTGTATAACGCCTGTAGAATTCGGTATACTGAAGTTGACATCGTTGCTTATGGTAACTACTAATTATATATGGTGATTTTCTAAATTGGAGCACACTTTTTCTATGCGAACCGAAAACAGAGATAAAATTCCCATTGTAAATGATGAAATCTAATATCTCTTCTTTATTGGGACTTATTTTAACTATGGCAAGAAAGAAACGAGACTAGCTGCCATTTTAATTGATAAAATTTAGTCTCATTTTCTACTGTCTCTGTAAAAGTAGTGCTTCAATTTACAGAACATCTTAGCATGCCATTTTCAATGAAGTTACTGCATTTTTCTCATTGAAATCTTTTAAGATAAAAACGCTGCTATCACAGCTGGAATGCCAGATGAGCCAAACAGCAAGCAAAGCAATCATTTTTTCGTCCAGTGTAAAAAATTAGATGAAGGTCAGTATAACTTATTACGATTAGTTTAATTTTGAGACTGATTTCTACCGATTATGGATAACTTTTACTGAGTCTTTTTTTCGAATTTTTTCCACTAAACATTCATAAATTGATTGAGAAAAATAGATACAGTAACTGTTATCAAAATTATAATTTTTTTAAGGTTTTATTTTTTAAAAAAAATTGTAGAAGCTGCAGTGTAATAACTGTAAGCAGTTGAGAAGTGGAATTTGGTGCTGTGCTTTTTACTTAACTTTAAATCTAGTCATGTGGATTTCTTAGTCAACTTTTTAATAAGCTTACAATGGTTTTCAAATTTAATACTCGCCGTTTATATTTTTTATACCGCTGAATTATTATTATGCGAAGGTTGATCATTAAAAAAATACACCTTACTCTAACTTAGTTTTGTACCAAGTTTAGACTTGTTTGGTACAATAGTTTAGTTCTGAAGAGAGCTTTTTTGATGAATTCCATGAAAATAACTTTTGAAATTCTGGCACTGCAAATTCTCACAAATGAAATCTTTGCAGTTGGTTGCTATTCCACTTATTCGTCAGTTATAGTTTATGACAATTCTCAAAACTGACCATCAACGTATTTTATTAATTCTGGAATCTATAAGAACTTAATAAGTTCCAGAATTTCTAAAAGTGTCAGAACTGTATTTGTCAGATCAACCATTCGTATTTTTATTGTTTTTAAATATTTATTTATACAATTTTTGATATTGAACTGCGTATTTTTTCAGTGACTTTAGTGGCTCTAGTCATGTTATGTATGTCTTAAAGATCTCAATCATATCAATTAAAAAAATAATAATAACCAAGTTGTAGGATGAGTGACGTCCTGTATTTTGATGACGTATTTAATCCATTTTTAAACAGGAGTTTGCAATGCAACTGTACCTATTATTTGCGCTCATCATCATTTATTTACATATTGAAAGCTTGGGCCAAATACATTAGCTTATGTATAATGTATTACACAGAGTAAATAGCTTGACGTTGCCCCAACAACCACTGATCTTCCTCTCTAACTCTTTTCATCTCCTTTACTTTTTTTTTCATCAATTTTTTTTTCAATCAAAAAACAGTTTTAAGATAGCTAAATTAAGTTTTTTTTTGTTGATAACATCATCAACATCCTTGTTTGTGAACTGAAGCCATTTGAGTTGGGGTGAATGTCTTTGACTTTGTGTTAAAAGTGCTTTTTGCGTTGCTATGGTTACTCCGAGAGGAGAGAGAGAGGTAGGGAGTGCGGGAGAGAGTAAGAGCGCGCGCGCACATACACAGAACTCATGACGTCATGTATGGATGCTGGGAAGATCAATAGTTTGTCTTGGTTGAAAAAGATGAGTAGATCGGATACTTGGACGTTTTCTACCTGAGTGAATCAGTTTTTTTTAGCATTTTGCTAAAAAAAATAAAGGTAATAAATTATTATTGTGTTTAATTTGCATTTGCATTGTTATAAATTTAACTGATCAACATTATTATTTTTATTTTATTATTTATAGGCTTTTGCTAGTATTACTATCATCATTATGTGCGGTTTGAAATGAATTAAAATTTCTGTAGGGTCAAGTGCAGATTCCATAATGTTGGAAATTAATGACCTGGATTTAAAAACGGTTACTCTTGAATTATTAAGGCTTTGCAATTATTTATAAAAACAAACACAAATCATGTCTATTCGGTTAAATGTGGATGACGACCATGAAGGTACTGTAATTATTAAACACAAAAATCAATATATTTTTAGCTAATTAAAATTAAATATGTAAATATGATTTTAGTGGTTGGCAGCGGTTATTGCGTTGGATACACAGATAGTTTTGGAAAATCGACACCTGGTATTTACTGTCCTCCAGAAGATTCACCTTCAGCTATTTATTGCTGCGATACATTTGGATATAAATATTGCTGCATCAAAAAGGATGAAGCCCAAAGTTCCATTTCTGAGTAAACTGTTTATTAATCTTCTTTAATGAGTGCAGTTTATAACTTTACATTCATTTTCATGTTTTGGTTCTCTACAGTTTGGCTATGACTTTATGTATAGTTGGTGGAGCAACTTTTGTAGTTGCCGTTCTTGTTTGCATTGCTTGTATTTTTTGCCACGTTAAACGTAAGCACCAGAAAAGAAGCGCAACTATTAATGGTAAATTTATAATCAAAATACAGTATAAACTTGAAACCCGTTTTGTGTGTGTGTTATGTTTAAGGTTAAGACGTAAATTGCAGGTCCATTATACAGAATGCATTGCAGTTCCACAGGCAGTGGAGTGGCGAACATGTACTCATTTTCAAACCAAAACAGCTCAGCAACAACTCCAATTGACATCAATGGTCCTGTTCATCATTTAGTTGAACTAGACTACCATGACGCCACTGGATCAGGAGGTGGCGGTGTTAGTTACGAAGCCGAGGATTCTACTATCAAAACTTCACATTCTTTTGCAGCTGTTGATCTTATTCCTAAAAACGCTCATTTGGTTGCAAGGAGAAACGAAGACGATCCTCCATCTTACGAATCAGCGGTCCCAGTTGTGACTACTAGATTGCAAACTGAGACAACCATGGCAATTGTGGATATCAGAGAGGATCCACCGAGTTCTCCCACTCCACAACCATCACCAGACATTCCATGTGGAAATGAGTAAATAAACATGTCACACTAGAATCCGACTATGACGTCAAAACTTTTATGTCACATTGCGTGATTTTCTTTAAAAAACTGGGGTTTTAAAGGGTATGTACGACAAAATGTAGACATCTAGATTGGTTGTGGTCTATTTCTAGGTTATTTCAAGAAACTTTTAGACAATCTTACGATACTTTTAGGTCATATTAATGTACTTTTAAGTCATTATAATCATTTTTAGACCCTTTAAAGCTAAAATTAGTTTAATTTCAGCCATCTTAAACCAGTTATACATCATTTCTAGCCTTTTTAGATAATTTTATCCGTTTTTCGATTTTTCTAATCAGTTTAGATTATTTTTGTTGGCAATTATTAGGTAATTCATATGGGTTATTCCAACAATAGCAATCTTTTATTGGAGTTCCTATTGATTTGTTATAACCGGATTCTACTGTATCTTTGATTGACTCCAAATTTCACATTAATGAATTAATGGCTATTAACATTTGTACTTTTGTTTCATTTAGTGAAGACCGGCTGAAAGACAACCATTTGAGTCCTGAGTCAGCAGCTTTGATGGTTCCAGGTGTCCATACGCTCAAAATGTCTCAACTAAGTTCACCTAATACGTTACAAATAACCGGGCAAACTAACAGGGAGGACTCTTTATATTGGTCAACTAAGTTTTGACCATTTTAATGATTACTTAACAGAGAGAACAACTCAAAACAGCGTCGTCAAAACTCAAAAAAACAAAATGCAATAATAATTCGTTTAAAATAACTGAAAACAAAAAAAAAACCAATTCATTTTTAAATTACCCATACCCAAGCTTTTTACTACACATTCTTAATTTTGATGTTAAGTAATTGAGAAAAAAGTTTGGTCTAGAAATAATGTAAATATAATGTATAGATAGGAAAACAAAACCCAAAAAAAAAATTTTTTTAAAAAGTTTTTACTCAACGGTGTAGATATTTTGAAAATAAATTGTAGGAGAAAAACCGCTTTAAAAAATTAACGAATCACCTCGTACGGATTTGAATCTTGGTACTCATTTTCCTGAGGCGATAAATTGCTATACAACTTGGTTCTGGATAGTTCTTGCACTGTGGGACTTGGAATTCCAACTTCGTACAGGTCGTTTTCAACCATGGCCGTAGAAGTGGATGTTGTTATCTGCTCTTGCTCATTATTGTAAGTCACTTTTAAAAGTGCTGAATCTTTCTTTCTGTAACAAAAATAAGCAATAATTACAAATCAATAATAATAATTCAATTCAACTTCATAAATTTTAAAGGCACAAAACTGGAGTTCTCAATGTTATTATCAAGATTTTCAAGTTACTATATCAGAATAAACATTTCACATGGCAACTAAATGGGACAAACCATCTTTGAAATTGATGAATTTTTATCTTAACAGTAATAAAATAAAGGAAAAAGTAATATTTAGTCCTATTTATTAAAAGTAATTTATGTTTATCTTATTTTTTAAATATTTTTAGTCGATTAATTAATCATACTTTGTATAGGCTCTTTTCAGAAGACAAAATGATATCCAAAATGAGACGACCAGAAGAATTAACCCGACTACAGCTGTACTTATAACACCTGATAACCAGAAATATTAGTAAGAAAACGTCAAATGCTCTTGACGGTAATTTTCTACTTTACTTACAAGCCAGAAAACTTCCATTGGTTTTCCAGTGACATTGTACCGGTAAGCAATCGTCTTCATCTTAAAAATCCACACAATGATTAATTCATTAAGTCATACTGTATTACAACAAGTCTATTTACCTGAAATGTTGTTTGACATTATATATTTATAGGTTTCAGCTCGTAATTTTGCTACTCAGTATTTGAGAGGGAGTTTCTGTATATTTACAAGTTACAGACTAGTTACAAATTTATGGGGAAAGCTTGAAGATGTGATTGTTGATAAGTAACTGTAACATGTACTGTAACTTCCGTATATTTTTGCAGAAAAAGTAATTGCGTCAGAAGGATGTGTACAAACTTAGAAAGTTTTAATCCTGCTTATTTTTATTTCAGTGACTCATACAATGTACTCTGTTATCTAAACCGGTAGTTTTAAATATCAAAATGTCAGTTTAGGACTCGCCATTTACTGCAGCTTTCTCAATTTTCTTTTGATCAATATAAATGAATCTGAAATAAAATGATCAATCCAGCTTAACTGACATTCAAAATTCTACTTAAAAGTTTAATAAGACTACTTCATTTATGATTACGTGTATATTATTATGTTTATAATGAGCAATAAACCAGCGGTGATGTGAAAAACACCTGGGAAAGCATTCATTGTGTGACGATAGATGAAAATGGCAATTGGTTGTCCTAAATTCTGCCCAATTGCTTGTAAAATTCCCACCAAACTCATAGCTTTGCCTATAAGTAATACTGCATGTATTAGTAGAAAAAACACAGTGGATTATGTAACATTGTATGTTCATGGGTAATTTTCTAAAATAGATCACTTTTGACCACAAAAGCAAGAAATAATTGGAACGTCGTATTATTTATCCTCTCGTGAAACACAAAAAAATTGATCTTTGGAAATGCTAATGATTAATTATTGGTGCTGTAGAAAAGTGTTTCAAATTATAAATCACCCGATGTACCGTATTGACAGCGATTAAATTGCTTGCTGATAAAAACCCGATACGTAATGATTGAAATGACTCCTAAAATATGTAGAGCGCAAACTATATCAATAATATAATAAGTACCGGTATCTTATGTAATTACATTATTAACTATTTTTACTTGAATGTAGAGAGATTACAGAGTTGATCGATCCAGTGACGATGTAGAATATCATATAAGCAAAATTGCTTGAAATTCCAAGAGACGATTCATCTAATTTAACTAAATGGATCAAGATCGGCGCTGCCACCAAGAAACCTAAAAATAACTAGTTACTAAGTGTAATGTATATTTCAACAATAATTGATATAATTTTAACAGTATGTACCAACAGCCATGGCTACTCCTTGAATTGTATAGTAATAGCCGAACATTTGAAGATCAAAATTAGCCACCAAACGTAGATGCACATAGATAATTCCAATGTGACCTATTGGTAAAAACTGTTTATTGGTAAATACTTTACAATTTCCGTTAAGCAACTTTTATGCAGTATTACACCAGGTGATTTTATAAACTGTAACACGGTTTTTGTCATTTTATTTAACAGTGCCAATTGCATTGTTTCAAAAGCGAAAGACCCGTTTCTTTTTGCCATGAGAGAAAAATGGATTTCAATTTATAAAATAACCGGTATAACTTTCTAAAACAAACCAAATATAGCAAATGATGTAGTCAGAATGGTAAAATAAACTAGGTTAACTTGTAATCTTTTGTTATTTTCTTTTTCAGCATAGAAAGTGTTGAATAAGCTGTTCAAGTTTCTTGAACAGTCAAAGATATCTGAAACCAAGATCTTGATTGATGCTGTTTGGTAATAACAGTCTGATTTAGAAAACAGGGCTACGCAAATGCACCCTATGACCATAGTTGTCGCACTAATTACAAACAGGACAGTGAATCCTAAATGATCCTTCAATTTTAAGGCAAGATACGGTGCTATCACCATCATCGTACTCTCAACGCCACATACGGTGGCCATTTTCGTGGTTACCATTTCGATGGAATGGGCATCATTAATCCAGCTAAAATATCCCATCATAAACACGTAATAATCGCCTGATAATCCAGCTGGAATTGCTGCAACTACAATTGTCCACAAAGGACATCCATCAAAGTTATGTATGATGGCGTAGCATACGGAAGATATGATGTGGCCTGAAAACACATAAAAACTTTAGTTTTAATTAATTTGAAACACTTTTACAGAGACAATAAAGGAACAGGACTAAATCTCGCTATTTCCAATGGAGATTTGACCCCTTGGTTTGTTACTAATGATCTAATTTAGAAATAATCCGGATTAATAATTTTTTTAATGTTACCAATCATAGGTGTTAATATGGGCAGCCGTCGTCCATGCATGTCACTCCATGGTCCCCATACTAACAAGAGCACAATCGACGGCAGTGTACGAACAAAGTAGTGCCATAACAGTAACTTTTCGGTCTTCTGCTGAATGGACGCTTCTACAATTTGGTTAAATGGATCTGAATAGCTTTGATGTGGATATTCGTCACGGCAGACACAAGTCAGGACAAAATGCTGGAAAAAACTCAGGTACAAACCATTGCTGAGAGCAAAAAATAACATGACGATTTCCGCTCGAATATCGCGGGCGTAAAGTATACATTTCCGTAGCTTAGATTTGACTTTTGAAGGCTCAAAATCCCCATCATCACAGCTAAACTGACTATTCATACTTAAATCAGACATTTATTATCTAGTAACAAAAACCCTTAAATCGAAATTTAAAGCATTTCGGCAAAATCTAAAGACAAAAATGTAAGCAGAACGTGTATGGATTAAAAAAAACTGTCAATAGAACGTTTTTGAATTTAAAAAATGTGAATAGAACGTTTCATTAGCAACTTAAAATATTTTGTTTTAATTGAGCATAACTATTGAACATTTTACTGATTAGTTTTAAGCAAGACGAATAGATTTATAAGGTGGCCTCATGCGTAGTGGTGCTAAACATTTTAATAGAATACGTCATGTGTGTAAATAGCAGCACAGCAAAATCAAAACTTTATTTTGATCGTTATATTAATACAATAATCAGGTTTTCACACATATTTACGAGAGCAATGATTAGTTACGAGACCATTACTCCATTAATCATTGGTTTAAGATGAAGCATCAGGAACGAGCAGAAATACTTCATCCTGTGAAGCAATTTTGCATTGCAAAGGTTGCTTTATCTGAACCTGTGATTGGCCTTGAGAACTCAATGATTTGCAGCTAAAACTGCATTGTGTTGTTAGACTTGGCATGCAAACGGGTAATGGCGATGACCAGTATCCATATGGAGTACAAGTGAGTGCACTTTTACCAATTAAAACGTAACCAGAATCGCATTTATAAATGATTTGTGTTCCCAGCTGGTACATGTTGTTTGTTGTGAGTACACCAACAATTGTTTTGCTTCCATGAGCCACTTCACCCGGATCTTGACAAATTTGCTGCATTTCTTAAAACCCAAAAGTTAGTAAGGTCTTAAATTCATAGTCATAATGATTTTTATGCTTAACTACAAGTTGGTATGTCGTGATCCCATGCACCACTGGCACATCTGACATATTTTGCCCCATCGAGGATAAAACCTGGATCACAATAAAATTCCAACTCGGACAGAATCTCACTACCAGACGCATCGTAACGAAACGCTTTTTCAACTACACGGTTTGGGTTGATTTTCACATGTAAATTTGGAGAAGTTCCAGGATACGAGCACATCATTTCTAAAAACAAATTACAGCACGTACATGGCAAATTATATTTGCATTAAACAGTGGCATTAGGACCATTCGTAACAAAAGCTTTACCACAAGTTGGTGCCTCTCCAGACCATGTACCAGTAGGAAGACAATACCTAGTTCTTGATCCAATCATCGTAAAATTCACATCACAAAAAAAATTAGCTACTGTTTGAGGATTCCGTTCCGAATTATCCGTTTGAGCCCAACCATTAGTAGGAGACGTTATTAATGGACACTTTACATTTACTGGTACATCGCTATTTACTAAAAAAAAACCTTTAATCATTGCAAAACAGAAATTAACTTCTTTCAAAACCTTGTCTGGTAATTCTGCGTGAATTTTGATCATTTAAAGTGGTCATTGGTGTGGTTTGAGCTACATCTGGATTGTCAAAACTGCTGAATCCATCAGTTACAAGTAGAACTTCACAGCGATCACCTGAATATCCATGTTGACAAATACAATTTCCATTCTCAGTGCAAGCCCCATTATTAAGACACGGGCAGTCTGAAATCAATGTCATTTAAACTTGTAGATAATCAATAATCAGCCAATTACATATTTTTATTTATTATAATTCAATTTCTTAAATAACCATACTATACCTTTGTCACACCATTGTCCATATTTGCCTTTTGGGCAGTTGAGACATCGATCAAGCCCATCGCCACAAGTTTTACACATCTCAAATTTTTCACATATTTGATCAGTGTCCAATTTATGACAAGGTTTACATGTTAAAGAATCATGATCTAAACACCTTTTTAGTTATTAAACTGTTAGATAATAAAATTGAATCAAATTGGACATTAAAATAGATATTTTACCCGGTTAATGCAGTTGTGGTGACAAAGCTCATTGTATCACTTTCTTTGCCGCATAAACAGCGAATTAATTCCGTCTTGCAAACGACTGTAACTTCCCTGGAATTGATGACATCGATATTGGTGAACACAGCCCCAGTTAGACTGAAAATTAGGAATCTAATAATGGTATCCATCACAAATAAGCTATAGGAAGTCTAAACATGGAAGTACATTTTTAAGCTAAACTGTTTTTTTTTTAAAATGAATTTTATTACTTAATTTCACATGATCTATCAAATTACCTTGAAATAAATCACAGGGTATGCAAAATCCTGTTTAAAATTCGGTTACTAAATAATTAACAATTTAACAGCACTTTGTTGAAAAGTTTTCTTGTCCTTGGAACTGATTGGCTGTTAGAAATTGAGGAAATAAAAGTATTTAAATCATTCTCAACTTGGTGCAAAAGAGTAAAGAATGCATCCCATGAGATTTTAAAATTTATTATTCTTCTATAGTACCGGTATTTACTGTACATAAATGTCAGTGTCTGTGGAATTGTTTAGATTATGACTAGCGTTTGGCTAGACCGATCAGGGCCGGAATGACTTTTTGCGGGGCCGGGTGCAAAACAGTCTTTGCGGGGCCTTTTTCCAAAAAAAAAAATTTTTTTTTTAATTTTTCAAAAAAAAAAAAATTTTTTTCAATTTTTCTCAAAGCGCGGGGCCGGGTGCGGCGCACGCGCTGCACCCGCGTTTTTCCGGCCCTGCTTGGCTTTATCTGGTCTTCAAGCTACAAGCGAAAAACGGACCAAAATTTCATTAAAATTATCTAAAATTCCACATTTTGAAGCTTTATAAGTCCATTTCCGGACTAGAAACATCACATACGTTAAATTCTAGTCGATTTACAATTAAAACAACGGTTGTCTTTAATTTCCAATGAATTAAATTGAAAAAATGTGATATTAAAAATGCGAATCACCTCAGTGTTATTTGAATTATCGCGCTATTATTTAGATCGATTTTTCTAAGCCTATAAAGCTGTATGCCGTCGGATTGGGCTCTATTTGGACTAATTTTGAGTTAAGAGCCCCGGAATCGTTACTTGTACCCGATGTTACACAATATTAAAAGATTTTAATTTATTTTTAAGAACCTGTGATTTTTTTCTAATTTTTGGAAAAAGTGAGAAGGCTATAGTACCCGTAAAGATGAAATTTTGGGACTGTTTAAAGTATTTCAGCAATGCACAAGAGTTCTTCAGAACGTTTGCAGTCATTCTAAGGTTTCTAAAAATCTAAATTTAACTAATCGGGTTCCACTTTTAAAAAAAGAACTAGAACGAATGATTTTTGATGTGAAGAAGTTGCTGGCTAGCAACAATTGTTCAAATGCATTTTGGCTGGGAAATTTAAAGAACCTAACGTTAAAGGTGATTTTCATCCTGTTAATTTTTTTTGAAGTGTGTTATATTTATACCGGTGCTTGATTTTAGGGAGAAGAAATCATGTCGCAAGGAAGCACAGCTAGTAATACGTCTGAAGATGAAAACGAAGAAATCGAAGAAGATAAGCGGTCTAGCAGCAGCGAAAATGAAGCAGGTGATGATGACAATGGCTATCAAAGTGAATGCTACTGATTAAATAACGGTAACTAGACAAAATACTGTATCTCACTCATACACTGTTTTATGAAGTTCTCAAATATTTTATTTGCATTAAACATTCTTTAAAAAAGTTTTCAAAATTAGTAATATGCCAATGTTGCTTTGATGATTAGAATTTTGCGCAATGTAAAAATTATTCATAAAAATCGTTTACATTTTAGTATCATTAAAATAGTCGCAGATACTTTTGTCAAAAAAAATAAGTAATGCATTTTCAACGTCATTCCAAATACATTGCTTCCCATAAACACTGATGTTTACTGTACAAATTGTTGAATCGAAGTATTGTTTTATTTTAAATATGGCTATTAATTATTTGTTGTTAAATCACCTGAAAGTACAGAATAAAAATTAATGAAAATGGAAAGTGAATGTATGCGGTTTTCGGTCATTTTGGAGCGCTTCCCAGTTCTTCTATCTCTAACATGTATAAATATTGTATGTAAAGTCAGTGAAATTATTTATTGAATAGTAACAAGCTTAAACCTGGAGCTCCTTTGACTTTAAATTTACTAGCAAAAAACCGGGCCAAATAACCTAATTCGCGTTGAGTTGAATTTGATA